>WEKY01059724.1:8468-38657 GCA_013390045.1 Picathartes gymnocephalus | reverse complement strand
TTTTTTTTTTTTTTTTGCTCAGTGAATAAGAAGACAACGATAGGATAAATTGTAAGGAGGTGGAGTTCAGATTTCAAAAATTAAGAAATTTGAATAGGCATCTTTTTGTTGGACGTTTATAAGACCAGACTGGCCAAATGCTTGTCTATGCTGGTGTTTCGCTTTTTGATCGGTAGCACATTTTTGCAAATCCCAGCTGCCTAATGGCTGCTGTTTCATTGTTGCAGTGTAATCTGTGAAGGATCTACAGATGTCATCGAAAGGCAAACAGTACTCTTACTTTCTGATTCAGAATAATGTCCTTGAGGTCAAGGTTTTTTATGTTGGTGTGGTTTCTATTTCTTCCCTATTTAAAAATCAATATTAGCTAAAATGCAATAGGAGATAACATCTTCCTTCACTGGATTGGCATTTCCGTGCCCAGCTAATTGTTTTTTTAATTCTGTGACTATTTTTATTTCTTTTCTTTATCTCTAGTGGGAGCATCATCAGATTATTCATAATATGATTTTTTTTTCTGCTTAAAGGCAAACTAGTTATCTTCTCTTTAAGCATGAGAAGTAGAAAGAATAGGGCATATATGAAAATAAATTCCAGTGCACTTCGATTAAAAAAAACCCCATCATTTTGAAATCACTCAAAATGTTTTGTAGTCTAGTTTTCTCTATAATTTCTTTCCTCTCCTAAATAGGAAAGCTGTTCCCTGTAATTACCTAAAAGTTCTATAAATTTAAGCCATTACTACTTTAATTTAAAAATAAGGTGTTCTCCAGAAAGATAGGATATTAAAGCTATAAAAAAATTGTCCATCTATGGTAGCTTTTAATTGTAGAACCTCCCTTAGGATTAAAGTTTTGCCCCTTCTGAAAACAAATGTTCTAATAGCAGAGAAATGGCTCAGCAGAATATTTTAATGGTCTCTCTAGTCCAACAGAGCTATTTTGTAAATCATCTGGGAAACTACCCAGGTCTGTTCGATTTGCACTACAAAAAATAAACAGATCTTGCTTGAAAAAGGGTATGATACTGCTCCCTAGCATGGTTCTAGAGCAGTTTTTGTCTACTGTCATGAGAAGCTGTTTACGTGTAAACAGGTAGTAGTTGGACCTTTACTTCAGCTGCTTATTTCAGACTTCTAATAAATTATTGCAGCCCAATTTCTAAATAAAGCTTATAGTTTGGGGGAATTTGACTCAGATCTTCAGATACAGAGAAAGAAGGCAAGACATAAATGTGTGTTTAGCTGCTTCCAGAAAAGGTTTTTCTGTCATTCAGAGGCAGTAGATTGTGCCTTGTGGCTGACTTTAACTGCTGTTACTGAGAGTTCCTGTATGAGGTGGAATTCTGGGTTGGACAGTACCGAAGTGAAGTAGCATTGCTGATTGCCTATATTCACTGCTACTCTCAAGTCCAGGGTTTTTTTTTCCGTAAGCAGACATGTTCTGAAGTGACCTCTACAGTGTTTGAGCTTATCTAGTGCTTTGCTGGCTGGATCACTGGAAGTTGTAGCATGTCTTCTCTATGTCATCAAGGTCCATGTACTCAGCAGACTCCATTTCATCAGTTACTTTTATTTCAAATATGCTTAGTGGCACACAAAAAAGAGTAGTAGATACACAGCTGATAATTGAAGTCAAAACTTTGAGTTGAACTCCTGCACATCCATTTTAAACCACTGGGTAAATAGAAACTGTTAGTGGTACTTAAGCTATATAATATTTTCCATTTCTAGTGCTTTGTACTGTGGTGTGATTTGTCACTGTCCATTTGTGTGTTTGTCCATGCATTTCAAGAGTACTCAATTTTTCGTTCCTCTTCAGAATTTCACATGCTAAACTTGGAATGCACAGCAACTACTTTATGCAATTGTGGCTTTTTTTTTCCATTTCAGAGCACCTGCTAACTTTTTAATTGGCGTGTCCCTCCTAAAACTAATTTTGCTTTTTAGGTTTATTTTTAAAATTGTTTTCTTCTCTTACAGGTGGAACTTTTAGAAGAAAATTGTCTACAAGCTCTTTGAAGAAAACTGAAAACTCCCAAGAGATGCATACTATTTAAGGAAATGTATTTTTGGCAGTGTAGCATTTTACAAGTTCTGTGATGTCATTCCTGCAAGGTTAAACACTTAATGGTTTTTGACCAGTAAAATAGTAAGGGTTAGACACTTAAATACTGTTGAGCTGTGTGGACATCATAACAAATGGCTTCATCTTGGAAAGAAAACATACATAGAAGTTTTTGGACAGGAAAAGTAAAAGCTTTATCAAGTCTTAAACTTTTTTTATACTTAAGACAAGCACTTACGAGCTCAATAATAAGAGTAATACAATTACCTCGTGGATTAACTGTGTTCACCCTAGTGGTCCTTCTGGATTTTTCTTCTATTCTACCCACTCCAGAATTGACAAGTGTTTGCTGAAGATAAAAGCCAGCCTTTGAAAGATGAAAATATTTTTTTAATCTAACTGTTTGTAGCCAAGTAAAACATACAAGGAACTAATTATGTCAGCCAAATCTGCGTGTGTGCCTTTAGTACATAAGCCCTTGAACTCTGTACAGAGTACTTCACAGTAGAGACTGGTTCAGTTATATGCAGATGTTAAATTAAATTGTTGTTCCCTGAACCCGTACCTCTCCCTTACTCCATAACAGGCTGAAGAGCATCTTTTCCTGTGCAGTTGCATGAACTCTTGGTGAGGTTACTTTCCTCAAGGTCTTTTGTTCTCCTGTTTTCTTGTAACTGCTCACTCTAATTTGAAGAGTGCCTAATAGTTTCGCTTTTCTTTTTTTGTTCTTACCCACTGGTTCCTTATTAAGCTAAGGAAACATTTCAACCCTTAGATAAGGATATGGAATATTTGGCATTAAAAAATTTATGGAATATATACTAAACTGCTTCAGAGTGGCTTTATTGGACTGAGGGTAGTTGTATTCATTGGCATCAAAATCTCAAGCCAGTGTTACTCCTTTCATATTTTAAGTGTGACTTAATGCTAAAATTACCATGGTGATGTGATGTTAATTCTTTGTATCTACTTACGATCTCTGCTTTGTCCTGTTACTTGTTTTGGGGAGGGAAATCTTTAATACTTCAGCAAACTGTGTAATAGAAAATCATATCGTTTGTTCTGAGTACCTAAGAATATAAGCTCTAATGTAAAGCATTTTAGTAGAGATGGCACTATATTCTGAGAACTATGACTTAATCTGCTTTAGGAACTCAATGAAAATCAATGTGTGTTTTTGAAATGATTTTATTTTAAATTGATACCTTCAGTGTTTTTAATATAAGTGCTCTAAATCATGTTTCTCCTTCATATCTGAGAATTGTGTTTCTTCATTGATTTATGTATGCAGTGTTAACAATCAGTGTGTATAAAATTACTCTTCTTGCTTGTGTATTAGCTACTCCCATGTCTTGTCAGGAAACATCAAGTTTTTTCACTCTTGCTGAAAGTATGTGCTGCTGATGGTCTTCCTTCTGTGTATATCCACAAGAGACTGACTCGTTGGTCCTATATATACTTCTCAGTGATGCTATATTTGCCAAAAAACCCCATCGACCCAAACTTTGAAAATAATAAATGTTTTATTGGGTTTTTTAAAAATTGATATTTTTAGGGATAATTGTCTGTCCTTGAGAACCCAAAATAACTGCTTGGCCGGGACTCTAACTTCAGTGTTTAGCACTGCTCCCTGCTCCCATAAATTTAAACTCAACTTGTGAAATATCTTCAATATTTAACTACAGCATAAGCACCAATCTCATCTTACAGGCATACATTAAGCTTCACGTGATTATTTGTATGAAATCTATTTCTAGAAGATTTAATTAGTATCAGTTGTAGTAATGAGCTTCCAGTTTCCAAGAGATTGATAGCTATAAAATGTTATTGGGAAAAGGGAGCATTGGCGAAAACAGCAGTTTTCAAATAATTTTAGAAAGAAGATACATAGTTACAGACTGTCCCCAAAGCTTTTTCTAAAAAAAGGGCTGTTTGTCTTGATATTGTATTTTGATACCTGATGGGTTAGTACTGCGAATTAATGGCAAAAGGATGTAAGAAAGTTTAAAAAGTAATATGTATTTTTTTACTTATTTTAAAAGTGGTTTCTATTTTGCTTCCATTGACAATTGTAGAATAAAAGGGATGGAAAGATTTGGCTATGTAAAACATTGCTTACCTGGTATAAAGTAATTACGTAAGGTATTCTGACACCTGATTTGTGCAAGAATTGAGTTTATGCATTTCTGCCTAATTAAGAGAGGGTTTAGAAACTCTGCCTGTTTTATTGCCTTTAACACTACACTGCTCTTTTGTAGGGGTATGGATATTGCCATATTAGTCTGCTTTTCTTTGCATATCAAATGTATTTTTAACAAAATAGTTTATATACAACTTTTATACTACCAAGCAGTAAATAAAAAATATTGATTCTTAAGTTTGCTTCTGACTTCCTTAAGCTTTCACCTGTTGAGTGAAAGTTAATTTTTGTACCACCTAAATGTAAAATGCAGTCTTTTTGCCTCTTAAATTTTTGTTTATGGAGGTAGTGAAAAGGTTAGGTTATAGTGTGATGTACTTCAGCTTTATTTTCTTCAGAAAGGACAATTGCAAATACTACTTTAGTTTCATATTTAAATGGGAAAGACAGAAATCTGTGCTTTAACCCAAGCTGATATCTTAGATTAAAAGTATAAAGACTTTTAACTTTTTATTGTATTTGATATGGAGCTTTTAAAAAATACTCATCATTATTCTTTTTTTTTTTTTTTTGCAAGGTAGGGAATGAAAGATCACAAATGACAGGAAGCTCTTAGCAGTTGTTTCATCTCAGCCTGTGTCTGTCTGTGATACTAAAATGCTTAATTTGTTACATTGTGTTCTCACAGCTTACTGTGATCTGTAAAGGGCATTAAAAATGGGTTTTGCTGTATGAATAGTGTGAAGGAGCCTTGAAGCAAGTTGTGGCTAGCTGAGATGGGATTATCAGTGTACCATCCTGTTTGCAGGTTTGGGGTTTTTATTATTTCAGTATTCCTAGAAGCATCACATAGCATCTATTCTGAGCTCTGTACTAGAATTTCAGAAGTTGATATACAGCTGTGGTTTATATTCAGAATGTTAAAAAAAAAAAAAAAAGTCCTTTCAGGCCTTAGTGATGGAATTGAGACAATGCTGCTGCTGAAGCTTCTGGAAATTCAACACACTATGTGAGTCTCATTTTCAGGAATTTTTTTGTTCCTTTTTTCTTCTATGTAAGTATTCTGTGTAATACACAGTTTTTATTAGATAATATGTACATATATTGAAATACAAGAGGATTTCTGTTAGAAATTTAAACTGAACTAACATAGACAGGTCCTCAAAAGAAACACAAAGAATTTTTTTCACATGGATTTTGGTTTTTGTACATGATTAATTCTTCTGTTACTTTTCCCCAATGCAGGCACTTCATTTTTTAGTACCAAAATTCAGGATCTTGCCTTATGCTGCTGTAGGGAAACAGTCCAGGGAGCTACTTCTATGTTTAATAAAATCTGATTTTACTAGTAAAGAACACACAGCGCATGTGCAATATATTTTTGAGACTTAGTAAGGATTAAAGCATTTCTTTTACTTCTGAATCTCTTTATAAAATTGTCTCAGTTAAGAAACATGCCATAGGGTACTTGCTTTCTCATTACCATTTTCTTTATGAACTGTATCCTTTTGTCACATGTACAGAAACTGACAAAATTGGTACCTTATATGGTCCCTGTACTCCCAAGTGTGTTGTGTGTCACTTGGTGAAAGTGTTATTTCAGCCAGCTGGTCTCCTTTTGGGGGAATGCTAAAACACAGGTGTTTTCCTGTGTACTTAAGCCTGCAGATAGATGTTGCAGCTATGCACTGTCTGTAGAAATGACCCCAGACTCCAGTATTCCTGCAGAGTGTGTGGTTACAGCTTGGAGTGGGGAGCTCTTTTGAGGCTGCTGGAGTTATGGGGCTGCTGGTGGGGCTGCATAGCAGAGTTGAACTGAAAGACACAGAAGAGGGAGGTGGGCACTAGAAGCGTGATAAGAAATGACAGGAGAAAAGGGTACCAGATAAATTCGTTGTCTGGTTGTTTTCTTTTTGTTTTTTTTTTTTTTCCCCCTATGAATGAATTGAGCTTGTATTTAACTGTATACCTACACAAAATCATGTTTAAAAGATCCTTTTTATGAGATTAGCCCTGTCTGGAAGAGATGAGGACATATGATCTGTTCTGGCTTGGAAGTGCTGAAGATGCCTACTGGGCTGGAATGTGAGACTGTCTCTCCGAAGGAATTTAGTTTCCTGGCTGTCTAGTGGTTGTTGAGGATTCCCACCTGTGACCTGTAGTTTGAAGTGTGAATCAATTTGTATCTGTTAATTTTTCTGTGCACTTCAGGCTTGTTTTCTTTTCCCTGCTAAATGAGTAATGCTACTGCTAATGAGTAAACAAGGAAAGAGTGATTAAGTCTTGGCTATCTAATATTACTGAATACCATGTAAGACTTGGACAAATAAAGATAGATTTAGATTTAATTTTTTTCTGTGTTTTGTGAAATGCTGTATTCTGTGATTTTCTTTGAGGGAGGTTAGGCTCAAAGTACTGGCATTTGAAATTTCCACTTCTTGTTAATTTTTTTTTTAATTTTAATTTTGTTTTTTTTCCAGTGGTAGGGGGCCTGCACTAAGGTGCTGCTGGTCTGTTTACTCAAGCCATGATTTGATGCTATTTCTTGTTCTGGATGCTCCCTTTTGCCTCTCTGAGGGGACTGACTGATTTTAGAGCTACCATTTTGCAGAGCTGGAAGGCACCCTGTCAGCCTTGGAGCTGCCTTACTGTCAGGTTACGGTCATCTGCTGAGGCAAAAATAACAAAAGGATGTGTAGGGCTGGAGCAGGATAAGGAAAAGGAAGCTGAACAGTTTGGGAAAGTAGGAGTCTGTTCCTCTAATTTTCAAAGAAAAGGTAGGAGAGATGCCAGGCCTGTAGTGCTGGAAGCAGGAAGGTGGCAGATGCCGCCTTGTGGCAAGGTCTGAAAGCTCTGTGCTGTTACAGTAAGCAGCCTCCAAATTATCTGTGGCTCCCAAAGTATCTGGAGGAAAAGAGTGGGTTGGTGGTGTATTTTGCTACTAAGTTTATACAAGTGAAGCCAAGTCCCCTGTGGCATGGACTTAGTGCAGAGCCAGTTATGTGGGTAGTGCTTAGCCATCTGTTGCTGTATGTCAGGCCTCGTGTGGGTCTGTGTCAGTCTTTAGCTTAGTACACCTGTTGTAACTGAAACACCTCTTAAATTATATCTGGGCAGCCTCTAGCACTGTGGAGATGCAATGGCATCGAGTGTAGCTGCAGCTGCAACTCAAAGCAGGATGTATTAGCAAATGCATTTTTCTACCAGTGTAAACCCTCTGATGCCCCCTTCCCTTGTTAGCTGTCCTTCTCTTGCCTATTTTCGGTCAGTCATCCCAGTCCTGTCTCTTCTGGGCTGCAGAGTTGTTAGAAGTGCAGCAGAGGCAGACAGGAGGCACTTGTGCTTGTATGGCATGATTGTGGTGCTGGTCTTGAAATGGTCCTGGGAAACAGCACTGGATTCAGTACACTTTTCATAGCTGTCAGCATGGAGCAGCGCAGAAACAGCAAAACAACTAACAAACCTAGCGGGTACCTGATGCAGAGGGGCAGGTTTGGAGAGGCACTGCTGGGGAGGGCAGGTTCAGAGAAGAGACAGCAATGGAAGTGTGAAAGACCTGGGAAGATGGACTGAAAAACAGTAGTGATAGGGCAGAAGCTGTTTGAGATGAACTCTTGTCTCTGAACTGTTCTGAAAAACTGGTTTTTTTCTCTGTGGGTGTCATTAGATATCCAGCTAAATACTCAGGTAATAATATATTTTGATTTTCATATTGAATAAGATAGTATTTGGAAATTACCGTATTGAAATAGTATTTAACTATTGGTCTTCAATATTGATTTACAGTAAAAATAATTATCCAATAAAATCAGCAATCTTACGAGAGCCTTGGAATAAAATACCCCTAATATTTCCCAAATCTTATTTTCAAAGGACTCTACACACATATATGCATAGAGAGACTGGAATGCAATGTATTCTGTCAGGTGTGAGCAAATGTTGTGTAGAATAACTGAATTACATACTTGCTGGCAGTAGAGGGAGCTATGAAGCTTTTATTGATAATTCAAAAAGGTTGGAGTGGGTCGGTGTAAAAAAAAAAAAAAAATTAAACCAAAAAATTCGAAAAAGTCCCAATTTAATGGGAGATCTGGGGTGCCTCACGCGGCTGAGACAGAGCTGTGGCTAGTCAGGACCCAGCAATTCAGCCCCTCTCCGGCCCTGCAGTGGCCTGGAAGTAGCTGCTGCAGTTATTAAAAGGAACAATGTAAACTTCGCTTTGAGCCAAATTTTTAATCAAAGCAATGAGGAAGAACAGGATCTGTGTGTCATATGTCAAAACAATAGCAGCGTGCATCGCCTGGTAATTAACACTCATGCATGAATCTGGAAAAGTAATTCCCAGTGAGGCTGGAGTATGCGTTTTCTTTTGTAAGGCTTTTGATAATTTGTCTTGATTTTGATTAATGCTGGATCTCTAATATGGTTATTTTTTTGCAGATGCTAATTAGATTAGTTTTTTATGTAAGTCTACGTAAACAGCAGATTAATGAGTAAAAGGTAACCAAAATCAGACTGGCATTGTTCTGGCAAAGTATGATGTATACTTGTTAGATTAACCCTTGTATCACTTTCACCTACTAAACTGAAACTGGCATTAAAAATCTGTAATATTTTATCTGTTCTGGAGACTGATTCCAGAGAAACTGGTACCACTTCTGGCCACAGCAAAATCTCTTTCTGTAGTGCATCTTGTATAGACATCATAGTTCAACCCCAGCCAGCAGCTAAGCCCCAGGCAGCCCTTGCTCGCTCCTGCACCGATAGGACTGGGGAGAGAATTGCAAGGGTAAACACTGGAAAACTCGTGGGTTGAGATGAAGACAGTTTAGTAGGGAAAGCCGAAGCCACGCACACAAGCAAAGCAAAACAAGGAATTATTCACTGGTTCCCATGGGCAGGCAGGTGTTCAGCCATCCCCAGGAGGGCAGGGCCCCATCATGGGTAACAGTGACTTGGCAGGACAAACACCATGACCCCAAACGTCTCCCCAGTGGGCAGGATGTTCTGTGGTCTGGAATCTCCCTTTGGTCAGTTCAGGCCACCTGTCCCAGCTCTGCTCCCTCCTGGTTTCTTTTGTGGACCTCCTCATGGGCAGAGCATGAGACAAGAAATAAAGTCCTTCACTTAGGATAAACAAAACTTCTCAAAAAACCAAAACATCAATGTGTTGTCAATACCATTCTTATTCTGAATCCAAAACACAGCACTATAACAGCTACTTAGAAGAAATTAACTCTATCCCAGCTGAAACCAGGACAATTGAAGTTAAGGACATTTACATGGATCTTTTTTTTCCCCCTAAGGATTTTATGAAAAAGCTAATCTGAGGAATGTCCCTAAACTGTTTAATACATTATTTCTGGAAGAGGACCTCAAATAAGAACTAAAGAGATGTGAGATGGAAACAACCTAAGTTAGTAATTCTTGGCCAGATCCCTGTGGTTTGTCCTCAAATACCTAAACAGAGTTTTAATCTCATTTATACGTTCATTTTGCTCTGTAGTTATCTTGCCTTTGTCACTTACCTTCCTTTAATTTGCATAAGTCTGGGTAAATTACTTGGAAATGGCTCCAGATATTAAGAGAAGGGAGGGAATAGGATATGTGATCACAGATTATTGAAAATCTGGCCATGCTTAAGGTTAAGGTGAATAGCTGAGGGTGTTGCCTTTCTCCTTTTCGCTTCTGCACCGTCATAATAATCAGGCTAATCCCTAGCACAGAGTAAACAGAAGGGAGCTTAATGAGAAAATAAATTACTTAAACTGCTGTCTTCATGTAATATGGTTTTATTCTGGCTTTGGTTGAGTACTTCAGTTGTCTTCAACCTGAAATAATATTGGAATGCTGTATTTCCTGAAACACTTCTGAGGGTCGTTTTTTTTTTTTTTTTTTTGTTAAAGTATGAAAGGTTTCTCAGTTGTTAGTGTATAGTAATTTAATTACTATATGAATTAAAGCAAAAACCTTTTAAATCCTGTTTATAATAATTTCAGTCAAGATTCAGAGCAGAGAATGATGTAAGGTCGATAGTTTTGATCACAGTCATTGTGAGGTGACCGCTTGGGATGTGGAGTTCAACAGCTGGATTAGAAACAAAATCAAGAGTGGTCATGTTTTTCCTGCTTCTTTGAGAGAATCCTGTTTTCCAAACCAAGTTGTACAAGACAATATATCTTTTCTCTGACTAAAGCAGAAAGAGGTAGGGAGTGGGGGAGTAGCTACATGTTGTGAAATCGGACTAAACAATTTTTAAAAAGTTAAAATGGCATTTAACAATAAAACACTTAAAAAGTTATTGCTGGTTATGGTAAGGCATTAAATTGCTATAATCTATTTCAATTTTTATTACAGAGTCCAAGATGCACATTTAGATTCTTCAAACCTTTCAACAGTCCCTAGTTTGAAATTGAAAAAGTCCCTAAGTAGGTGGGACAGAATTTGCAGAAGTAGTCATTAGTAGTACCATTTCATGGGCAAGCTGTATTTCCTGTTTTCTGTTTACTCAGCTAGTTCAGTTCAAGGATTGTCTGATCTGAAGTTTAGGATCGTGAAGGTTCAAGATGAAGGAAAACTTAAAAACAAACCTCCCTGAGATGTCAAGTAAAACTGTTAATGGAGAAGGGAGTCCTAAGACTAATGTCTCTAGTAGTGTATGCAAGTGCATGAACTTTGAAAAGCTTGGCCAAGAGAACAATCTGAGGAGTTTCTGTTTTGATTTCATGATGGTAAAGAAAAAAAAAGTCTCTGCCAAGGGCATTTCATGGTGAAAAGACCAATGAAAAAATTTTAATCTGCTTCTAACAATTACTCTTAAACATTTTGTGATATCTGTGTTCTAAAATGTAGGAGACAATGTCTGAAAGGAAGTTTTATCAACAGATTTGTTTAAAAATAAATTAGTTTTTAATGTAGAATGACTTTCATAAATTAGCTTTCTTGTCTATTCAGCATGTTAAAGAACTTTTAGTACATTTAATTTTGAAGTGATGCTCTTGTGCAATTTAGTGGATTCCAATTTCCATCTACATGCAAGGAAAGATACCAAAATTCCAGATAAATAATCTACTAAGATTCATTGTTTCAATGTAATTAAAATGTATAATATAGGCATTTGAATATATACATGAAATACCATATACACAGACCTTAATAAATGTTGAGATATTATATTCTCATTTAGCAAAATGCGATACATTGGTAAGAATTAATCTTTTGGAAAACTAAATCACATTTAGGAAATTGAAACTACAAATATAGCATAAGGTCAAGATTAATTTTTAAAATTTTCTTTCCGAGGCAATGTTTCTTGTTTCACCCTTCAAATGATGATTAAAATGATATTTTACTTAATCAAATCTGGAATATCTTGTAGAAAATAAGATTTTCTATTTCTGAATTTCAGTTTTTAATGGGCAGTCTCCATAGCAGCGCTTGCCCAGACAATTACCTTTGTTCTTTAAAAGGGAAGGAAAAAACACCATCTTTGTGGAATTCATCCATTTCCAGGTTCCTGCTTACTTGTTAGAACTTTGCTGAGCTGAAGAATTCTCTGATGTCAAATTTTGGGTTCTACTCTTGCTGCATTTTCTCTAGGAAATAATTAACATCTTTGAGGGTGGACTGGGCTGTTTTCCACTCCTGTTGTCATATGTGGAATCTCTGCAGTGATTTGAATTTTTAAAATAATCCAGGACTGACCTACTGCTAAATGTGAAGGTGCTAAACTTAGTCTTCCTCAATGTCTCTACTTATATATGAAAAACTGCAAATTCCCTTTAAAGTGTTACTGACTTTGAAGAATAACAAATAAAACATGAGCTTCCAAGATGGAAAATCTTTCATAGAAATACCAACTCTTATCATAGTTTCCCATCCTATTGCCTGTTCTTTATTGCTACAGATGTCTTCACACTTACGTATAAAGGATTACATCAAGTACAGAAACATTAATAATAATAGATATTGGCCAACCAGCTCCCATATTAATTCCTTTTGTATCAAAGGAAAACTGAAAGATTTAAATGATACTTCGTAAGTGACCCCTCTGAATATAGGAAACACAGTTGATTGGTAGCTGAAATTAGTGCCTGGATGTTTTAAAAAAAGTGTAGTTTTTGAGAGAAGTCTTAAAATAGAGTTTACTCTTGCTTCCAGTAGCATTTTTTCTCTGTTTTTCTGTTTCTCTGATTTTCTGTTTCCTCAAGTTACTGAATTTTACTCTCACAATTGCCTGAGCAAAATGGATTCTTCAAGCTGGCAGTGTTTCTGTTTATTTGAACCAACATCTGATGGCCTGAGTAAGATTTGGTTCTCACATAATTATTTAAGATCTAATTTTTACGGAGGAAGTTGTGTGTGGCATTTAAAAATTATTTCTTAAATAAGTGATTTTTTCACACTGTGAAAATTGTACTGTAGTCTGAAAAATGGCTAAGAATTCCTGAGACTCTGCAGTGTCATGGTAGAGTTGAAGGTGTATAAACACATACGTAAATATAAAATGCATACTAATGTTTTGTTTTGTTTTTTAAATTTAAAACTGCACCAAACTTTTTGACATAGCAGGTAAGAGAAGTCTGAATGTTGGTATTAACCTCATAGGTTTATATTATGGAAGCTTTCCAAATGATGTAGGTTTGAGAGATGCAGATGCCTAATTTGATTTTTTTTTTTTAATATTTTTTTTTTTTTTTTTTTTTTTTTTTTTGGTGTGTGTGAGAGAACACCAACCAGTTATTTCCAATGCAGTGAACAGAGTAGCTTTCTGCTGGGTTTTGCCTCATACTTAAGACAATGAGAGATTCAGTTGTAAGGCATGCACTGCCTGTGGCTGAGCAGCTCGCCTGCAGAGGGTTTCAGCCTGGTGGCCCATGGTTGCAGGCAGTTGCCCATGGAAGAGTTGCTTGGTTTGGGTTGTCTGGGCTGCGTCTGACCAGGGCCTCTCCTCTGATTAATGTTTTAGTGCTTGGGGAGCAAGGTGAGAAACTTGCTGTGATTTGCACTTGAAGTTCGAGCTGGATCTCAGGTTAGAAAAATCTGATAGAGTGCGTATTGAAAAAATCAGGTAAGTTTTTTGGGGTGTTTGTTGCATTTCTTTCTTTAACATCTTTTTTACATGAATTGTTTTTCATGGTTCGTCTTATGGTGCAGCAAGGGGCTGCTGGCTCCCTGGGGCTGGGATGTGGGGAGCAGTGGGGCTCCCTGGGGACAGCAAGGCTGGATCCCACAGGCAGAGTCTGTCCCGCTGCCCCAGCCAGCGCTGGAGTGGTGGGCAGGGACAGTCAGGACTAGTGACACTCTCAGCATAACTCGTTATTGGCAATGTGCTGACACTTCACTGACTTTCAGTATTTAGTAATCTTTGAAAGACAAATGTGTACGTAAAACTTGTACCAACTTATGAGAAGGCTTTGAAGGACCTATTAAAATAGGAAAGTGGTTGAGAAACCAACAGTACTACAATATTTTAAAACCATATAAAGCTTTTTTGTTCTACAGATACAATGTTGTGACTCTTGCCTGTAGCTGAATATAGTTCTCTAGAAGCTGCGATTTTAGGTTGTTTTAATTGTTCCTTGGACTATCATTAATGGTTTGAGAAATTGAAATCAGCATATACTGTAAGCAAATACATTGTTAGTGCTTTTCATATATCTAATGAGGGCTATATCTTATTGAACTTCTTTAATATAACTTTTATATTCAGAAAATGCATGAAGTACAAAAGCCACAAGATAAGTTTTTATATAGTTAAAAAATTTATTAAGAGTTTATAACACAAACTTGAAAACCACAAAATTTCAGTGTAAAATGTCAAGCACTTTCTATTTCAACCATACTTTAGCTGAATTGGCAGCACCAAATTGGTCTTTACCGCCTGTTTTTTCTCCCATTAGAAATGCAGCCTCTCCAAGAATGCAACTTTTTTCAGATCTTATGCTTAATCCAGTTTGGAAGCTAGGTCCCTTTCCTGCTGTAATTTTAGGGACTACAGCAAAGCCAAGGAGGGGTCCACATTGGCTCTTGCTGTTTTCATATAAACAAAACACATCTTGCTGAGGATGTTTGAGACACAGCCTGTTTGAAAACTGTATTGTTAAGACAGGTGGCATGCACCTGGAAATTTTAGTGGAGTTCAGAGGTTTCAGGCTGTAGTTCTACAACAGTTTTAATCTATCCAAACTGGTAGGGACTGAGTTTTGATCTGTCTCTGGCCTCTCTGATAGTGTGTGTGCAATTCTTACATGAGCTACTTCAGCACATTAAACCAACAGAATGTTACACACTCTCTTGGATTTGGCTGGGCTTCTGCTGTTTTTAGGATCTGAAGCAGCAACACTTGAGGTATCAAACAGCTGAGGGGAGCTGTGAGGGGAGAAGCGATCTTATAATTCTAATGCCAGGTGCACGTGCACAGATTTAGGCTTAATCCATAATGGAACCATGGCCATGGTAAAGATCAGTCCAAGCTGCCTTCCCTATTTTACCTTTCAGTAGATCATAGAACTTTGGCTCATTTATGTAGTTTTTTTTCTGCTAATGATGAAAATGTGCTTTCTAACTCCATGGCTTCAACAGTCCTGTTTTAAATAATGGAAGTTTCGTGAACCTGGAACATGCAATGTGCACAGACCCTCATGAGGAAACAAAGGAAACACTTGCATGAGTCCAGATGAGGTGGCTGTACAACCAAATATTCTGTGTGGAAGAAATGATGCTGTCTGGGCCCATAGAGAAGAGTATTACATTAGTCAAGGAAGCACTTCCGTACCTCAGGCAGTAGAAATTAAAAGGCTGTATAAAACAGCTGAAGGGACAGAGGTTTAGTCCCAACTCCTTTTATATACGCTGTTCATAACAGCTCTCCATGTGTGCTGTGTATCGGTTCATACAGACCCAGAAATAACATCTGGATCTTATGCAGTGTATTAGAAAGAAACCATCTAGTACTTGTCATCATCTTCCAGGTCTTCTCCTGCTGTTGCAGCTTCCAGTGCAGCCAGAGCTGCTGCAACTTCTGCATCTTCCTCCTCAGTTCCTCCAATGACATCTTCATGGTTGGTGTGTGTGGGTGTCTGTGCCACTTTGGTAACAGCCACTGCAGTGATACCACCAGTAAGGCTCTCACTCAGACTTGCAGAGTCAGTTTTAAAAAGTTCAATATTTCTCTCTTTCTCTGATGAAAGTGGGGTTACACAAAGGTCCTGGTCCTCTATTGCTGAAGCACCAGTGTTTTGGTCTGAATTTGCACAGTTGACTGAAAAGCTGTCTTTCTCAATATAGTTCCCAGTTTGATTGTCATTTTGGGGATAATCAATATCTGGCAGTCTTATGGCATTGTTTTTTGTCTCCAATATTAAGTTTCCTTTGAGAAAGATGCTGTCTTCTGCAGACTGGGAGTCTGGAATACTGTGAGGCACATTGCTGGCTGCCTTACTCTGACTGCCTGTCTCTAGGGCAAGTTCTTGTCCAGGCCTGTTTGATTTGGTGTAAAAGTCTCTGTTGCTGATTGAAGAAATCTCTGACTGACTGGAGGTTCGCTTTTCACTGATTTCTTTCACTGGGCTTGTATTGGGGTTGAGCGTGGAGTGCTGAGCACAGGAGTCACCACCATTAACTGCAACATCAAGCTTTGCAGCACACTTCACAAGGCCATCCTCTCGAGAATCATTGCCTCTTTGATTCCAGAGAGTTTCTGTTTTACTGTTTACTGGATTTTTATTTTCTATTGTGTTTACCTCATCCTTCTGGAGTTCATTTTTGTGTTCTTCATTTTCACTATTCTCTTTGAATTTGGATTTATTGCTGCCTTGTTCATTGTGTTTATAGCTGTTTACTTCATGAATGCATCCAGATGATTGTACTTCTTCTGGATCAAAAATATAGCTGGGGTAAGGAAAATTTGTAAAGGAAATGTTACTTATGATGTTAATATAATTAGTAAAAAAGATTAAGCTTCCTTTTTAAGCTGAAGGTCTTGAGGAAGGAGTGTCACTGAACTTTACCTTGGGTCCTGAGAATGAGTTAACCCGAATGGAAATGCTGAACTATGCTGTCGGCTGCTGTCTCCTGGACTGATCATAACTAAGCCCTGTAGGGAGATTCACCAGGAACATAAAGAGGATGTTGGAGAACTGTGTGCTGGTTTCCAGCCTTATTTTTTCTTTTCTCTGGGGAGCTGATTAGCCAATGAGTAGTAATCACATGGATTGTTAATTAATATGTCCTCATATATTTGTTAAATTTTTTCCATTTTTTCCTGGTGTTCTTTCAAGTCTTTGGTCCTTTTTTTTTTTTCCTCCTGATTTATTTTCTTCTTCTTGCTCTATAGTTTCCTTGACTTATCTCTTCCAGGGCCTCTCTCTTTTATCTTTCCTTTTTCTCTCATAGCACCATTTTCTCCCTAGTTCCTTACCTGTTCTACAGAAGTGGCCAAGGGAAGTAGTAACCCTCAAGTGGGGCTGAAATGTGATCTTTATAAAACTAGCTAGTCCCCCTCCCTAGGGAGACTTTTAATAAGGGAATTCTTCCCCCAACTAACTACATTTAACAGCTATGATGGAAGCAAGGAACGGTAATTCATTTCCATTGCTTGGGAGAGAGGGAGGATCTGACAAGTGTGTGCTCCTGGTTCTGCTGAATTGAGGGAAGCTCATGCTACCTAAATGAGAAAAAACTTTATTAAAGAAGAGTTTTCAATGCAACACAGTTTCTTTTGTCGGATAGGATTTATAGACATGGAGCTTAATTACAGTAAATTAAAAGGACTTTCATAGGAAATATGTATGCCTATGCTTAAAGATGCTGTAAACTTTGAGAAAACTCCAACATTTTACAGTGGCTAGTTAAAGCAACAGGTGTGGAGGAGTACAGACACGTGGTTTAATGCTTTTATTCCGTCTAAGCAAGTCTTGTTCTATTGTACCTTTGTATCATTTTGCAGCACCTGCACCCCATCTGGATTTTCCTTAATCTGAAAAGAGAGAAAGGGAAGGCAAGGGAGAGACAGAGTGAGTGAAGCATTATGAAATTTATATCTGAGCAATTGCATTGAAAATAATGCTCATGTTTAGAAGGGTTTTGTTACATAAAAAGAAAGATGTCTACACAAGAATGGATGGAATACTGTTCAAGGTCTTTGTAGGTTGTCTTGCACTGGCAATGGTCTTTCATTGGGGAAAAATCCGGGGAAGAATTTAACAATTCTTAGATAGTGATGTTCTCTCAGAATAGCTTCCTAAGCAATTTTATGATTTGGAGAATTCTAAGTCAGTGTATTGGGTGTGGGTTGTTGGTTTGTTGTTTGGTTGGGGGTTTTTTTCAATTCTTTTTTCCACTTGACGCCTGTTGGTGAAGTTCTCTACCATGAATTTGCACAGCTGTTTTTTGAAACAGTAAACTGCTAGCATCTACCACATCCTTTATTCAGTACTTTCACAGACCAGCCTTGCTTGTGTTAAGAATCACCTACTTTTGTTTGACTTGAACCCATTTTTTACTAGTAGTATTTGGTGCCTTGTAGTTCTTGTATTAGAAGAGGTAGTGACCATCATGTCCAATTGTCACCATAGTAGAGGTCCTGTACTGTCCCTTCAGTGCTCATCTATTTAAATGTTACCCATACTGACTTTGTTTTGTGCCTATGAACCTATGAACTGTCCTTGTGGTGTTCTCTGAGTCTTCTTGCATTTTAACATCCTATCCAAATGAAGTGTGGGAACTACAAATTCAGAATTCTCAAGGTGCTTGAAACCTGAATGAAGCAGGTTTATTCTTTCCTAACATCTTCTTGTTTCCATTCACTTGACCCTGTGACAGCTACTGAGCACTGAGATGACATTTTTGTGGAACTATCTAACTATCTCTTAGTGAGACAAATTCTTGGGATTGTTGTAAGCAGTTGTACCTTCATTTTACTACAGTAAAATTCCAGAGTTTGACTAGAACTAGAAGACTGACTGTATTTTGCTACATCATTGCCTGACCCAGGGAGATGCTAAGAACTATCTATTATATGGTTTTTATACCAAAGTCTTTTAAAAGAGAAGAAATGGTTTGCTAATTTGGACCCTTGAGAACATTCCTGTTCTGAACCTAAACTGAAGTCCCAGATCTGAACATCCAAAACCCTTAAAACCTCCAATATTCTTTATGGGTGGTGGCTATCTTATTTCAAGTTAATCAGTCAGGGCAGGTTGTTTAATATGTTTTGTCCATTGTTATTCAGGCCCTCCCTTTTTCTCTTGAGATACCCTACAATGTCACATACTTTTGCCAGCGCCTAAGGACAGCAGCTCACTTCCTGTAAAACAGACATTGATGAAGCAATGTCGGGGTATTTTCTGGAGTAATTTATTTACAAAACATTCAAGGAAAGTAGTATTGATTTAATCTTCTCAGGCATGGCCTGAACTGCACACTGGCAATTATGCTAGTAGAAATGTAAATCAAAACATTTCCCCTCTAAAATCTGAGTACCTCTGGTGTTAGCACTGAGCTAAATACCTAATGGCAGACCTCGCAGCCTCTAAGGGCCTACGGTCATTCAGCAGCTGGTTTTAGCCTGCTAAAATATATAGCTTATATATTATATATAGTTGCTCATACCTATGCTTTTTGTCTTTGTGAACACATGAACTGTTCTGGAGCAGAAATTTCTCTCAGGAGTAGTCAACTTGATGGAGCTGTTTGCTTGTTGGGATGGCTTTTAAACCAGATGTTTGCTTCCCTTCTCTTGGTGCTGCTTCTCTCCCTGAAATGCAGTCTCCCTTCCACATCTCTGCTGACTGTGTACTGTGTGTTCTTCCCACACATACCTCAGCAACATCATGGCAGGAATTTTGATACAGGGTTATCTGAAGAGGACTGCCCACTGAAATGCTCACACAGCCTTTGGCTCGGCTTTTTTATAGGTTTGGTAAACCCAGTTCTAATTTGTATGTAGACCAGCTCTGACAATAGATGTTGCTTCTAGCTGAGAGTGGGCACTTCAAGTCAGGGTGCTTCTGCTTAGAGTTTTATCTGACAGATTTCCTACTCAGGGATTTTATTTACATATTTTGTGATTTTTTAAAAGCAAAAAATATTGCTCATAAGTTTTAAGCATTGGGAGGTCCTAATTGCTTGCCTTTATTCTGTTGTAAAGACAGAATCGTTTGTGATCGTCATAGAAGGCAATTATAAATTGAAATTACTGTTGTAGTTTTCACAGAAAGTACTTTCCTGTTTTTTGGTGTGTGTGTTCTTGGTTTTTGGGGATTTTTTAAAATTATAAATATTTGCTTTTGGAATTATCTCTGCAACTATTACATCAAGCTTTTCCACTGATTAATTACAACTGGATCTGTCCTCTGGCATGAATAAACTATTACATATGGAAAAAAGTTTATTTTGTATTATCTTATGAATTATTTCACATCCCTGAAATAGGAATATAGTTTTACAGTGTCACTGTCTGAACAGTGGCTTTTTTTTTTTCTCTTGCCCTTTCCTTCAATTTATAATAATCTTTCATGTCAAGCTGGAATATAATTCTGGGGAACAAATTGCTTTTATAGCATGAAAAGGCATGTTTTAATCCTACTTGTCTTGTTTTAGATACCGAGCTCTAAACACTTGTGTATTGTGTGATGTTCATAGTTGCATTAATGGATAAATGTAGCAAGTGCTACAGACTTCAAACAAAAGAGCGTCAGAAACATCAAGAAATGGATGTTAAATGATGTTGACTGATATGTTAACTGATACTGAATTTAGAAACATTGCATCCTTATGAAATGTTTATTCTGTCAGATATGCTGTGCTGCTAAATAGATTAGATAATTTGAGATAAACATGACATGATGTGGAATGCTGTCTTATAGAACACTTTGGGGGCTATTTCCGCCCCCCGCCCCCCCCAAAAAAGGCTGCCTGTCTAAAGTGGCAGTAAAATCCTTGGCCTTAACATTCAGATTCTCAGAATTCAGATCAAACTGCCATTAGTCCTAGATATTATTCTTTCTTGACCATGAAATTTCTGAAGCCCTGTAAATGTCTGTCACTAGTTATTTGTGGTTACTTAATCCTGAACACTCATACATCAACTGGCATTAAAGCTCTGCAAAAATGTTAAGTAGAGATTTTTTAGAAGTTTTTTTAGATGTGGACTGGAACACTGGGAGCAATTGCAGGAATGAGATGGAGCTGTTGAGGTGAAAGGAACGAAGGAGGCCTAGAATTAAATTCTTTCACCCCCCTAAATTTTGAACTTGAATTTTTCAGCTTTTAGTAGCTGCTGAATTTCCTAAAGTGTGTCTCTGTGGATAAGCTTGTACCAGTTTCTACAAAATAATCATATTCTTGCAGTGTGACAGTGTAGAATAGCCTTGTGGTTTGCATATTCAGTATCAGTGCTTGTTTCATTTAAAGTTATGATTCTTTTCTTCAGTGAAAGAGATGGAAGAGGTCCAGCTTTGTGTGTTTACCCCAGCCACCCTAGCAGATCTTTAGTTGACCATGTCAAAAGACAGTCGAGATATAATGTCCTTGCAATGTATTAAATAAGTGTTCACAGAGAGACAAGGAAGACCCGATATTATGAAAGACTGACTTTCTTCCTTTAAAGTAATATGATACAGAAGATCAACTTCTTTTAAAAAAGTTGGAAAAAATCGCATAATGGAAGGAAGTAGCAATTAGTCTTAGTTTGAGGACAGCAGGACACAAATCGCATCAGTAAAACAAAGGCTGAAAAAGGGGAGGTTGTTAAATACATTTATGGGGGCACCTGCTAAGAGAATGAGGTGGGACTTCCCTTTAAAGCGTGAGACCTTGGTGAAGATAACAAGAATAATGTCTGACTCCAAACCCACAACCTTGTGTTTCAAGTCACAGCATGCTTTAAGAGAAGTCTGCTTTTCTTGATCAGATTTGAGAAACACAAGGTATCTGACTTTAAATTATGTAATAACATAACTCATATTGTCTATTTCAACTGTGGCTATGTAATGAGTAAACAAAAGGCAAACAAGATAGTGTCATGAAAAGGGAAGAAGAAATATTTTTGAGTCATAAAAATGGTTTGGCACCTTTCTCCATATTCTTGGAAGTTTACATGGAAACAGTCTTATCTTTGTTCATGGTGCATTTTTTTCTTCTGTCTTGGTTTTTATTTTTAAATTCCTTTTAGACACCTCTAGGAGCAGAGGCAGAAAGCTGAGGGAGACCATATTAAAATAGCATCTCTAGTAGATCTTAAACAGATAAACTCTGACTTTGGATCATTATTTTTAATCCAGTCTTTTTATATATTTTTTAAGTTTGTTTGGAATTTTCATCCCACAGCCCCTGATGCTTCTGTTGTTTGGCTTTTTACTCTCCTCCATCCTTTCCCACTCTAGATTACCTTAGCAAGTAAGGAGCTTTTTCCTAAATGGGTATTATCTGGGCTGATGAGCCTGAATGATGCATCTCCCAGGGGCCTGAAGCACCTCTTTCTGATTACTTTTTCCAGTAGAGGCATCTTTCAGACTTGATCCTGCCAGTGTCCTCCCCATCAGTTTGCTGTGTTTTGCACTCCTCAGTGTCTGAGGATACTGCCCAGAGCTACCAGTCTCTTTGCAATGGACAGAAATCCTTGTTCATCAAAATTAAGTCTGCCTCACTAGTAACACACAGTTTACTTTGTTGGTATTTTTTTGCTAACAAGGTCTTACATAGATGCCAAATTCTAACCAGCTAGGAGACATATGCACAGAAGCAAGTGTGGGAAGAGAAAGTGTTTGCATGGAAATATGTGCAGAGGAAATAGAGAGAATGTGGGGTGGGAATAACCTCAGAGAGCTCTAGCACTTGACGACCTTCTCCTAACAGGAGGTGCAGTTTGCCTTCTGTGCTAAGTAGGCATTCACACCTCTCAGAAGATTTCAGAGACTGTCCTCAGCATGTGCTAGGTCTGACAAAGGCTCAGCTGTGCCTAGGCTGGAGGAAGGAAGTGCAGTGTCCATGCTCATTGCAGGGCAGGTGGACAAGATGACCTTTAAATTCCCTTTGAACCCAAACCATTCTATGAGTCTATGTGTTACTGATGCATGGAGGCAGAGAAATAATTGATCTGGATGAGAGATAATATAAAAGAGGCACTGAAAAACTGTAGGAGGGGTGCTAGAGTTGAGAGGAACTATATTTAGAAATTTAGAAAACTAGTAAACATACAGTAGAAAAGCTTACCAGCCTGTGCTAGAGGAGGAGAGAGAATAACAGGGAAACCCATACAAAGGGAAAAAGACAAGGAACATAACTTCGCCACACACTGTGCAGGCTAATCACTACTATTGAATGAACTGTTTTACTTAAAATACAGAGAACACTTCAAATCCTGTGGGTCTTTTCCTGACCTTTTTTCTTGACTCAAAATCATTGTTCTGGGACCAGAGTGCCTCAGAACAGGTGCAGGCTTGGGGAGCAGGGGAACCCAAACCATCTTGGTCTCAGAATTATCAGAACAACCTGATCTACTTGAAGATGTCCCTGCTCATTGCAGGGGCCGTGGGCTAGGTGACCTTTAAGGATCTCTTCCAACCCAAACTATTCTATTATTCTATTATGGTCTGTGGAGAGCACAGTCTCTGCTCAAATCTTCACTGAGACCAATACTTAGAGCAGGACCGAAATCTAATTTCATTTTTCCTGACTGAATCATAATCTGGAAATTTATTTTAAATGTGCTTCAGGGAATAACTCAATTGGCATATATAATTTAAAATAAATGAACTAAACTGAGGAAATATTGTAATATGATCCCTTATAGGAAGCAGATCCCACCTCATGGGCTATTTTAGTCTGTCTAGTTTTTTGCTAGCTGAATTGACTTCAATCTTTTTGTTCACACTTTCTTAAAATGCAGCTCTGAGGTGGTGTTCCTGTGCTTCAGCCATCTTGCAGTCCAGCCCTGGTGAGATACCTGGCTGTGCCATCCTGCTGATAGAGTATCACCTGCAGATTGACTTTGAGTCACCCTGCAGTCCTTCCTATCTGTGCTGCTCTGTGAGAAAAAAACACAACTGTGCAGCTTACTCTCCTGTTCTGAGGGAGGCAGGCTCTATATTTGGGAATAAGGAGTGTCAGTGTCAGACAGAAAGAGCCTTATGCTATCCAGCCAGCTCAAGGTTATTGCCAAGGTTATTGTTGCTTGTCCTATTTTTCTTTATTTTACAGAGCTGAGGAGCTGCACAGCTCTACCAGCCGCTTTTATTCTCCACTGAGAATATTATTTGCCCACTGAACAGCTTGCATGCATTTCTAGTACAGATAACTGTGAAGACAGGAGAAGTTGACAGAAAGACTCATCAAAAACTTGTATAAAACTTCTTGAGCCACAGCCTAACTACAGTGGGGACTTACAGCTGTCAGTTTTGGATGTTTGGCTCACATTGTCACCCTCTGCTTTTTCCTTTTCAAATTGAACTCCCTGTTTATTACAGATAAATATGATCATTGCTTGAATGCAAATAATCCTTACAATGCCAATAAACAGTCATCAGTTGTTAAGACTGATAATGTATTTTTTAAGGTGACTTGTTCCCTTTCTCCCTGGCCAGGCTGAATCCCATGGATTGTACATTGTTCAAGGTGGATTCTTTGCATTTTCATGACTAAAGTGTCAAACTTCTGGGTAATATTAACACAGACATTGTGTACAGACAATGGCTATTTATTCCAATGAAGGAAGACTTTGATGTGTTCTGTGTGCTATTCAAGACATGAAAGTTGGTATTGGTTTTGTGTGTAGGGTTTTAGTGATATAATTTAGGCTTCTTCCCAGTAAAGCCATGAACCTGATTTAGACTTGTAGTTTTTTCAAGGGAGAAAAAGGGCTTTAATCAGTCCAGTCATCAAAATCTGGAGGGTCTCATTGATCAGAAGCATGTGTTGCTTGTTATCTGGAAACTTAAAGAACTCTCATAGTTATGGTCTCATAAATTTGGATGCTTTTAGTTCTGACATAAAGTAGCTTTTTCATTACCAAGAAAGTAGGTCTGATATCACAAAATGTTTTTGCTTCATCAAGGTAATACATAGCAGGATAACTGAATCCTTAAATGACAAAGGTATGTGAGCAGTCATAGCAAGGGGCAAAACAAACCAAGGGACACTTAAACAGAATTGTTTCTAATTAGCAGAATCCCACACTTTTCAGGGGATTAAAAAGCAAAGTGATTTAAAGATTCAGAGGGTTGGAGGTCCTTGCCTCTGAAGACGCGCTATGAAAGCTGGAGTTGTTCAGCCTGGAGAAGGCTCTGGGGAGACCTTGATGTGGCCTTCCAGTACTTAAAGGGGGCTTATAAAAATGAAGGAGAGCAACTTTTTATGTGGGTAGATAGTCATGGGACAAGGCAGAATGGTTTTACACTGAAAGAGGAGAAATTTAGATGAGATGTTGGGAAGAAATTCTTTGCCCAGAGGGTAGTGAGGCACTGGAACAGGTTGCCCAGAGAAGCTGTGGATGCCCCATTCCTCACAGAGTTCAAGGCCAGGTTGGATGGAGTCCTGAGCAACCTGATTTAGTGGGTGGCATCCCTGTCCATGGCAGGGAGATTTGAACTAGATAGTCTTTAAGGTCCCTTCCAAACCAAGCCTTTCTATGATTCTATGAATATCAAGTACCCAAATAACAAATACTATACTTGCCCCATGAACCATCAATATGGCATCAGCTAATCACCAAAGTATGGCCTACTCACCAAATAACCAGTGGGAGTATCCTATCATGATTTTAACCTTTATTTGTGTTGTGTCATCTGAAAAGGTATGCAAGTATTAAGTGTTTATCCAGGAAATTTGCCATAGTAATAGTTGACAAAAATGTGCAATTACTATGATCTTTGTTCTAGGACAACAACAGTAGCAGTCAACCCTAATTGCCACATACATGAAACAGTACTTGTGAGGAGCCAATTCAGTTTTGTTGTGCCTCAACACTGGTTGTCAGAGGCCTGTGGGGAAGGGGTGCACATGTGCCATGTCCAGGAGGCTGCTGAGAGAAGATGGAGGAAAGCCTGATCTCGGGAGAGACTTTGCCTGGCAATCGGTTCGTGTCTCCCATGGGACAGGCAGTCAGCAGGGGAACACTGCACACACTGTACCCCAGAGGCATTCTCCAGGCAAATGGTGAAAGGTCTCTACCAAAGGACTGCAGAGGGACATTGGACTAGGCCAGTGGTCTCCTGTCAGCAGGCAGACTTTGGGAGGAGCCGGGGCATAAAGTAAATGCACCCCAAGCTCCAGGGTTTTTCTGGGGGGCTGTTCTGATTTTGCCTTTTGTCTTTTTGGGGGGCTTTTTGAATTTGCTTTTTCAGTGTGGGCTTTTGCTTTTGGGGCCTTTTTGGTCTTTTGCTTTAGGGGCTTCTGGAGCTTACGCTTTTGCCCTGGCCCCAGCATCCCTTTTGGCTGATCTGCTCTCGCTGGCCCTTGCTCGCCCTCACGTCTGCCCTGCTGCCCCGTGTCCCTGACCACCGCCCCGCCTGCTTCACCCCCACGTCCCTGCCTGAGCCTCCTGCGCTCAGCCCTGCCCGCCTCCGAGCCTGCCCAGGCTCTGGCCCTCCTGCCCGATCCCTTCACCTCGTGTCCGGCCGCCCGCCCCTGAGGGTGCTGTCCCCAGGCAGGCACCCTGCACAGCCCCGCCTCAAGGACACTGGCGGCACTCCCCGACCTCCGGCGGTAACGCCCTTTTTTCCTCTGTTTCCTCTCTCTCCTTCTCCCGCCCATTTTTCTTCCTCTTGCTCTGTCTTCTCTAGCCCTCTTTAGTAGGGTAACTCCTTTTTATTTTGGTTTTTTTTTTCGTTACCAATAAATGGTTCTCAGATACAGTGTTTGTCTCGTTTGACTTAATTTCGTTCCTGACCATCTATTTTAAAAAGAACTCCTCGCAGTTGCCCACAGTGGAACGCGACATTACTATAATAGAATACATTGTGTATTATATGTTTGGATTGTTCATAACAGCATCCAAGCTAGAGTGCAGTCTCCTAGCTGAGAGGTGTGCGTACTGTGCAGGGGTTAGTTGTGCCCTCTCATTGTGGGTGCATGCAGTGACATTTCTCAATATAGGGGAAGAGCATCCTGCCAGCGTGATGTCTGGCTATGGTCTGATGCAAAACCACTTTAGCAGTCAGGAGGGTCAGAGTAATGGAAATACCTGCCTACATTTGTTTTCTCAAAGTGCAGAGAAAAGGTCAGATTTAGTCTGCTCTGCTTATACTAGAAAAATACATGCTAATTATCTTACATATGTCTAGTTGTACTGCCAAGAAACTATACCACTATAGTTGGCAACAGCAGTGCCTGTTAACTGTTATGTGCCAGTGAAAATACTTCACCTGTAATGGGAAGCATCCGGATTGATGCAAATGCAACATTAGAAACTGCTCCACTTCTTTACAGCTGCTCTCTTCCCATGCCTCCAGGCATCTAGTTGTGTTTTTATCAGATCCTGATGGGGTTTCTGCTCCCACATTGCCCCTTCACATTCTTGCTTTTTCATGCAGCTGTTTTGCACAAAACGAAGAGGCAGCAGTGGGCAGGTCTCCAGGCAGTGAAGTTTGCGTGTTGCCAGTACTGCTTGAGCACACCTGCACTTGTTTGTGGGTGTGTTGGCAGAAGGGAAAGGTAATGAAAAGTAGATGCTATCAGTTTTACAAAAGGTGTTCTATTTTGATTTGTAACTGTTGATCATTGCCTAAGCTGATAATAATATGCCTAACTATATTTAAGTCCTGCTAGGCTCCATCTTAAACTGTCCTTGTTTTCAAACCAGTAAGGTCAGCCAGATCTTCCACTTACTCCTGGTGGCTTCCTGACAGTATTAGTCAGCATATGAAGTGCCATGTTTCATTCTCATCATAGATTCCTATTTCTATCTTGACAATTTTGGGGTATGTTTGTGTTGTTTTTGTTTTGGTTTTAGTTAGTTTGTTTTTTCTTTTGTTTTATTTTTAAGAAGTCATTCTTGTACTATTTCATTCACTGACTACTATCTCTGGTA
This sequence comes from Picathartes gymnocephalus, assembly GCA_013390045.1. Classification (NCBI taxonomy): domain Eukaryota; kingdom Metazoa; phylum Chordata; class Aves; order Passeriformes; family Picathartidae; genus Picathartes; species Picathartes gymnocephalus. Next base: position 11,422 of record WEKY01059724.1, on the reverse strand, counting down.
ACCATTGACTGTTTTATAAACACTTGAGAGAATAAGGTCAGCTCACACAGAAGGTGGACCTTTTTGTGAGGCATTATTGCTGTAGCAGAGTGCCCTAGAGGGCACAAGGGCTACAACTTGGAGGTGATCTGAACACATAATTTTTTTTCCTGTTATGCTCTTTGCAATCGATTTAAAAAATTTATAACGTATTTAAAAGGAAATGCATTCTCTCTGACTAGTTCCCCATCATTCACAGGACTAGGTCACAGAACATTTCCCTACCCCCATTATTTACTATACAAAATGATTGCTTTATTTTTAAAGAGTAGAAGAGTGGGGAAAAGGGTAAAACACTCACAATCATTAGCCAGTTTGTATAAAGGAAAACCAAATATAGCTGGTAACATAAAATCATTCATTTCCTCTTCAACTAAACTTGTTTTCTACATTTGGTCTTACCAAACTTACATCATTGTCTATTGTTTAAATTACTGAAGTTTATGTTTCCTGTCCTTTAAATCTGTTAATCCCATAAAATATAATAGCTTGTTTAATAGTAGGGCCAGAAACCCTGAGTCCTGGTTTAGTCCCATACTGTATAGAGGCGAACATAGAAATGTGCTCCTTCCCAAGGGATTCATGATCTAAATGTGTGACAAGCAAAAACTGGGGAAGCAGACGCTCATGTATATGTGAAGGAAGCAATCAGCACAGAAACTATATTTGAGTCAGTAATTGTGTTAGGCTAGGCCTGAGTGGGGATCTGTGTTTGGCAACACAAGTGGAGCCTCAAATTAGTTATAGCCATTTTTTATGTAACAAAGGGACTGTATCTGAAATGTCATTTCTCTTAAGAGGTTAAAGAGTCTCTATGTGATCTTGTGCAACTGTGCACTTTGGAGGGTGGATTCTTGGGTTCCAGCCTTTCATCTGAAAATCCTTGGTTGTATCCAATGTCTTTTTTAAACATTTAACGTAGAAAGAGCTCTAGAATCTGGTCTTGAGGTAGGGCTGCCATGGGTCTATAATTCACAAGGTTCCCTTGCTTATTCTTTGCTCCTTTCCCAGTGATGGGCTTGAGCAGCATGTTTCAGAGGGTGCCATCAAGGATCTGATTTTGATAGCTGTGAGATGTGGCTTAGAGACTGAGGGTCAAACTGAGCTGGGGATCCTAATTTATGATGGAATTCTCTAACTCTTTGAATACTGTGTAATATAATCTCTGCCTCCTCTGTGCTTTTGACTGGGAGTTGATGTGGCTGCTGTCTTCTGGCCTAGAAGTCACTTTTTCTTAGACTTTTATTTACAGAACCAGCTGATGAGTATAAGCCTGCTTAAATATAGAAGTATTTTCTAGATGAGGATTGTTTCTCAACATATATATAAAGGCTACTTTTTTTAGCCTCCTGGAATAATTCCATTTTTATTGTATCAGTTTTATTGATGCTGGTATCAATGAGAAATCCTACTTGGGATATTAGAAAAATGGAAAATGTCAGACAGTGAGCATGAAGGCTACAGCATTCTGCCAGAGCATTTAGTCTGTGAGAAAAACTTGACAAGCCAGAATGCTTCCTAAGTATATTCTGAAGTAATTTGTTCTGTTCAGTCTGGAGAATACTGAGGGGAAACCTCATTGCAGTCTACTGCTTCCTTGTGAGGAAAAGAAGAGGGGCAGACACTGATCTTTTCTCTGTGGTGACCAGGACCCAAGGGAATGGCCTGAAGCTGTGTCAGGGGAGGTTTAGGTTGCATGTCAGGAAAAGATTCTTCACCCAGAGGGAGGTTGGGCACTGGAACAGGCTCCCCAGGGAAGTGGTCACAGCACTGACAGAATTCCAGAAGCATTTGGACAATGCTCTCAGGCACAGCGTGTGACTCTTGGGGATGGTGCTGTGCAGGGTTAGGAGTTGGACTCGATGATCCTTGTGGGGCCCTTCCTACTCAGCTTATTCTGTGATTCTGTGGTGGTGCCATGTACATTGTCACACAGTGCCACTCACTTGGAGCATAGCAGCACTCTGTACACTATGAAATCAAGCTCTTAGTTGGTCCATCTGCTGAAAGCTGTTGCCTCTTGCATTTGCCTATGAGTTCTGTGCAAAAATAATTTTTTGGCCTTCTGCAGAAATTTGGGGCCAAAGATAGCAGAACCTTTAAAATATGCTGTTGAAAGACTTTGAATCTTTAGGTCATCTTGGTGAACAGAAGAAGATGGAAAAGGAGAGAGAGGTGGAGATCTCGTATGTTTTAGATATTGTGAAATACTTGTAAGTAAAAATAAGAAAATAAAACTTAGGAAACCAGAAATGAGGTCTAAGCAGCTTAACTCCCGTAATTCTGTCATTCTAACTTATTGAAAACTCTTGGTTGTAAATCAGTTCTGTGGAAAGGATCAGTGTGTCTTTGTTTGTTTGTTTGTTTTTTACCCTGTTGAGTCTTTAGAAGTGGGCATGAAGAGACACTGCCGGAGTTTAGCAGGCCTTTATCCTTTAAGTATGCCATACATTTTTACTTCAGGGAGCAATATTCTGAAAATAGACTTGGATGTCTATGGAGATTGCTTCAAATGTAGGATTGGAGTGTTTTGTGTGTATGCCTTTGGGCAGGATTTAGGCCAGGCAGGATATGTGATCTCAGCTCTGGTATTCAACTGTAGCTTAGTGTGCCCAAAAATCATTTTGTCCTGAATATTTCAGATGCTTCTGATTTGTTTATACCGTATGAAATATTGCTAGTGGCAGGTATTGTGGTGGTATTGTTCTAGTGCTCAGAACATCAGCCTCTCTTAATACCAAGAAAATTGGATAAAGCCATAAGCAGTTAGAATGAGTCAATGATTCTCTTTTGTAAAAACAAAAGTAAAAAACCCAACCTAGCAAAAACTACCCGTGTCCCCCACAAAAAAGAAACCAGCACCAAAAACCCCCAAAGAAAACACCCTGCCCAAAAAAAAAAAAAAAAAAAAAAAA
>WEKY01059723.1:107283-121873 GCA_013390045.1 Picathartes gymnocephalus | reverse complement strand
CGGAGCGGCTCCAGCGGCGGCGGCGGCGCGGGCGTGGAAAGGGCCGCGCGCAGCCCCGGCGCGCCCTTTCCGCCTCAGCGCCACGCGACGGCAGCGCCACCGTCGTAAAAGCAGTAAAACGCCAACCCTCCCGGAAGAGCCATCAACCAGCGCCGCTGCCGTAAAGCGGCTGCGTTGTCGCAAAGTGTCAAATATTAAAAAATATTCTTAAGAAAGAATGTTCTTAGATGTTGTGTACTTTGAACTCTGATCAACAAGCAAAGAGGTTTAATCCGTGAAACAGCAGCTAACAAACAAGCTCCAAGTGATGTCCAGGTGTTAGAAAGACAAATTACTTGACAGTAGAATTGCCTTGTTAAGGTTTAGAGCTTAACACATTTCAGTGACCTCAGGGGAGGTTAACAAAGCTTGAGAAGAAGGATGTACCACAGACAGTGGACACAAAGAATGCAGAATTTATGAGCCACAAAGATATTTAGGGAAGAATCTAATAAAGACAACTCAGCAACTGGGTTAAACATAATTCTGGCAGGGGGAGATTATGGCCACTGTCTCGAGAAACCACCGACTTGAAAGGAGAGAAAGACTGACCATGCAGCCTAGTTAGCATGAGCAGTGAGAGGATCATTAACCAATAGAAATCAGAATACTAATTAAAAAGAGAACTAGGTAACTTGTAGCCAAGGATCATAAATGTCTTTGTTTGCTAAAATATATAAAGAATGAAAAGTTTTGGTAGTCGTTGTGCTGGCTTTGTGGATTTTCCACCCAGCATCTCTTTCCACGCAGTACTGTAAATAAATCAAATACCTTGACTCTTTGTGTGGATCGGCCTCTTACAGACCGGGTGAAAGAACACTGGGGACAACCGTGTCATTTACCAAAATTTCATTCCTGCTTAATTGCCACTTAATAAGGAAAAATATGTGGAAGTGGAAGGAGAGTGATGTTAAGGATATTGTAAATTTGCCCTGTTTATTAAAATGCTTGAATTTGGCTTTTAAGTGTAAAAACTGGGGGTGACATGTGACAAAACCCATTCAGTTTGTACCCAGATGTCATAAAGAGGAAGAAAACTTGGCTTTCTGTGTGTGCTGAACGCTCGGCAGAGCACAGCAGCTGAGACCATGGTGACGTCAGAAACATCTCCAGTGCTTATGATGGCTAAACTTCCTGGAGCTGTGGAACTTCTCTTGGCAGAAGTATTCAGCCCCATGGTAGGCAAATGCCTATTGGGAATGGTTTTGGTGTCAATGACTTGCCTTTTTTTTTTTTCTCCTTTAGAAAAACTAGAGTTCAACTTACGTTACAAATCATGTATTGGAAGAATATTGATCCTCAGCCTAGTCAAATACAGATTTCAACTATTAATGTGCAGTTCCCATCTGGTTGTGCCAGGCTGCTTTACAGACATGCAGTGGAGTTACTGCGATGTCCAGTAGGTAAATTCCTGTTTTCCCAGATAAAAATGGAGATAGAAGTTAAGAGATGACTTTGATAGAGAACAGACTTACAGGACTCTGGACAATAAGTATGTCAATAAAGTCACATGCTCACATGCTAGCACAGGAAATATGATTTAATGCTGTGCCTCTTCATTTTCTCACACACAGAGCTTCTTAAAATAAAAATATATTCCAAACTGCTATGGTTCCGTAGAAAATCAGGTACTTTTCAGGCTGTAGTTTTATGATGACTCAACCAACTTTGTGTTCTGGATGATGTTACAAATACCACTTGACCCTGAGAGTTAAAAATGTGTGAAGAAAGGGCATTGCAGTTGCCCTTGTTGTGTTCATAGTGTGATATTCAAGCTTTCCTGTGGTCCCTGGTGGCTTCCCTGGACCTGCTGGAGGGCAGACCTAGGGCTGGAAGTTGGATTCAGCCCTGTGGCCTCTCTAGAAGACCATGAGCCAGTGATTTAATACAGCAGTGGCTCAGGTCCCTGTCTCTGTAATTGGGATAGTATTTCTTCTCAGAGAGTGAGGGAAATAAATCATTAAATCCCTAATGTTCTCATGCCAGAGTGATTGAAATTTTCTCTACCCCTAAAAAGAGCAGAATCTGGTTTACAAATCTCTTCAGCTCACAGGCTAAAAAACTCTTTAGAGAATTTTACTGAGTATCTTTTACCTAGGAAGAACCTAGATCAATATTTTCCAGGCAGAGAGGTTGTGCATTTTCTCCTTTATTTTCCACTTGTGATTCCTCCTCGAGAAAGAACTGAAGCTGCAGCGGTCTTTGCTTTGACAAGACACCCTGCCATTAATCAGAAGTGGGATTATTAAAGCGCCTCTTCCCTCTAGCAAAAAAAAAAAAAAAAAGAAAAGCACTTATAGAAATACAGTTTATAAAATACAATTTGTAACTGTCTCACCTAAACAGCCTTTTTGGAGACAAACATCATTAGTGCTGGAACTGCCTTGCTGGTCGCTTGCAGAGGCTCAATGGGATCCCAGCTCCTTGTGACCCCCAAGCCCCTGTCCCTCACCCCCCCAAGCTGGGAAATGGGCTCAGAGGGACTCACAGCTTAGGAGATGGTGAGGAAAAGAGGAAGAAGTTCTGAAAAGAGAAGTAGACTTAGGAATGAATGAAAGTAGAGAAATAGACTGATAAAATCCTGTGCTTTCCACAGTTTCCTCTTCACTCCCGAGCCTGCGTGAGGTGCATGCAGGAGAGTGTAGTGCTGCTGTGGTCTGCCAGAGATGGCAGATCATGTGCAGCTTGGTCTCAGCCCATCAAATTTCCTTTTCTGGTGACACAGTTGGATATAGGTGTGGGTTGGAGGAGACAGCATGCATAGTGAGTGGCTGGTGCGAGATAAATGCTCCCCTGGGCATGGATCTAACCTTCCATTTTCTTAGCAAGGAGAAGAAGAATTCTAAGAAAAAAAAAATCCAGCCTTAAGCAGATGAGATTTGCTGCCCCACTTAGAGTCATAGAATATTAAGGGTTGGAAGGAACCTTAAAGATCCTCCAGTCCCAACCACCCCTGCCACAGGCAGGGACACCTCCCACTAGACCAGGTTGCCCAAGGCCTTATCCAACCTGGCCGTGAATACTGCCAGGATTGGTGCATCCACAGCCTCCCTGGGCAACCTGTTCCAGTGCCTCGTCACCCTCACAGTAAAGATTTTCCTCCTAATATCCAGCCTAAATTTCCCTCTTTCAATTTATAGCCATTAGTCCTTGTTGTATCACTACAGTTCTCCATGAAGAGTCCCTCTTTGTCTTCCTGGTAGTCCCTCTTCAGATACTGGAAGGTTGCCCATGAGATCTCCGTGCGACCTTCTCCTCTCCAGGATGAACAGACCCAACTTTCTCAGCCTGTCTCGGGTCAGATTTACAAGGAGAGGGAGCAGGTGTGTCTTGCTTCCCACTTCACACCAGGCACCGCACCTCCTGTGTCCTGCTGGGGCCCTGCAGCTCCGTGTGCCTCTGGTCCTGTCCTGCTGACCCCACACTCTGCTGCTGCTGCAAACAGTTCCCCTCCCGGCCTCTGTTTGTCGTGGAAGGCACGTGAAATACGTCGCTTCCTGGAAAAGTACTCCAAATACACTTGCCTTGCAATCATTTGATCCTTGATCCATAATTTCAGTTCATCCGTTAATTAATCATTTAATCAGTTAATAAGACTAATCACTCTTCCCTGGAAGATGCTCATGAGAACAGACAGGATAAATTGCTCCCATCTGTTTTTCCATTCTTGCTCCCACTTCTCTGGCTTTGGGCTCTGTGCTGGTGTTAGTAGGTCCCTGAAAGGGGCTCATTCCAGCACCCTAGATATTCCAGTCCAAAACCTTCTCTGCCATCCACCTCCTCTGCAGTTTGGGGCTCTCTCCAGAGACAGCTGTCGCCCCTTGAGCTGGCGCTGCATTGAGCAGCCTCCTCCTGCTGAGAGAGGATGATACACAGCTCAGGCAGCTACCAGGGGCTTGCCAGGTTTAAGTGAAGGACAGCAAATCCAAGCACCCAACCCGTTAGGGGCCTTTCCTAGAAAACAGATCATCTCTGCCTTGAAATAGCTTTGGAAAGCCTTAAGACAGGTTGTTTTCCAGCTAGTATGACGGTACTTCCAGTCACAGAGGCAGCTGAGGATTGGAAGACTAATGTTCACATTAAAACACTATTTTCTAGTGGTTCCTTCTCTCATTCTTATAAGAAATGCATCAAAAATAGACAGCTGGGTTCCTTTTCTTCACTGAAAACCAAACACACCGTATGCCTGTGCCATATGCTTGGTCTCCACTGTCCCGTGCTTCTTGACAAACCCAGAAACCAAGGGAAATAGTCTTCAGCCTTAACACCTTCCCACTGCAGGGAACCCTGATGTTCACACACACCTCCTCAGGTCAGATTCCTCTTCTGCAGCCATTGTCATCATCTTTAAAGCAGCAGAACTTGCTGCTGGCTCCAGGGCTTTTGTTGTAACCAACCTTGGCCATGTATGAACTGGCTCATGCCCCAGCCTGGTGTTCACTGGCTGGGAAGTCCTCCTTCCTTCCCTGGCCCTCCTCTTTGCATCCCATCTTTTCCGTGGCACTTTTATCTGCCTCCTCAGTCTGCTGTTCTCTCAGGCCAGGTGCTTTGCTGCAATGCTTGGCCTCCTTTCCAAGAGGTTCATTCCCCTTGCTGGTGTCCTGGTTGCTCAACTATAAACCTGTCCTCTCATGTGGTCATTGCTCACCAGCTTTGTCAGGGAAACTTTTGATTGGACTTCCAGGAAAATTCTTGATTGGATTTTCAGGAACCCTGGAAAAAATGGCCATAAAACAGTGTTACCGTGTACATGCAGTGAATCTGATTTTTAATTTGCTGTCTGTGCAATCTAGTGGGGCTGGGAGCAGGTGGCAGCTGGCAGATTTGCTCTGTGTGTTCAGACCAGCCATGTCTGCCCAGTAAGGTCCACAAGGAATGTGCTGAGTTTATTATTCTTAGTAGCAGACAGCTTTCACTTTTCCCTTCTTCCTCCTCCTGCTGTGCTGAGCTCTCCCTGGCTGCTGGGCTGGACTATCTTGTCCTCACAGACAGACAGAAACTGAGCAAAGGCAGACTTACCTTCTTAAACCACACTGCTTCTGTAGGCTGGGCTCAGAGCCTGACCTTGCACTGTCTGCTCCTTCCATGCTACCAGGAAAAGCCTTTTGGTGTACCCAAAAATTGTCTTTCTGTGAACTAGTGCTGTCTCTTGCCTGGTTTTGACTATTTTTGCCACCAGTGTCAGAGCTCTCCCAAGGTTTCTGTAGCTTTGACCACCAGGGTCTGGACTACACGGATTGCTGAAGAGGCAGTGTGTGTGTGTGATGCTGCAACCTCGCCCTTGGCTGCTGAGCACTGCCCTTTCCAGAGCTGCAGAAGGAGCCCAGGCCCAGCTGCCTCCCCTCAAACTGTCAGCAAGATTGTCTCCTTTGATCTGTGCTCAGTGCTGGATTTTATCCCAGCAGCCAACAGGCTAATTCCACAAGTTTATTCTACAAAGCTCAATTAGAGCAGCTGGCGCCAGCAGCGTCCCTGCTGGCTCAAAGCCTGCATCAGGAGGAAGGCTGGTGCAGTGGCTGGGGTACGAGCTTGGGAGTCCACAGGCTCAGCTGCAAATCCCTGCTCTGTGGCTGTTTTCTAGGCCACACCAGTGAGCTTCTGCAGTGGGAGCTTGTCATCTCCATGGGAGGAGATACAAGCTATCCTGGTGATGGGGAACCGTGTTAACAGAGGCTGCTGCTTCTGGGAAATGCTGCAGAGATCCAGCGGGGAAGAGGATGGGGGGCCCTGGGAGGTGGAAGGTGCAAGGCACACAATGCCTTCTCACCACTGAGTTAGCAGTTTGCTTTTCAGCTGCGGGAGCCCTTCTCCATGCCCCTGCAATTGATTATCCAGTGCCTGAATCATATGCAGCACTGCCCTCAGAGGGATCTCGATGTGAGCAGAGATATGAGCAACATGGGTTTTCTTTACAGGGGCCCTTGCCCAGCACAGAAGCACCCACGGTTATTTCCTTCAACATCATTGGTGTTAGAGTAACTTCTGTGAAAAATCAGAATCTTCTGGGGCTAAACATGCTGTGCAAATGCTCTTGCCTGGCTGGTCTCTTCTCTGGGAAGCTTAATGTTTATGCCAGCCAGGAAAAGAGGTCTAAGCAGAATATCAGGAGGCAGAAAAAGAGTGCAAGCAATTTCTGCTAGGAAACACAGTTTGAATCCTATTTGCACCAGACCTACTTTCAAGGCAGTAAGGAGCCAAAAGCAGATGCTACCTATGTATAACATACTGTTCCCTTCCCAGGGACTGTCAAGAAGGTCCCCACAAAAGAGAAGGAATATGCATCAGCCCAGCAAGTCCACGGATGCCATTCCCTTCTCTGCTCCTTGGTAAGTCAGTGACAGGGCTGGCCGACACGCTTGGCCACGGACAAATGTGCCTCTTGGGGTACAGGGAATGCAGAGGGTACAGGGAGTACGGAGCCTCGGGGCCGTTCCTTCCTCTCCTCTTGAGCAGATTTCAGCGCCATCTGCTCTCTTCTGTCTTTGGAGGAGTCAGCCGGGTGCTTTTGTCCCTTCTGGCAAAGCTGTGCTGCGTATGTCCCCCATCGGGTGTCCGGTACCCCGAGGCAGCTGGGACGGATGCGCGCTCTCAGCCTTGCTCCAGAAAGCTCCCACTGCAGCAGTCCAAGGTCTTTCTTTCTCGCCTTTTCCCCGTCTGCAGCCTGTTCCTCTGGATCAGGCAGTTCCCAAGGTCACAGCTGACTCCCAAGGTCAGGCCCAGGCTTTGCTTGTGGCCCCTGCTGTAGGGGATGGGAAGGGGTTTGGGCTGGGAAGGAACCTTCCCTTCACCCCTTTATCCCCATGGGACCCACAACCAGCACTGGGTATTCAAGGGAGAGTAGCAAGGGCAGAAGGAGACATGGGGCAGCCGTGGGGCTCCCTGGCCTTGAAAATGCTCTATGGAATTACTCCTTTCTCTGCATGTGTTAAGTACTACCCCACTAAACACTCCTAGGTGGTCCCTGGCCAGGCACCAGTCAGAGCTGCAGATTTTAGAGTAGGAGAAGCGGGGGGACTTGCTGACGATAGGCAGCTTCCTGGGACATGCTGTCTCCAACCTCATGGCCACACCAAGCTCACAGTAAGAGCTCTGTTGTCTGCCCTTCCCCCCTAAAATAATACCTGTCCCCTGTGCTGGCTGGAGCGCGTCACGGGTGGGACTAAGCTGAACCCCCAGGTAAATGTTGCCCTTGTGTCCCCTCTGAGCTGCTGGAAGGAGAGGGGGAATGAGGGAAAGCAGGTAGTGAGGAGGCCTGGCGGAGTGGAAATGTCCGCTGGCCACCCCTTTGCACCAGGGGCACACCGGGCAAGGGTCCCAGCGCTGCATCTTCCCTGGAAGCTGTGGGGCTGCTCCAGCTCCCGCACGGTGCGGCTGCGAGGCTCCGCTGCTGTGCCGAGCTCGTCCCACGGGATGGCACTGCCTGCTCAGGAACAGGCAGCCCGGCCGGCGCTCCTGGCAGGCATAAATGCAGCAAATTAAATGGTGCTGGCAGATTCTGATTGACAGGTCCCTAGAGAGCAAAGTCCCTTGTTTTTTCCATCCCCGAGGGGATCAGGAGCAGCAGGAGGAGCAGCAGCAGCAGAGAAAACCCTTTCCCAATCCCAGTACTTTGCCCTTGTGGATCTGTTTCTGGGACTCAGCGCACAGCCGTGAATCTTGACCCCTTTGCTGAAGCCGCGGGTATCGGCCCAGCCGGCTCCTCCACTGCGGGCGTTCCGCAATGTCAAGAGCTGACCGCTGCAGAGGATGCCGAGGTGCCGAGGCCCAGCCCTTGCTGCGGACATAAGCCGTGGCACCCTCGTCGCTCCGAGCCCAGGGTGCAAGGCCTGGAGGTTTCAATAAAGGGCAAGCGAAATGAGGCCAGCAGGGTTTGGCGTCATTCGCACGTTACTCCTCTCCAGGGTGTAAAATTGGCACAAGTGACAACACTCTGCCAGAATGGTTCACGTCTGTGTTGGCTCTGCCAGAGCCAGGTCAAAGCTGGGATTTGCAGCCAGGAAGATGGAGGCAGTCACCCATTTTTTGCTGCTGCAGTTGTGGGAAGCAGCGTGGCCCATTGGGGTCCTGGATCCTCTGTCAGGGTCCTCAGTGCATCTCCATGTCTGGCAGGTCCTCGGCACCCCTCTACCAGCCAGTGGTTATTGGCATTAGTAAGGAAGAGCCACCATGGACACTGGGACATCACAGATGTCCTCCCTACCCTTGTGGGCACAGATCCCCAGTTAAAGGTCTTTTTATGACCTGTCCCGTCTCTCGGGCTGGCGGGGAGTTTCTCATCTCCATGGGGCATCTTGGTTGCACAGCTACTCTGGAGCTCTGTGGAGCCAGCAAGGTGTGGTACTGGTATGCTCGGCTTGATCAGAAGTCCTGTAAATGCCCTGCCTGGGTGAGGAGCTGCACACTGCACAGCAGCCCACGTGTGGTCCAGCTCCATGCCTCAGCTTAGTGTGAGGGGTGACTTGTTCCCCGCTCTTGGAGGTAGAACTCAGGCTGGTGGCATTGAGTTCACATCTGCTTAATCTGGAGGGATCCTACTCAAATTTTATCCTCCATCTGCCTCCCTTTTCTACCAAGAGAAGGCCATTTCTTTCTGTCTCTCCAGAAGGTGTCCAGAAGAGCCTGGGGAGATGAGGGGAGAAGGCCCCAGCACCTGGAAAAGGGATGCCAAGTTGTCTGGAGTCACCTCTACCTTTGGGGATACTTCCAGGACATTCAGAGAGCCTGTCCTTTGCTATCCTTGCTCACCTAGCAGCTTTAGTTATGTTGACTGTACCTCTTCATAGACCCCCCTTGTCCATCAGTTCTTCTCAAACCTTTCTGTGTCCTTGGCCTCGGTGCTTGGCTTTTGAAAGGGGAGCTATGTGGCTGCCTCCTTCCCCCGTGGCAGTCCTCACACACAAGCAAGACAGCAGGCTTGCGTGTCTGACGCTTGGCCTCTCTCTGTAGTCATCTGGCACTAAAAATTATCTGCAGAGAAAAATACTGGGCTCCATACCTGGGTCTTAATATCCTCCCTCACCAAACCATAATTACTAATTACCACTCCTGGGTGTTTAAACCATTTCAATGATGCAGTTAAATGCCCGACGTTAATTTAATAGCCAAGTATCTGGGTTTCCCCACATGAGGAGCTCTCAGAGCATCTCCCACTGAAGCAAAACGCAGCCAGCTCTGGCTTTAGTCCATATGAGAGAGGCAGCAGAGGAGAAGCAAGCACATGTTGACAGCAGACCCACACATGTGAGGGCCTGGGCATTACTCAGTAGCAAGCGCTCCCTTAACCCACACCATCCTCCAAAGGGAGCCCCCTCTTCAGCCTTGCTCTGCCTCCATGGGATGGAAGACCTGGCATCACTGCCAGTGCAGGTCAGCATCCCTTTGGCAGTGCAGGCCCTCTGGAGCTCAGATCCTTTGCCAGAGCCATCCTTGTGGATTGCTCTGTCTGAGTAGGGCAGCACTCTCTCTGGCAGATGCCCTGCCTGCCTTCTCCCCATCCCTGGCCAGCTTTTGAGAGCATGTCCTCAGGTTTGTAGGGAGGCTGCCCAAAATCAGCCCCGTGCAGGACCAGACACTGCATTCCTCTGGCACCTGAAAGCAGGGAATGACCATTGGCCCCAAAGAGGTCACGAGGCTGCGGCACGACAGGGACCTGGCTGGAGGCATCAGACCAGACTTTGCCTGCTCCATCTCCACTCTGGCTGTGCTGTGAGGGGCCTGCTGTTTCTCCTTCCCCACTGATGGGGCTTGGGTCTGGGGCAGGAACTTTTCCAACCCAAATATTTTAACTGACCCCTCAGTCACGAGTCTTCGGCTTCCTGAAGGCCTCAGTGGCTCAGTGCTGTGGAGGAGAAGACCCTGGTGCCCTGCTCACCCCTGGCATACTCAGGGCCTGCCAGGGCACACAGTCAGCAGTGGGAGAGGCAAGCACGTGGCATGGGGACCACTGAGAACTAGGAGGGGTACAGGAAAACATATTAGGGTCTCTCACCTACCTAAGTGTTCATGTGCCAGGGGAGAGATGGGGAATGAGAGCTTCTGCCCACGCACAAGTCATTTGCTTTTGATGCTGCCCCTCTAAGACATCACTTAATATGACATTAATTAGTTAATGTTTGCAAAGTGCTTTGAACATGAAAAGTGCTGTATAAGTGCTGAATATTAGTACTAATTATTATGGCATGGAGGCTGGCGCTGTCTAAGGAGCATTCCCCACACCTAATTTCAGGCTGGTGCTGCTTCCCTGTCTCATCCCATTAAAGCCAGACAGAGAAGGGGAGAAGCATCTGCACCCTATGAGGAAGGAGCCCCTCATGGAGTCGTGCAGAGGGGGTGAGCCATGCACCCCCTTCACTCCAGGCAGGACATTGGGTGGGAAATGCAGCCACATCTCCCCAGTGCCTCACTGGCACAGGTGAGGATGAGGGAGCACACTCTTGCCTCAAGCTCTGCAGTGGGCCAGGACTGGAAACATCACAGGTTGGATGGAGGAGATGCCGGAGGGTTCCTTCAGCTCATCCCACCCATGCCTGAGTGGGAGCTTCAGAGCCAGGAGATGAGGAGGAGGTGAGAAGGTTTTGGGGTCTGTGCACTAGATGGAGTGGGAAGGCAGCTGCCTCCTAGATGTGCATGTGGCAGGGCTGGGAGCTCCCTGGTGTCCCCCAGACAGGCTCCTGGCCTGCTTTGCTGCCTCTCCCCTCCCTGTGCCCTCCTTCTTGGTGAGGCCACTGCTGGGAAGGGTCCCTGGAGGAGGAGCAGAAATGGGTCGGTGGGTGCCCCAATTACCTGGGCAGAGAAGCTTCCTGCCAGCTGGAATGCCGGGGTGGGTGTTAGGTGCCACCAGGGGCCCAAAGAAGAGGGATGAGCCAGAGGAGGTTGTGGTGGAGGGGATCCTGTGAGGGCCAGAGTGGGGACCCCCTGGTGCTGGCCAGGGGATACGGATGCTGAGCACAGGTATCAACCTGTGTGAGGTGCGTTGGGCAGCAGGGAGAACTGCAGTGCTGTGATCACAGTGTAACCCACCAGTGTCTGCTGGCACTCCTGGAGCCAGCTGTGCCTTCCTTGCTGCTGCCAACTTAAATCCCCTGGTCCCACCTGCTCATTCAGCTCCAGGTCTCACTTGTCTGCTGTGGTTCAGAGTGTGACAGAGAGAAGCTTTGTCACTCAGGTGGCTGTCCTTCCATGTGACCCCTGTGAGCTAGTGGTGGTGAAGTCTGATGGGGATTCTGGTCTGCTTCAGAAAGCCATGGAGGGTCTCATGGGAAGAGAGAGCCCAGTGCAAGATGAAGGGAAACTCATTGGTGACACCCTTGCTGCCAATGGTGAGTGGGAGGTGAGGGGACGTGCCAGGAGCTTAGTCCCCTTTGAGGGGATCTCACCTCCCTTCTCTGCTGCCCCCTTACCTGTTTCTAGGTCTGCATCTCCAACTGTAAGTTATTCCTCTGCTCCAGGCTCCTACGCTGAGCATTTCCCCAGGCACCCACTGCCAACCCAGTTACTGAGGAAATTGCCAGAAATCCCACGAGTGGCTGAACAAAACCCCAAAACAACGTTGGGGGGTCACTTTCTTTTTCCTTTTTGAACCCTCCAGTGTGTATGAATTCTGACCTTGCGGGCAATTCTTGGCTTGCCACGAGAACCACTGTCTTCCAGTAAGAGTTGGAGCATCAGTCTTTGTGGTATCTCCACCCCAAGAAGAATGGAACAGGAAGGGAGATGCTGGAGGCTCAAGAGAGGCTGGAGCAGATGTTTTGGAGGGCAGCAGAGAAAGCCCACATGTGCGACTTGAATCTACCCACACTTACTTAAAAAAAGAGTTGTGGCAAAACCTTCTCCTCTTGCCTCATCCATTCCTTTATCTCGAAGACCATCTTGAAGCAAGACCATCCTCTGAATTGCCAACGAGGACAAAATTGTCCACAGCAGTAGATTCTCTTGCTGGGTTTTGAGGTACTCTTCTGGCACTGTAAATCCCCCCCAATAAATCCACATAAACGAGGACCAAGTTATATATAAAAAAAAAAATCTTTATTTCATGTACCAGGATTTTTTTTTTTGTCATTTTCTCTTTTTAAAATTTTTTTCTTTTTAACAGTCTGAAAAAAACCCACGAAATAAAGAAAATGGAGGTTGGTTTCTTGTACTGGTTTGAGCTGGACATGAGCAACAACCCTGGGGAAAAATCTTCCCCGCCAGCCCTTGCCTCCTGCACACACTCTCCCGGCGCCCCCCCGCACTTTCCCCTTCCCTCCTGGCCCCGGGGCGCGCTCAGCCCTGTGAATGCTCCCCAGCTCCGAGCAGTGTTGGGTGGGGATGGAAACCCCGACGCCGCCTTCTCTCTACGCTGGCATCTGGGGAACTGGCTTTAACTTATTCCTCGGGGGGCATTGGAGGGGGTGGATGTCCCCTGTGAATCGTTCTGGAAGGGGCTGGGGGGCCACGGGAGGGGATGTCAGCAGTGGGGTGAGGTCTGAACACCCAGCCAAGGAGCTCGCATCCACCTCTTTCCCTGTGATGCCGTTTTTGGGGGTGACCCCGTCCGTCTGCTGCACCCCGCCCTACCCCAGAACGGGGAAGGAGGGTAGAGTAGCAGTGGGTCGGGAGGAGCGGGGACGATCTTTAAAGCAGAAACCCCGCTGGGACATGGACCGGGGACTGCGCAGCTCCTAAAACTGGAGCAGCAGGAATGGGGACGGAAAAAAAGTCGGAAAGTGGGTCTGAGCTGCCGAAGGGCTCAGCGGCCCCATCTTGCAAACCCTCCGCTTTGTGCCTGCCCCGGGCGCTTCTGCTTTCGGGATGCAGCCCCAGAGGGGTCCTGTCCTCGCCCCGAGCTGGCCCGTGTCTCGTGGGTGTCACAGAGGGCCCCCATCACCCCTGCTACCACCTCTCCTCCCGCTCCATCGGCGGCGGCTCTCCTGGAGAGAGCTGCGTTAAAAGCTGGCACCCCGGCGCCCGTTCCCCGGCGAGGCTGGGAGGGAGGCGGCGGCAGCCAGGCCGTGGGGCCCGGGGGATATGGGGGGACCCAGCTTGCCTTGCCTTGCTGCTGTGGAGGAGACCACGGCAGTCGGGGACCCCCAGGAGAGGGGTGGGGAAGGGGACAAAACCCAGCGGGCATGGGGACACCCGCCGGCTTGGCACCTCTCCCCGGCACGGCTCGGGGGGCTCTCCGGGATGGGACTGGCAGGCTGCACGCATCAAGGCCAGGCAGCCTGGGGCCGGCTTTGGGTCAGGGTGTGCTGACTGCGCCCGGGCGAGGACAGGAGCGATTTCAGCGGGCGGCTGGGTGGCCTCACCGTGCCTTACATGGCTGTAGCCCCATGGATGTGATCTAAGGGGGATCTGGGCAGATTTGAGGGGTGCATGGCCACCTTGGGGAGCCTCTGGAGCATTCACAGGAGAGCATTCGCACACCAGGGCACGAGCATGTGAGCATGGGCACACGTGTGCGTGAGTGCTGTCCCCCCCCCCGCAGCATCCCATGTGTGTCCCCCCCACAGCAGCATCATCCTGAAGGGATGGGAGCCCTAGCTGCCCTCCACCAGCCCTCCCCGCCCTCTACCTGTGCCTCCCACACAGCTCCCCGCTGCCTTTTTTCCTTTTTTTTTCACAGTTTAAAGCTGAAGAAAACAAAAATTAAAAGAAAAAAATACTATCTGTTCTTCTTGCAAGTAAATCCACTTATTATATTTACATTTATTTATAGCTGTTGTTTTATTAAAAAAATTGCCACTTTTTTTTTTTTAAGAAACCTCTTTTGTCTTTTTTTTTTTTTTTCTCTGTGTGTGTGTCTTTATTTACTGTGTCTGTTTGTTTTTTGCACTGTCACCGTTAACCCCAGGGTCCCCAGGGCTGGGGAAGTGGGGACCCCCCTGGGGACACTGTGGAGGGGTGACTCAGCATCAGCTCCTGCACTCCCTCGGGTCACTCTAAACCCCTACGGACCTGTGGGGGAAGAGCGGATCCCCACGGATTCCAGGAGAATGGAGTGGATCCCCATGGGTCTCGGGGGAACAGAGTGGGTCATGGCTAGCTCTGGCACCCAGGATCCTCCATAACTGGCCCAAGGACACTGAAGCCACTGGCAGCCAAACCCCCATCCCCTGTTCCCCAAGAAGCCTGTGCTGGGTTAAAGGTAAGTGCGAAACAAACCATAAAATTAAAGAATAAAACCTCCCAAAATTAAAAAAGCTGCCTCCTCCTCCTCTTCCTCCCACTTGATTTATTGTCATTTTTTATTTCTTGGTTCCCTTTTATTTTTTAAATCTGTTTTTATTAAATGTTAAAATAATGGTACATGGGAAATCATGCATTTTCTTTTAAATTTATTTCTATTTTTTTAAATCTCTTTCTCTCAGTTTTAAAGTTTTTCTTTTTTTTCTTTTTTCTTTTTCTTTTTTTTTAAAGAATTTTTTTCACTGTTGTCTCTTTCCTCATGTTTCCTTTTCGTTTGTTTGGTTTGTTTTGTTCACTCGCTTTTTTGTCTGCTTATCTGCTTGTTCGCTCATTGTTTGTTTGTTTGTTTGTTTTTTTGTCAGTTTTTTGTTTGCTTTTGTTT
>WEKY01059723.1:55604-107246 GCA_013390045.1 Picathartes gymnocephalus | reverse complement strand
TTTTTTGTGGATTTTTTTTTTTTTTTTTGCATTGGGAAGGTCCCCACTCCACCAAGGGGCACTTCCACCTCCTCCTTCCCTACCCCCCTGCTGCCCCCTGCCCCCTTCCACCCTCCCACCCTGCAGCCCACCCCCGTCTCCTCCTGCCCGTTCCTGCCCCATTGTCAGCTCCTGGTGACAGCTTCATACCGGGGTGGTCCGGCGGTTGGCTGTGTTGGTGTGGATAGAGTCCTTGTTCTCTTTCTGGATACAGTTGTGAACCTGGAGGAAACTGTTATCCCTGTCGGAGTTGTAGGTGGCGGTGGGGGTGGTGGTTGCCTTCAGCGGGTCCCTGGTCAGGGTGTACATCGAGATCTCTGTTGATGGGAGGGTGTTGAACCCTTTGATCCCAACGGGAGAGGCATCCCTGGAGTGTGAAGGCTCGGTGGAGCGGGAGCTGGAGCGACTGCGTCTCTGATAGCGGTACCGGTAGCTGGGGATGCGGGTGATGGCGGAGGACTGGAGGTAGTCCGTGGCACGAGCGTTGGCGCGCAGCTGTTTGTGCCGGTCTATGAACATGTGGACAGCCAGCACTCCCACCATCTCGGCTATAATGAAGGACAGGGCCCCGAAATAGAAGGACCAGCCGTAGGAGTAGCTGTTCTTCTTGGAGTCACTCTTGGAGGGGTCTCCAGCGTTGGCTGATATGTATACGATGATGCCAATTATATTACTCAGACCTGCGAGCCATCCAGCAGGGGAGAGGGAAGGAGATGTCAGGAAGGCCACACATGGCAGTCAATGGTGGGGGTTGTGGGGTTGAATCTTGCCCATCCCCTCCTGGTGGGCAGTTTTCCTTGGGAAACTCAGGCAAAACCCTCCCCATGTGCCTGCCGCTTCCCTGGACTGCACTCCTGGCTGGTCCCCGAGAGACATCAGATGTTAGGGAAACATTCTCCCTTCATCAGCTCCCAGGCAGGAGGAAAGCCCCTGCCTGCCTGCCTCTGCTGGGCCAGCAGGCAGGATGGAGAGGCATCCTTGTGATGCTGATTTGAGCCCAGATAAGGCTTAGCAGGGCTGGGAAATGCACACACTCCTGCCTAGGCAACTGCACCCCTCAGACGTCCCTGCTGGGCAGCCCCCCACCCCTGGAGCCCATCCCTGGGGCATTAGGCCGTGTGTGTCCCTTTACCTGCAGACACGAAGAAGATGCCGGCACTAAGGATGATGTTGTGTCGGGTTTTGTAGAACTCACTGGCTGCAATGCAGAGTCCACCCATGAAAAGCAGAATCACACTCAGGATCGGGAAAATACTAGAGGCTCTAACAGCCCCTGCAGAGGAGAGAGGGAGGGCGGGGCAGAAAAAACAACACAGGTGTAAGAGAGAGGAAACAGGGGCGTGGTAATGGCACCGGAGTGAGGGGACAGGGGCACACGAGCATGTTTTGTGGGTGAGAAGGGGAGAGACAGAGGGCAGTGTGCGGTAGGGGAGTAATTTAAGGAGAGATAAAGGCATTGGGGGATAGAGGAAGGGAGGGAGGGAGAGAGAAACAAAGTGTGTCAGAAAAAGAGAGCGGTCCAAAGCAACTCTCCCATGCCCTGGCCACTGCTGCTGCCACGAAGCTGGTGGTTCAGCACGGGGAGGCAGAGGGGCCTGTGGGGCTGGTGGCTGAGCTGGGAGCCTGCCTGCATTGTCTGTGCCCCCTCACGCTGTCTTTTCCTCTGGTTTTGGGGGGACTGTGGACTGGAGGGGGAGCCCAGGCACCATTCAGCTTCTCCTTCTGCGGGGCTCTGCTGCTCGAGCCTGCACTTCAAAGAACAGCAACCCAAATGCTTCCTGCAGAGCTGCTCAATCTCAAATTCTCCCAAAAGGGCATGAACATCTCAAGGAGACCTTTTTTTTTTTAGGGCTGAGAAGGAGCTCATGGTGCCATGCACTGCTCTGCAGCTGCAGTGAGGACTGAGAAAAAAAAGTCCCAGCCCTGTGTGCCGAAATGCAGGGCTTATCCTAGTGATTAAATGACTGGGCTCCTTCCAGAGGGCAGTGATGGGTTTCGATGTGCCAGCTCCCACACACGCACACTCTCCATTGGTCGATACGGGAAGAGCTCAGCCAGCAGAGGGCAATGGCATAGATGCACAGATGCATGTATATGCTCATATGTGCATGCAAAACATACCCCAAAGCTTCTGGGGGGCCTGACTGGTGCTCACGCAGCGAAAGGCCAAGTCTGTGTGTACGCACACCCACGCACACAGGCACGCACGCACACACCGCTCGTGGGCGGCTCAGAGGGAGCCAACGCTCTGCCTGCCTCTGCGTTGCGAATATTCCTTGGTTTTTTTTTAACTAGGAAGGCCTTCCCTCCTCCCTTCACAAGAGAAAATAAGCTGTTAAAGTGTGAAATGAAGTCTTGCTTGATAAAGAAAGGTATCAGACGGGCTGGTGCAATTCTGCTTGTGGAGCAAAGATCTGGAAGGGGGGATGAAAGCTAATCCTTCCTTGGCTGCAAGAATGAACTCACATGAAGCAAATGACTTTTTCCTAAGTGAGCAGAGACCAGGCTTCAAAGACCCTGTTGGGCTCTGGATCCTGCTAGGCACAAGCAATCAGCTCTTTGAGGAGTCCTAGCCCACTGCCTGTGCATGGGGAATGCAGAAGGCAGGGAGAAATCTCTCTTGCTTGCTTTCCAGCTCTGCCTGGCTGTCTTTCAGGGAACAGGATAACAGTAATAACCATCTTAATAGCTTCTGGAAAACAAGGTGGCATTTGACGATGGGAAGCTTAAATGGCAAGAAGCAAAGGTTGAGAGGGAGAGGGTTTCTAGGGGGATGCTTGGTCAGTCCTGCCACCTGGTCCTGGCTACATCAGTTTTATCTGTGTCTTAATTCTGAAATTCCCGTCTGTTGGGAGAACACAAAGTTGCTGACTGACATGGGAAGCTGCAGGTGTCATGTGATGGAGAAGGACAGCAGTCTTCCTCAGCCTCTCACAGGGACCATGCCACCAAGAGAGGGGGAGAATATCATCCAGTCTTCCTGGCTCCAGAGCCTGTGGCCTAAAGAGAAGGGCCTGATGGTGTATGCTCCCGAAACTCATCTGTGTCTGCTAGCAAGGAAACAACAGGATGTTTCTGCTTCCTCTGTGGTAACAGGCATTTGATTTCAAAAAGCCTAAGACACCTTATGTGGATGGCTGGCAGAAATAATGGCTAAGCCCTTCAAGCCAGGTCATGGACACTGCCCCATCACTGTCCTGGTCCCCTGGGGCATGAGGGAATTGCCTACTCTGTTTCTGATAAACAACTTCCTAGCTGTTCCTGATGGTACCGCCAGGCATCGCCCATGCAGAGCACCCAGGGACTCTGGTTTGGCAGAAGTTCTGGGAAGAAGCTGTTCAGTGGGGTCCCTCTCCAGGCAGGTCTAAGCCAGCAGCAATCCCACTTTCCCTCAGGAATGATCCAAGTCGTCCTTTACTGACTTGCCACATCCCTCTTTGAACCTGGCTCTTTCTTAAAAGGGCCCTACCCTGGGGACACTGTCAGGTCCTGACATTGGGCCAATTTTTGTCTTCAGATCTTATTCCCTCAGAGGGAACAAACCCATCCTTCTTGAGATGTTTGGCCCCTTCCCCCAACTCTTTTTTCTGAAGTGCAATTGATGCTGCAAGGATCTTCCTTGGTCCCAAGCAACTCTGCGAGGGCTGGTTTGCCCTCGGAGGCAGCCTGCAAACCTTTGGCATCCCTGTGCCAAACTGGATCAAACCCCTGTCTTCAGCTCTGCTGTTCAGGGGCATGCAGCAATTAAGAGACCGGTGCTGCAGAAAGGCAGCTGAAAGAAGCAATCTCCCTCGGTTATTTACAATTTACAGTGGATGAAGGACTGTTTGAGAAACCAAGAGGAAGCAGCATAAGATCTGCCTCTTTTCACATACAAATGAGCCTCACAGATCCTAAATTATCGCTCTCATCCTTGCCGCAGGGCTGGGTCTCCACATCTGGCTTGGAGCACACCCGGATGACAAGGAGCTATTCTGAAAGACTCCCGGTCTTTGGAAGACTCTGATGATTAACCTTGGAAGGTCAAAAGCACTTATCTCAGATTTCTGTCGGGAGAAGATCTCATGATGTCAAAAGACATTGGGC
The DNA here is from genome assembly GCA_013390045.1 of Picathartes gymnocephalus. NCBI lineage: Eukaryota > Metazoa > Chordata > Aves > Passeriformes > Picathartidae > Picathartes > Picathartes gymnocephalus. The sequence goes on along the minus strand of WEKY01059723.1, from coordinate 103,121 downwards.
TTGTGGAGGGAGGGCAAGGTGGGGACCTAACAGGAGGAGTGTTCCCTGTTCAGCTGTGCTGAAGGAAGAGTAAGCTCCTGCCTCTGTGGTGGGAGGAAATGCTGGCTGGGGAGGGCAACCAGGCAGGGCAACGCATGATGTGGATCTGTCCTGCTGGCCAGGATGCTCACACATCTCAGGCTGGACTTGGAACTCAGGCTAGGTTTCCTTACAGACATACCTTTGTCTAGGGTTCAGCACCTCTCCTAGGGGCTCTGGGTAGGCACCAGGTCTTTCCTTCGAAGGGCTCTGGCTGTCCTTATTCCTGTTTCCTGCTCCTATCACTCAATTCACTAATACTAGCAGAGATCAGATCTGCAGCCTCTGTAGGGAAGTGTTGTTTGGGGAAAGGTGAAGACAGCAATAAGAGCTCCTCAGAAAAAAGCCAGCTAATTTCTTAAGTCTGGAGTATCAGATAAGGAAATATAAACTTCCTCTGCTTTAGAAGGACATGCACACTCACACACATACATTGCCCCAGCTAGGCCAGTCTGACCTTAGGCCCAATCAGCAGCTTTTCAGTGGATTTGAATTGAAACTCTGATTTTATATTGCAATTAATTGCTGCTAATAAAATGCCATTGGTTGTTACTGTGAATTCGAATTTGCACTGTCTCATGGGCAGGGCCCCAGGGAGGTGAGAGTGCAGTCATTTTTAGGGGGTGACAAGGCTCTGGGGTTTCCACTGGACCTCACAGGTCCCAGTGTCTCCACCACCCTGTGTTCAGAAAACAAAAGGCGCCCGACGCTAGCACCTACACGCCATTGCAAAAAGAGCCTGCGGACTTACGGAGGAAATATTCTGCTGTATCGGCTTCATAATCTGCATCCTCAGGGAAGTGATCGATTTGCTTACACAGACCTTTAAAATTCCCTAGGGAACAAGAGAAAAAAAGAACAAATGAGAACACCAAAACCTGCCTTGCAGGAACAGCTGCCCTCTGCATCACCTTTTGTGCCCGCCTGCCTTCCTCCCAGGCAGCACGCCCACTCGTGTGTGCATCCCCGGGAAATGCCCGGGGCCTCTCCTTGCACACTCGCACATGTATCTCCCTCGTATTTGCAGAGGAGTGGGGGGTTTGCTGTCAGGATGCAGCCTGACGCCCACCTAGCCCAGCACGAGGAGAGCACCAGAAGCTCCGTGACTCCTGCCGCAGACAGGCGGGAGAGCACTGCCCGCCTCTCAGGGAGGAGAGATGGGAATGGGACCCAGAGACTGGGCAAAGTACGGGTGTCAGGCTCCCCTCCCTCAGCATCGACAGGCGTAACTGTGGGTTACACCATCAGACCTCAGTGTTTCCCCTGATGTGGCCTCGGTGCATCCCAGCAGTGAGGGGATCAGGGCAGGATGATCAGGTGTGGGTTGCAAAAGTATTTGTTTCTCTCAGCCGTGAATGTGCTGCCTTCTCATTCCATGGGCAGGATACATCCCTTTGTTCTAGTTCTGTGTGAGAACAAAAGCTCTTAATCTACTTTCTCCATATGACTTCTTGTTTTTGCATACCTTTGTCAGACCTTCTCTTATGTCCTCTCACAGACTGAGGCTACAAGAAGCTCGGTGCAAGTGTGTGTATGTAGCTCAACAGCAAAACACCCTTGTTTCCCTTGCTGAGGGGAGCAAAATTTTCCACCGTAAGTGAGGGAAGCTGGGCTGGACACTGTTCCACCAGGCTGGTGTATGTACAGGGCCTTCTGCTAGTTTCAGTCATGGGGCACCATTTTTCACGCACTACATGACCAACAAGGCTGTCCCAGCAGGGGGCCAGTGACATCTTCCAAGTCTTTTGTTAGTTGGGATGTCTACCAGACTCTTATTTTCATCACTCATATCTCCTCTTGACATCAGGAATACCAATCCAGAGAGGTACTCCTCAAGCCATATCATAATTTTCACTATGACCACCGATTAATTAGTATCTCAAATGATCAGGTTGCCCATTCTTGTACAGGGTTGACCATGTGAAAGACAATTTCATTATATCTCCTGGGGTTCCCACAATTTTTTCGCCTACCCTCTGTTCCATTTCCCTCTGGACACTTGCACTGACTGGCCATTAACACAGAACTGATGGACACAGTCTGTCCAGGAAGGAGAAATGCATTGTCTGCATGAGTTGCGTGGGTAGGCATCGTGATCCCATGGGCCTCCTCACCAGAGGTCAGCCAACAAAGGGGCTCAGGCTCATTGATCCCTCAGCAGAAGCATTTGGAGCCTGAGTCTGAAGAGTGACAAATGCTGTGGCAACCTGGGTAAGCCTCCTGCCACCCTGACCCCGAACCCAGCTTCTAGACCAGCTGGGTGTGCAGGGCAAGGGGAAAATGAAGCCACCACACTTGAGGTTGTTGCCCCTGGGAAGAGCAATAGAGCGCTTCTAGACCAACCCTACCCAGGCTGAGACCTGCAGTCATCATGTTAGGTCCCCAAGTCATGTCTTGGAAGGTCTGTTCCAGATGAATTTGAATGATCTTTTAGATATTTGTGAACAGATGGAAGAAGGACCAAGCTCAAAGGATTCTCCCTGAGTTTCTTCTTGGGGCCAAGCCTTGATGGATTAATGTTTGGGATGCTTTGGGAGGCAGTCCTGAGTAAATAGCTGAGTAAATGGAAGGCAGGTAGGTGGGTTCCTTGGGTCAACCCCCAAGTCTGGCTTCTGCATCCATCTGGCTTGTGCCTGATGCCTCCAAGGTACCTACTGCATTTAGCTACTCATTCAAAGAGCTTACATGAAGAGACTAGAGACAGCAGAGAGGAGTGTGTCTGTGTGTGCATTAAGAGGTAAGTAATAGGAGAAGAAAGTAGGAACAAAGCCTCTCTGTGTCCCTCTGACATACTATTCTCACACTGAAAGTGTGGGTTATGAAAGAAGGTTATTAATCACCCATCCCCAATCCAGTTACCTCGTTCAAAAAGAGTCTGCTTCTCAACCATGACTCTTCTGGAAGGAAAGCTTCATAGCCAAGTAAATTGCCTTGGCACACTTCCAGCCTGCTACTTGCCCACTAAATTCCCTATGAGGCAGACAGATACAGCATGAAGGGGGTCCTTTCCCTTGCTTGCCCCTGACTGCCTGGGGCCATCTGCCTGCAACAGATGAGCAGCTCCTCATCCTGGTCCTTTGGCTGCGGTCACTGCTGTACAGTGCATGTGAACACTGGCACTCTCTGGGGCGCTGGGGAGGTCTCCAGCTTCAGATTTCAGTTCCTTGCCCAGCAGATCCTGAACACTGAGTACCTCCTGCTCGTACATGCTGGGGGAGCAGGCAGAACCTGCATGCACCTCCCAGGTGATGTTCCTGGCACACAGCCAGAGCCTCCCAGTTGGAATCAGCCAGGGAGGGAAGACGCAGTGAATCTGGAAATCCCCTCACTGTATGACATCCTTTCCCTGCTTCCTTTTTTCTCCCTCTCCCCCGCTCTGTTTCTTGCTGAATTTGAGGCTGATTAATTCCTATGTAAAGAATTGAGCTGCTTGGGGAAGATGCTGCATCTGGTGCAGGCTTTCTTTTATATGGACTTGTGTGGGATAGCTGGTTAGAGGTTCAGCTGCTTAGGCAGGCTGAGGGGATCTGCAGGCTCTTTGAAAACCTGGTGCTCAGTGTCCCAAAGGCTTTGCTGACCTGGCTCAGCAGGGTACTTGGCCATTGGAATGTCCAGCCTTGGCTTGCTTAAAATGCTGTGACATTGTGGAGCTGCCCTTCTCCACAGGCTGATATGCTGTGCCAGGTTGATTCCCCTCCCTGGAACAACCCTGCTGGGTTCATGAAGGCAGTGTTGGTCCCACGTTAGCCCCTGCTTTGTCTGTGCTCAGCACAGAGTGCTGTGGATCTGGATGCTGACTGTTCGCCTGTGCTACCACACCCTCTCCTCCAATGCCTCCTAGCTCCTCTGGGCGATGGATGGGGAAAGGATGCAGAATTTAGGTCATTAATGTGCTAACTGGGAATATAAGAGAACAAGATTCAGTTTTTGCTCTGCCACAGACGTGCTGTTAAAACCACTTCTCTCTGCCTCAGTCCTACCCTGTAAAATGGGGGTGACAGCACTCCTCTGCCTGGTGCCGTACAGGGACGTGTTAAACAGGGCATGGTGTGGGTGTGCTGGTGCCAGCGGCTCTGAAAGAGCACAGAGTAGGTGAGTGATGGATGGCAGCGGTTCAGAAACCTGCTTGGTGTAGGGAAGGCCTTGATGTCACTTCTTGTGCCAAGGTCACTCGGCAATTCTCTGACGGACATCTGTGGCCTGCTGAGATGGTACAGCAGCTTCCCTGGCACCTGTGCTGGTGGAAGCACGGAGGAGGGATGGAGCAGCTCAGCAGTGCTGCTGAGGTCTGACACAACAGCCTCTTCTTGTGCTGCACATGTTGCTTCACAGAGCCAGGGATGGTGAGAGCTGTGTGCCACCCTACAGTTAATGATCCTGAATGCCTGAGCAAGATCAGATCGTTAAGTGGGAGGGCATCTAGGGCTCTGAGAACCCCCCAAGGAAGTAAGAGCAACATCTCCTCTCTACTTGAGTCCCTCTGCCCTTCCCGTTCTTCCCAACTTAAGGTATTTCACATTGTGAACCTTGAAACAGGACATGTGTCTCTGTCTTCTCCCATATGGCTCTCTGGGAAACTTAAGCCACATGCTTCCACCTCCTCCCTGTATCTCTCCCAGTGCAGTTTGGGCTCTCCCCTCATCCTTACTCATGCTCACCCATCAGATCTTCCTCCTGTTTCTCAGTCCCTCTCATTCATGGCAGCCACCTCCCTCTCTCTGTCATATCAGTGTGGGCACCCTCTGAACAGCCTGCTTTGGGGTGTGCAGGCTGCAAAGGAGGCAGGGATGAGCATCAGCCTGTCTCAGGACAGGAAGGCTGCGGTTGCCCTGGTCTGTGGAAAAGCACAGAGAAGTCCCCGCATCCCCTGTGTGTTACTGGGAGTCGTTAGGCAAGATCGCCACCCTTTACTTGTTGCCTGCCCAAACTTTGGAAAATGCAGTCCAGAAGAGCCAGGACTGGTGCAACAGGCACCCTTCCAGTGCCTGGCCGAGGACAGAAGTTGCCCAGTTGGGTCATTAAGAGCAGAGACAATCTCTCATACTGCCAAGAGGGACTAAATGTCTAAGATGCGTGAAATTCAACATCAACTGTGCGTTCATCTCTGAGAGAGACCTCCTCCAGTGTGGCAGCATCATTGTTTGGGTATAAGCTGTCTATCCAGGACAGCTGGCAGCCACCAGCCCTGCTGCAGCAAGACTCAGACTGAGCTACCCCCGATGAGAACCCAGCTCGGTATTGTTGGTGATACAGTTTATTTTTGTGCCACTTTGTGCAGCCCTGTCTCTTTCAGAAGTCTTGCTTGCCTGCAGAGTGCAATCCATTGCAAAATAGTAAGCTCCAAAGAATGAAAAGCTACTCCCTTCCTGCGAGGTAGGAACACTTTTAAATGGTCAGGACCATACATCTGAAAATGGTGAGCCAGAGGCAGAGGAAAAGACATCCAAAAGGAGAGAAGCAGACAAAGAGGGATGAGAACAGAAAGACCTGTTTTCTCAGAATGATTTGTGATATTTCCATTTATGGAGAAAAGCAATCCACTGAAAGCTTTTCTTCAGTCTCACTCTCTAATTTAGCAGAGGTTTTGGCATGATGGCTTCTAGAGAAATAAATAAAGGGGGCTGGATATAGCTGTTGTCTCCAAAAGCTGAGAAAGATGGCTTGGTGTTGGCCAAGGATTCAGTATCACTTTCTGTCACACGCTCCCTGTATCATTTTAGGCAAGCCACCTAACCCCCCTTCTTCTTTTACTCAAAATGGGGATAATGGTATTTCCCTGCCTCAGTAGAATAGGGTGAGGATATTTGTATTATAAATATGAAAGTGATCAGACACTGGATCATTTGGGCCAGATAATTCTTCTCGCTGTCTAGTTCAAATGTAACATGCTCATTTTTGATGTGACCTTCTCCTTACATGAAGGCTCTGCAGATGTGAAAGTTCCCACTTGTACTGCCTGCCCTAGGAGTAAACTTCGGTGCAGATTAAACTGTGTTTGCTATCTGCCCATGGAAGAGATACGAGAAAAGGCACACGAGGGGCAGGTAGTCAGACATGAACACAAACATTTCTGCTCCAGGATTCTGTTTCTGAGCAGAGTCCCTTTGGTACCAGGTGGTGAAGTGGGGCTCAGAGCCAGCCTCTGGGCTACGAACACAAATTCCACAGCTATATGGCAAACTGCTGGCATGCCTTTCTTACACACAAAAGGCTTCCAAACCAGGAGAGGAGGTCTGCCATCCCTGTCAAAAATTGACACTGGTGACACTGAGTTGTTAATGCCCAACCTGACATGACTGCAAGAGGAAGGAGTGAGGTTTCATGAAGTGACAAAGAGTGCAGGAAAAGCCTTTTGAAGGCATTTTGATTGCTCTCCTCCCTTCCAAGAATGAAGCACTTGAAAGCACACATAATTTTGGGGGATTTGGAGCTGATGAAAAGTGTAGTGGCAGGGAGCACAGACAGTGCTTGTGGGCATCTGCTTTTACCCACCTGTACTGACATGCCTGAAAGAAAGACCGGCCCTTCAAAAGGGCTCATTATCCCTCTCTGGGAATCTCTCCATAGATAGCACCTTACAAAAATTAGGCCATCTTTTCACCTGCCTCGGTAGGCAGGTTACAGTGTGTAGGGTTAAACCAGCAAATGTAGCACAAGGGGTGGTCATTCTGGGCTGGACTAGGTGCTGCTCTTGCAGCTCTGACCCTGCACAGTGGCAGGGGATGCCGTGCTAGGGCAATACCTTTTCACCCAGCTGGGTAATTCTAAGACTGAAGAGTGCTCAGCTCTCATTAGGGACAAAGGGATTTTCCACTACAAGGTGAAGCTCAGTGGGGCAGCAAATGTGGTCTGCGGAGTTGAGCTTGGGACAATAGCAGAGATCCCATGGGAACTACGGGCCCACAAAAATCTTGCCACCTTCCTGTCCAAATGCAATGCACCTGCTTTGATGTGATCTTCTTCAACGCAAACATGCAGCAGTGCATATGTTAAAAACCCCAAACAAAACCCTAGCAACATAACCAGTATGTTGCATACATAATTCTCTCCCTGGGGAGAGGATAAAAGAACAAACCACATGTGACTGATATCAAGCCCCATCACTTAATGTGCCACTGGAAATCATTCAGATATTGTGCTGAAGAAGCCTGTGAAAGAACTGGTGCAAAATAGAAATTGATCTTTTAGTTATGAAAGAATATCTGCCCTGCCTATGAGGTAGAACCATTATACCAGCTCTCCTCACTGCATTATTAGTAATCATGTTTATTACAGCTGTTGCCAAGGATCAGATGATAAAGGGAGTTGCAGTAAAAATGTTACAAACACTGTCTTACAGACCATTGCTGCCTGATGACCATGGAGGAAGAGGTGTATCACAGCACATTAGCAATGACCAAAGCTGCAGCGGCCTGAACATACTGGTTCTGGGGAGATTAATTTATTCAGGAGATGGCTGATAAATGGGGAAAGAAAAGCAGACATAGAGGGGAGAAATAAGTGGGAGAAGCCAGTATGGGGCAGCACTGAGGAGGAGATGATGAGGTGGAAGGAGAGGGGTATAGAGAGCTGCCAGTGAGCACCAGGGAGGTTAGTCTCATCCAAATCGATACCATGCTCCTGTTCTGTCTTTTTCAGCTTTTCTCCTCACTTACTCTCTGCAGCCATCCCTGACAATCACCTGGCAAAGGAGAGGGAGCTAATGACAGAAGGATCATAGAATCATTTAAATTGGAAAAGATGTCCAAGATCGCTGAGCCCATCCTTTGACCGATCACCGATTGTGTCAACTTAACCAAAGCACTAAGTGCCATGTCCAGTTTCTTGAGCTCTTCCAAGGATGGTGACTCCACCACTTCCCTGGGCAGCCCTTTCCAATGCTTAACCACCCTTTCAGTGCAATGACCACACATGTGCTGCTGGAGGTGACTCAGGTCCCTCTGGTAGAGCCTCAGCGGTGTGGGAGTGCAGGCGAGCCCATGCCGCCCTGGCGTTGCCTGCATGGTGCCTTGCAGAGCTCTGCTGCAGCAGCCAAGGGGCCCACGCTGTGCTAGGGCTGCACTCTGCACTGCTGTCAGCCTGGAACCACTTTGCATTTTTCCTTGGAGGTGGCAGCCTCCCCTCCTTCCCACCCTGCTCAGTGCTGCTGCTGCTGCATGCTGCTAAGTAGCCCATAGACTCTGCCTCAGAGCTGGCTATAGCTATTCCATGTACGTAGGTGGAGATGCAGTGGTAGCAAAACCTATTATTAAGATTATATGAAGATTTCCATTTATAAACACCCTCTTTTTACAGGGTTGTAACTTTCAAAAATATCCTTGCTGTGGCTTGAAATTTCCCGTTCTTTGTCACAGGCAGAGAATTGAGATTGGCTGGGAAAACTGGGCAAAGGCTCTTGAACACATTTTGGTGCAAACGCAAATCCAGCATGTTTGAGCTTTACAAACTGAAACATTGCAGGTGGCTGGATTTCAGGAACTGCTAGACATCTGTCCAAGTCACAAATGAAAAACCTCAACACAGCAATCATAAAAATAATTCAAAAAATCCTTTTTAGCAGACACCCAGTACAAACGTCTCCCTGGACCGAATTTCTTCTGAAAATAGTACTTAACACAAAAATGTATTAGGCTCATCTAAATCATTGAAAGCTGTGGATAACTGTGCTCCTCCTAACTTTCTATTTCTCACATTTGCCTTCTGCCCTGGCATTGCAAACAGTTTTATATATACACATGTAACAAATATGTGATTTCATTTATATGTCAATGAAATAGTTTGGTTTTTATAATGATATTTTCCTGTGTGATTCAGTGAATGAATAAAGCATAAACAATATCTCTGGTTCCTCAGCAGAGAGATCAGACACTACTTCTACTGTTGTTAGAGTGACTAGTGTCACTCTAGGAAGGAAAAACATATGAACTTTCTGGCTTACAAGCCCTGTACCAGTTTTCAAGGTATATTAGCTGAGATAGAAGAAGTACTGCCTTTGCCTTGCAAGAAGAGACAGAACTAGATTTTAAATGAGCTGGGAAACAGAAACAGAATTGAGAAAAGGGCTTGTAAGTAGTTGCGCTCAGATGTGGTAGCATGATGTTGGGTTTCAAATTCCAAGAACACAACTTAAGTGCTGGACCTGCTGTGGTGGAGGATGGAGAAATAAAGACAGAAGTTGATCAGGACATGGAGAAAAATCCAAGCAAAACAGGAAGGGCAAGTGAAAGAAATAAAGAAATTACAGATGATTAAAAAAAAAATCATCAATTTGTAGCAAACCATAAAACCATTTATATGTGTGTGTGTGTAATGAGTCAAATGTGACACCACAACTGTGAGCCGAGTGACAGGGAGGGTGATGCAATTATCTGCAGTGAGAGAGAAGTGATGTGCATAAGGTGTGGGAGGAGAGGAGATGCTCCATAGCTACCACAGGCAATCCCAATCCACGGCTGCACCTCCAGATGTCAGAGGAAGCGAGACACCAATGTAAGCCTGGATGGAAAGGGGTGAATGGGATGGAGGAAGTATAGAACAGCTGTTGCTTCTATTTTCTTTTTTTTCCTTTTCCCTATCATGGCAAGAATATTGTAACTAGGACAGTTTTTGCATATAGGGTTACAACATCAAACTCTCAGAAATCAGAGCATGTAAACAACATCCTAGCTGGATGAGGACATAAGGACTGAACCATCTCAAATTTGGACTAAAAGACTCAGAGCTCAAATGGATTAATCTTTCCCCAGAAGTATGTAGAGGAAACCCATGGGCTAGAAAATTTGTGATTCAGTTCATCCTATCAGGTCGTATTTTTCTGCTCAGATGTAACTGTGTTGCTGATCTATGAGTGTACATCAGAGCACAGAGCCAGGCTCACCTTGTACAGTAGGTCATGTTTTGGATCAGTGATGAGACTGTAACTCTAGTGGTCACTGGAAGTAACTGTGCACAGACGTGGAATTAACAGGCAATAAAATAGGGCAAAATAGCCCTCCTTACATGGTGAAAAGTGTCCTGCACAGGCTGGGACGAGACACAGGCTGTGCATGCCTTGGTACAGATATGAGCTGAGCCCTTAACTCAGCAGGAGCCAGGGCTTGGCTATTCCCAGACTCCAAATCTTGAATTTTGCAATTGTAATGCTGTGTTCACAAGGCTTTTTGAATGCAATTTCCTTAGTCATTTTTAAATTATGAAGGAGGAGAAAAGGCACTTCAAATCTTTCATCTCCAACTCCACATTGCATTTGTCTCTGACATATCCAGCTGGATCTATAGGGAGATGCTGTCCTCAGTTAAAGTGGTGTAAATCTGGTGTGACTCTGAGCTGCTCCTTCAGCAGTTAGGTCCACAACCAAGAGAGGAATTAGGCTCACAGCTGTTAATTAGCTGATGAAGTAGGTGGTGTGCTTTAGGGTCCTTCAGGATGCAAAGCGCTATATAGAAATTATTATTAGTTATTAATAACAAAAATACCCAAGAACCCCAGGGAAATAATCCAAAGAATGGAACAAGTCAATGACAGAGGCAGTTTTTAATCCATCCTCCCTCTTCTGTGCCACTTAAGCTCTCCTCCCCCTTCCCCTCCAAGGCTCAGACACATGGAGGAAGCGAGAGCCCACCATCACATGTGTTTAGCAATTTGGCAGTCTCAGCGAGTCTCCTGTGTTCTCCCACACAACATCATCAGCCTGCAGTAGGAATTGTGAAATCTGTAGCAGAACTGACACCCAGCAGTAGAAATTTTGGGGAATAACAGTGTGTGGGAATTCCTCAGCTTGCCTCTCAATGGAAAATTGCAACCCTGCCCAGTGGTCTTTAGGGCTTTTCATTTCCTTGCCCTCCCTTCCTCTGGGAAAACGACTGAGAAGGTAGGCACAGCTTGCTTTCTTTGAAGATTTCTAGATGAGTCCGTTTGCTGTTGCCTGAGTTGGAGCGAGTGGCACCACTGGAAATTCACAACCAGTTCTGACCATTGCAGCTCAGGAGATGACTGTGAAGTCTGTTTTAGGTGAGGAAATAGAACAAGGGAAGGGCTGGACTTTCTCTAGTACTTTTTTACCCCAGGGAACCCAAAGCCCTTCATGCAACACTGACAGAGGTCCCCCAACGCAGTGGCTCTGCAGATGAGTGTGGCAGCCATTACGCGCTCACTGAGCTCACACACACTTGCCCTTGGAGAGTGGAGGCGGCTTTGCCCAGGCAGGGAATATTGGTTATCCCTTAGTCTGTTCAGGAAATGTACTGGGATTTTTGCCGTCCCTTCAGGCAGCCCACCAGAGAAGGCCAGGAGGGAACTAGGTATAGGATTTCCTTGGCAGAAAGCCCTGCTGACTGCAGCGCTTCAGGTTGAGCTGCAACGTGCAGGGCCATGCACTCATGGAGTTTTTCTGCCCCTGTGTCCTTTATGCCCTGGAACGCACCACCTACAAATTAGAAAATGAAAGCTCCGAGGAAGAGGTCAGGACTTTCCAATTTTGCAATTTCCTCTGGCAGTCACCATGTTTCACCCTCCAGCACTGGTGTTCTGGGAGAAGCCCTACCCAGAACAGATACCCCACTGTGCTCTGGGGAACACACTGGGATGAAGGGAATGTGAGCGTGCTGAAGCTCTTTAGGATGTTCACTACTAGTGAATCCAGACCTAACCTAGACTTCACTCACAAAACTATCCAAAGCATCCCAAATGTTCCTAAATCAGTAAGGAATAAGAAACAGGAGGGAAAACAGGGCAGTAAGGGCAGAGGACTGATCTGATGTACAGCAAGGCCCTTCCTACCGGCAATTGAGGAGGAAGCCACGGGCCCCCAGCTAGCCACTTGCAGAAAGGGCTAGTCATTGTCAAGTCCCTGACTTGACAATGTCCCCAATATGGGGACAGCCTTCATTTCAGTCCCTTCCCAATCAGCCTGAAGGCTGAATCCAAACATGACTTAATATTTTTTCTTGCATTTCCGAGCTATGCTAGGATTCGGGATTTGAAGAGTTGTCTGGATTGCATGTATGGGTTCCAAAACATTTTAGGCTTATACCTCCCTGTGCTTATTTAGGTGCAGTTGCTGGCAAAGCAAATATCCTGAGTAACAACCAGACTGGTCTGTGAAAGTTGTAGGAAAGCATTGCCCTCTGTTGAAAGAGCCAGGACACAGAGTTTGCTTTGTTACACGCATTATGCTTATTTTTCACTAGGGTCACTGGAGTTCAGAAAATGTTGATAAACACAGCTTATATCCCACAGGGCCATGCAGGGTAGCTGTGAGTCTGATCAAATTGCCTTAGCACAGCTATGCCGAGGCTCCCAATGTCTCCTAACGAGCTACTGCTGTTCTAACTTGCTGCTTTACTCATAATCCACATCAAACACTGGGTGTTAAAGTAGATATTGCACAGATTTGATTCTAGGTCCCTTTCTATGCAGCTGAGCAAAAAACAAATGCTAAGCCTTGCAAGTGTTGTTAGCTTTTAGAGACTTCTATTAGAACGTTAATAATTTTATTATTGTTATTTCCTCAGGGTTGCGGGTACCCCAGTGATTTACAGGAAAACAAAGTGATTTGGCCCTCTCCTGAAGCTCTTACAACAAAAGTTAGACTTAAGCACAGCACTGGGCTTATTTAACAAGCAAACAGTGCCAGCATGGTGTTTGGAAAAGGGAGGTTTATAGCAGCGCAGGATCGTGAGACATTTACGATTGTGTGCACGTGTATATCCTGTTAGTTTATGCTGGCTTTTAAAAAGAAAACCATAGAGGGGAAAGGTGTGCTAGATTTAGGGATGATGCCTGCAAGAAAAACGAGTGGATGGCAGCGAGGGAAGGGTGATTTGGAAAGGGGAGGCTGAAGGGAAGGCTGCAAAGGAGGACTGTGGCACTACCTATGGCACAGCCAGGGGAAGGCATACGGGGGAGCAGGTACTGCTGCTCAGTCACAATAACCCTTTTGAATCTTGACTGCAAGTCGTGCTGCTCCACCAATATTTTTTCATCCACTGAGCACACTAATTTATTACAGAAGAGTCTGTAGGTGTGAGCTATGTGCTAAGGCTAATCTCTGAAGCGTTTTCAGTTACTCTACACATAAGATTACTCTTGTGTCCCAGGGAGGAGGCTATTCATAATGGAATAAAATTTAGTCACAATACTAGACTGGGGAATATTATTTCTAATGTGATCTGGTCCAGTTACACTCAGTTAGAAACCTGAAAGGCCGTTTCAGGCATTTGAATCATGTCCAAGCAGGTACCAAGCCACTTTCTATGTCCTGGATTGTGCTGCCTGGAGACACATCCATCAGAGCTTCTTATACCAAATTGTACCTCTGTACTCCCCACCTACACCACACATGGAGTAACGTAGGTATCAGAACTGAAACTTCCCTGCTTTAAAGTCTTTAACACAAGAACTTGTCTCTTAAGAATGCCAAAACCCAAACCTCTTTCATATTTGTCCACTTTTCCTTGGAAAATATTATCAGTTCTCCACTGGAATCACTGGTCTGAAGTACCAGCCCCTTTCTCAGTTTCTAATTTACTGCTATAGCTGCAGCAGTCTGTGAAGTAACAACAAAAGTTGTGCTGCATCTTAGATCTTAACCTCATTCTCTTACCTTTGAACTCAGTTGCCAGACAAGAAATGTGCCAAGATCAAAGAACAGCAGCATCTCAGACTCACTGTGTGTTTGTCTCTCCATGAGTAAATCCTTTTTTTTTTTTGTCTGTGCCACAGCCACTGCTGAAAGTCTTTATTTCTTGAAGTTGGTCAGCATTTTTCAATGAAAATTTCTCAGAGGAGTGCACAGACTTTGACCTGGTCACCTAAATCCCAGGGGAATAGAATGAATACCTGAACTATTGGCTTACCGACAATTTCAGTGCATCTTACTTATTGTTTTGGTTTAAACAAAAAAAGGCATAAAAACTTATCTTTGTCCCACCCCAGTGTAGAACAGGAAGTTTTATAAATCCAGAGCTTTGCGGGATGGGAAAGTAGCTGTCCATGTTTTTTCAGCCTGGTCTCTGCATCTGCTTGACTTCATGGCAGCTACCACACGCCTTACTCAGACTATGTTTGCAGCTTCCATTTGGGTCCTGCTGGGACAGCTGTGGCTACTGAAGGCACAGCTGGCCAGCTGTTCTTTGGGCACCACTTGTCTGCTTAACTTACAATTGCCACACCTCAGTCTACCAGTCTGCTCCTTCAAAAGTGACCTCTGAAATCCACTGAACACCAAGACCACTTGACTGGCACAGCCTTGGAAGGTGCTGGCCTTGGTTTTGCCGAGCCAACATTAGAGTCATGTCAACCTCAAACATGGAATTCAGTCTGTGCATTAGTCTCTGGTCCAAACTGTCTCTCGTGGAGCCCCTTTAATTGAATGTCTAAATGAGTTTTGGCCAAGCTGGAACCACAACCGTACAGGTTTTTCTTGTTTCCTCTGTGACCTGACATAATAAAAGGATTGTGCAAATGCCTCTTGAGAGCTGCCCTCTGCTTCTGCTGAAGGGCTCCTCTTTTCCTGTAGTGCACTTCACGGTGCACTGCGGCGCGGAGGCGATTGATACGTCAAAGAGAGAATGACCGACTTTGCCTAACCCCGGGATCCTGTAACAACCCCAGCATTGGAGATTCCCCTGCAGGGGGTGGGAGGGGTGGGGGTGTGGAGAGAAGAGAGAGCATTTCCTGACAAGCTGGAAGCCTTGTGTATGGAATACCTGTGGAGACTGGCAGGGAAAGCAAGCAAGCTGGGACTGGATGCCTTCCAAGCATCAGAGCAAAACTGAGTCTCTCAGTGGAGGATGCTAAATTTTGACAACGGGAAAGAAACAGATAGACAAGGGGTGAGTGGGAGGGGAAAGCCTTTCCCTGATAATGCTGTCTGCTTGCAGCGTTGAGCATTATTCTGTATTTCCACATGCCATCATGTGTACACAGCATTTTACTGGCAGCTGAACAGGGAGAATTTTGTCCCCGGGATTTTGCAATAACAAAGACCCCAGCATGTGGGGCACTTGTAAGTGAGGACACTCAGCTCTTCAGAGGAGGCTCTCAGCAGCCATTAGGCAGCAGCTACAAGGCCTGGATCCTGCTCTTGGTGAGGTCAATGGGAAAACAGTGGGGACAAGATTAGGCCTGAGATTTGCAGGATGGAATGAGGGAAGGAAGTGCCTGAGAAAGGTCACAGGCTGAGTTACAGCATGTTCATATCTTGTTTGCTCCTGGCTTTAGCTGGGTATCTCTGAATCATTCCTCATTCCAAACATGTAATATAGTAAACAAAGTTAATAGTCAGAAGGGGCAAAGCTTGCCAAGGGCACAGGAGAAGTGGAAGTCATTAACGCAGGGAGACTAACTGCAGTAAATGAGTCCTGAGGGCAGGCACGAAGGAGGTGAATAAGGTTGTGCAGTGGAAGGAGGGGAGAGGACAGCAGGAGAGGAGGAGCAGAGTCATTGCTGCAGGGCGATGGAGGGGGCTGGGGAGGGGCAGATGTGCTGAGTGAGCACGGAGTAACATGGGAGAGGAGACAGGGAGCAAGCTCCAAGAGAGCCACGTGAGGCCTTGAAGATGAAATGAGAACTGAACTTTGATGTAGAAGGAGTCTGGAAATCAGCACAGGGATTCAAGAAGAGGGAATGACACAAGTGGAACAGCAGGTAAGGAACAGATAATGTAACTGCTGCATGCTGGGTATTTTAGTGTGAATATTAAGCCTCCCCTACAGCCCTGCTGGGCCTCTCTGGCTCTGAGAATTGAGCGGGTTTGTGCTTTCATGGTCTGGTCTAAATAGCTGGGTAAAGCATTTTCCCTATATTGCTTTTGCCTAATCAATCAGCCACACATCAGGAGTGTTCATTTGTAAGGGGAGGCAGTGGCAGGGAAAGGGCTGTCTGTGAGTGATGGGATAGGTGCCACCACAGCAGCATAACAGTGTCACTGAGGGGCTGAGGATCTCCCATACAGCCCACAAGCTCTAGGGTGCAGAGCATTTCTACAGAGAGAAGAGTTGGGGATTGCCTCCAATCTCATGACTTCCCCAAAAGTTGATCAAGGGGATAATCCCAGCAGTAGAGCATTTCCCACACTCTGCGGGTTCCACGGAAGATCAATACTACTGTCTCTGTTGTTTGTTGCATCTTCCCTAGGTCATGTCTTATCAAGGGTGTTTTCTGCAGGACAGAACTGCCAGAATAAGCAAGAAACATTCCCATTCCTGTGGCTGGGAGAAGCTTCATCTCCCATCTCTGAAAGCTTGATAGATTCTATATATATATTTTTTTTTTTTAACAGCTCATCTCTCCTTTCACTTCTGAAACAATTTTCTACATGTGAATTTCTTCTATTTTCTTACCTTCCATGATCTTTTAGACTTCTTAGTTTTTAGCTTATTGCTCCAACTCTGGTGTCTTTCTTCATGCTGCCCCTTCCTCTTTCTTCTTCTTCTTTCTCAACTATTGGCATGCAGTTTCTCAACTTCAGTTTCCTGATCTCTGGGACTCAGTCCTAATAAGCCCAACTTTTCCCACCCTACCCAGTGCTGCCTTGTTTAATTTGCACCAATGCCTGTTGTCTCGTAATTGCAGAATTACACTAAACCTTTGATTCCCTTCAAGCATTTTCCTCATATGCCTATTAGTGCTCATCTGCAGTTTGATTGGCTCCCTCCTTTCGTCTCTCGGTCCATTACAGCAATACCTGCAGTGCTGTGTTAATCTCCATTTCTGTCCAATACCATCTGCATTAAAAACCAAACCCAAACCTAAACAAAATCCATTACTTCAAGATCTTCTTCAGGATGCTTTATCAAGTCTCTGATTGTCAGTTGCTTGGGTTGTACTTTCAGGAACAACAGTATGAATCCCTCCTTCATATGACTGTTTTTCAAGGATATCTTGTTATTCCTTCTCTGTTTCTCAAGTTGTATTAGCCCTTCCTCCCTGTTCCTCTGACACCACTAATATTCCCAGCACATCCATGTTGCTCTCATCTCCTAGTCTTTTTTCGGACAATATACTTTTGCCATCTTTCAATCACAGATTTCCCTGATTTATCTCGTTTAGACTTAACAGCCCTGTTTCCTGAGCCTTTCTCATGCCTTTCCTCCTACTCTCTTTGCAGCTTTGGAAACATCTGACATAATTCAGTCGCTCAAGAAAACAACTACTTCTCTTGACCCTGGTACCTCTCATCGTTTAGGCCTATCTCCTTACTCCGTCTTTTTACTTTACTCCTGTTTCCAGTAATTCCATAGCTTCTGGTACTCTGCTCAGCTCTTTGGAAAGAAGCCATTATCTGCTGTGTCCTCAGGCTCCTCCATCGACACTGCCGTTCCACTTAACAAGCACCCAGAGCCTCCTTATTCTTCATAGAGCACTTAAGAGAGTCACTCCCTGCTATCTCTCCTACATGACTGTCCTCATCCATTTTCACTCTAGGTTCATGCAGACCGTAGTGCAGGAATCTAATGATCTCCTCTCTGCTAATGATGCCTGGTCCCATTTCTTTTTTTACCTCGTGGCAGCCTTGTGAAATGGTTGCCCACTCCATCTGTCTCGAGGTATTCATTGTGATGAAGGTACTGTCGTTTCTTAGCAACTGCTCAACTTTCAAGTGATTCTTCAGATGGGGATGCCTCTTCTCTGCTGGGATCCCTTCCTCAGGGATAAATGATGCTTTCAATCTTTTTTTTTTTTCTTTTAAAAATTATAGTCATACCTAACATTATACTGCTTTTCACTTGTAGAGCTCAAAGTATTTTGCAAAATCAGTAAGCATTGTTTTCTCCATTGTAGAGACAGAAAAGCTGAGTCAGAGACACTAGGGCCAATATTTTCATGTGTTCATTCATTTTATGCATCTTCATTTCTGGGAACCCAGTCTGAAATAACTTAACCTAATTGCTTTGCTGTAGGACTTGAAAGGGAGCAGTAGGTCTTGAGCATCTTTGAAAAATACAGAATAGAACAGTAGGTGCAAAATATCTCAGATGAGGCACAGAGAACTGAGTAACTATGAAAATGTAGTTGTATACCATCTGATCAAGACCACAAAGAGCTCCCTTACTTCTGACATCAGAGCCAGAGACCTCCATTCATGAGCCTACTGCTGCTTCAGGGTCTTCTTTCTGCCTTAAGTGGTGGAGAGATGTGATCATGCAGAGCATCAGGGTATTTTAGAAGTTTCAGAGCAACACTTCAGTTCGTACTGTGACATATCCATATCTCCTCAGTTGTTGTTTCTTGTTTTTTTCCTGTGAGGAAGGTAGAAAACAACCCTGTCCTAGAAGAACTGGTGGACTAGTAGCTAGACATAATGCTGAAATGGTGGAAACTGGTTCAAAATTCTTCTCACTCAGCAAGGACTTCACTCTGGACTTCTTGTATTCTAGATGAGTTCATTAAATATTTGGTTTTTCTGACTGCCTCTTCTCTCCTTCTGGCCAGTGAGTCCATCTCAGATCTACACAACCTTTTCCATTGAGACTAGAAAGTATGTTCCTGCAGAGTGTCAGCTTCAACAAACTGCCATTCACAGACAAAAAATGAGTTTCAGTAAAAAATTTCTGTGAGCTCTATCGGCCACTTCAATGTCAATAGTGCACAAATATACACAGTTCTACAACGGCATTGGCTTGTCCCTGCTTAGGCAGCTTTTCTTGCCTAAGAAAGTTTCTGTATTTGTATCAGCTTTTCTCACTTAACTTCTTCACAGGTAGAATAGTCCCTTTTAATCTAAAATGCTTTAAATAATCGATATCACTTTTCTGTCCCTGTTTGAAACCTGTTCTGCATATGTTATGTGATGGTTGATGAACAACCCAGCATGAGCCGGCAACGTGTGCTCTCAGTGCAGAAAGCCAAAGGAATCCTGGGCTGCATCCACAGGAATGTGGTCAGCAGGGCAAGAGGGGGATTCTCCCCCTCTACTCTGCTCTCATGACCCCCCACCTCGAGGCTATTGACATATCTTTTTCCAATACTGCTTCCTTGGCCTGGACTAACATTTCTCTCTCTGCTTTTTGAACACTCTTTCTCTCTCTCTCTCTCTCTCTCTCTCTCTGGCCTGTCTTGATTTCAATTGATAACAGATTTATTTTTCAATTGTTTTTTTAAACTTTAGTCCTGGGTTTTTCCACTGTCAACCCAAGCCAGCCTGCATTTTTCTAGCACTCAGTACAAATATTACAAAATATAGGACTGGAAAGTAATGTAAAACTGCAATTCCATGTGTGATCAACAGAAAGTCCTTATTTCTTTTGAAGAGCCTGGGAGATACCCACTTCCTCCAAACTATTAACAGTCTCTCCCACGTGTTTTCAAATAATTCTTGAAGGAACAGAATAGCTTCCCTTAATTTGTTTGTTGATTGACTTCTTTCTTTGACAGCACAAGGGCAATTCAACCTCTGACTTATTTGCTAATCCGTTTCTGCCAGCATGGCTTTAAGTATATGAGATGTGAATTTTAGTTATTTTCTAACTAGAGACGGGTACTCAATGACTTTTATCCTATGTCATCAACTTAAAATGGAAAATGCTTGGGTTTCCAGTTCCCCCACAAAAGAAAGAATGTAACAAAAATATGCCCAAAACCCCAGATGATTTTGCAGTTTTTCCCTCAGACAAAAATTTCCAGTAACAATTTGGTAGTGGCTTTAACTCATTACTAGTAGTGTCTCATCAGAGTGAATACTTTTTGGTTATAGAATCAACATTTGCTTTTTACAAACATGTTCACATAAATGGTGCTATTTGAGGGAAAACCCATGCCAGTAAATATGTTTCTGGAACAGCCACAGAAGGCAGACAAATGGAGTGGGAGCACAATTGACGTTAATTTGTTTAAAGTAAACTGAATGTTCATACACAAATATTTTGTGTGATATTTACTAAAACCTATGTTCTTGCCCATCTGATGACAACTACATCATTTTTGTGAAGTAAAACAGGTGCATGAGAGCATAACCTGTCCCTTCACATGGTAGGAGTTAGCCAACACTGGGAGATATACCATACTGAGTTTTTGTTTAAAGGGTAGTCTTAGAGGTTAGTCTTAAAATTCAAGTCACATACACTTTTCACTCCAAATGCACGTATACACTCAGCCAAAGTTTTCTGCAACCACAGAATCCTTCTTTGATGAAGAAAATGTGACTGCAGAATCAATACTTTAAGGTTAATGACAGGTAGAGGGTATGAATAGCTCCCTTCTCTTGGTGGAAATATATCAGCTTTCTTAATTATTGCTCTGTCCAGCTATGTTTCTTCCCTTGGCTGCTACAGGAGTGCTACTGTTTTAACACTGGATAATCTAACAGGTGCTATTAAGGAGCACCACATCTCTATCCTGTTTATTGGACAGCAAGGGGCAAGTGTGGAGGAGTCCAGCGGTAGTTAAGGCAGTTTAAACTGTGTGAGCTACATGCTGGCAGGACAGGGAGAAAGACACATTACAGCAGTTCACACTGCCTCGGATTCACTCAGTTCAAGCTGTGAACACAACTAAATATATACATTTTGCTGGCATTTTTATTAGTTATAGACTTCCATCTTTTCCATCCAAGCCAGTGAAACAGCTTGTGTAGCTTGCTGGGTGAAAAGCCTTTGCTCCTGAGTGGGGAAGTCCTGGAAGTATACCCCAGATGTATGCAGTGAAATGGCTGCAGCACAAAGTAATGGCTGTGGATAATTAAAGTTGGTATTGGAAATTTATATTGCAAACATCTGATGAACTGTTCAAAAGAGAGATGACAGGGATGACAGTGTCATCACATCTAGTTCTGGATCAATCATGCCACTGTACACCCTTACATGCCTCACATGTAGATTATAAGCCAGCTATGAACTGATGAGCATCCCTGGGAATCACACGTATTCCAAAAAGAGCAAACCACTAAGTGCTTGTCGTGGTGCATACTGGTGAATGTGAGCAAACAAATCTGGGGCTGTTTGCAGAGCCATATGACCGGGTTCCTCTGCTGCACAGCATTAGGTTTGGAATACAGGATATCTCTCTGTCTAACAGAGCCCCATTTCCTAGCTGGCCTGAGAAGCCAGCTCCAGGCAAGTGCGATTAACGACATGCTGATACGCACGCGTGCAAGGAATTAATGGAGGTGACAGTAAGGAGGAGATGCCTGTGACCAATGCAGCCACTGCTATGTTAAAGGGGGAAGCTTCTGATCATACAAGAGGCTCAAGCTGTTACCAGGGGTCTGCACAAAGCTGTTTGCAGCTTCCTGTCTGCAGCATCAATGTGCAGTACCACCCAGAGGTACAGCCTCCCTGGGAGCTCGGAGTTTGAAACAGCTCCTCTGGCTGCAGGTTTGGCTGCCGTGACCAGGCTAGATCCAGTGGGCAGCCTAAAGCCTGTTTTGTGTGTTTGTCTAACACCTATCACAGTAGGGAGGTACTGCTTTATGAAATACTGCTTCTGATTGCAACCTAGGTTTTTCCAGACCAGTGGCATTGGCTGACAGACATTCACGTGGTCTCAGATTGCCTTTTCCTGCATTTCTCATCCTCTCATTTGTCCAATAGACCATTGAACTATTGAGCAGCTCTGGCTGACACAGTTTTGCAGCTCTGACACCTATAGCACGTGATCCTCAGTACATGGGGACTATGATCTCTTGTCACATTAAGGGAAAGAAAAGGGTCGTTTTTATCTGAGAACAGCTGAATTGGTTGGTGTTGCTGTTAAAACTTTCTCTCTACTTGGCACTACATGATGAGAGTTGTATAATCCTTGAGCTGTTGAACAGTTTCCCAAGAAAGGAGCCAAATAAACGGGATTCCAGTGGAATATTTTTTCTTTGTTCTTCCTGACAGGACATTATACTTCAGTGGAGAAGTTCAAATCTGGTAGCATCCATGCTGATCAGAGACAACGTCACTGCCCTTGCTCCAGGACTCTGAGGATGTGCCACGATACGGTGATTTATCCAGCCCAACCCTTTGCCAACAGTAAACATTAAGTTCCTGTTTCATGCACAGAAGCCTTTAAGACTTGGCTCACAAAAAGAAGTCCACCCATCCCCAGGACAGAGGGGAGCCCCCTGTGTATTTGACTTCAGAGACTAGAAACACTGTGTGGGGTTTCACCAACTGGTGCAGAGAGGCATCAGACATGTTCCCATGGGTTCAGAGCCTTCAATTCACACACAGTGAGCTCCCAAGGAGCTTGATTCTGCAGAGCACATTTTCCTACATCTCTCATTCTCTGGCTACTCTCTCGTTACTGTGATAAGGTAGATGAAACTCTGCTATCTCTCTTCTTGTGTGCACAACCTAGGAAAAACCATACAAGGTGCTTCCTTTGGCTTTTTTACAAGCACGTGGCCCAAGTCGGGCTTACAGCTTGTATTGATTTGAGATCCAAGATGGGCTATTTTCAGTTCTTGATCGGTACCCACTGAGGACTGCCAGAGTGAGGAGATAGGGTAAGTCTTAAAGGTGTGACACACAAACCACTAAGACGGAAGTATAAATTTTTAAAAACCCATATGCCTCTGGAACTTTGGGCATAGCTGTTCTTCAGTGATATGCCACACTCACTCGGAGTTCTGCTGGGGTGTGATATCCACGAAACCTGGCCACAGCTGAGTAAAGCCCTGAGCAAACTGGCCTGGCATCACAGCTGACCCTGCTTTGAGCAGTAGCTTGGACTAGAGAATTTGTGAGGTTCCTTCCCACCTGAATGCTGCAGTTATCCTATGATTCAAACTGAAATACCACACACAAATGTCTGACCAACCTTTTTCTTACCAACACCCCTTGCCCTGTGACTAGAGGGTGTGTATAAACAAACACAACTGGAGGTGAAACTCAGTGCTATGCCATTGCAAAGACTGTAAATACAGTGATATACATACACAACATGGTAATCACCAGAATATAAATACCTATGGAGCAACTCTAAAATTCCGTTCTGCCACAGGATCCAGCTGCTGAAATTTGTGTTATAGCTAGAACTTCGGAGGAGAAAAGGAATATATATACAGGGCAAAACAGACTTTCCCAAATTGGCAACATGTTGACAGATTTCTGTCAGTGCAACATATATTAAAGTAAAAGAAGTTTCCATGCTCTTCTAAGCAAAGGAATGGATGAGTGCTCCAGGGGATCCACTGCATTGGCTGGTTGTGATGTTCTTCAGAACTGGTTAAGTCTCTGAGAACATTTTGGGATGGAAGCCCAGGCTTCACCTAAGATTTATGATGCATTTTTATTATTATTATTTCCAACTTACCAGTGAAACTGAATCAGAGAAAAACAACTGAAACTGAATTCTAACTCAGGCCAGGGATGTTTTGTTCAGCTTGGGTTGACCATGGGTTTCACCACATTTGAGAAGAGCAGGAAAACTGGAATACCAGTGAAGCAATCTCAACAACCAAAAAACAATGCACTTCACTGCGTGTTGCTACATTCTGGTGGGAAGTAAAAAAAACGCCTTGTAGTTTACATGAAATTGCAGCAAGGATCCAAAATCTATTGACTTCTAAAACCACCAGTAAGCCCCAGTTCCTCATCTATCCAGCCTGGGGCATAAACTTCCCTCAGAGGCACACCAGGACATTTCTGTGCATGCACTTGCTGTAGAAGACAGAATTGGGATTATCAGTTTTGTCCCTTCTCCAGTGGGGCTTGTACAAGTTCATTCCATTACTGCACTGATGAGACTGGTGCAGGCAATGAGGTCATGACTGCAGTTACCTTGGACCTTCGAGGGTCTCTGGGGAATCATAGCCCTTTTCTCTAGGAATGCAGCTGCATGCTTTCAACCTGCATTTATCTTACAAAGCAGCATGTCTTGATTTGAAGTTCTGCACAACAGGATTCCTCATAATGGACTTGACAAATCTGGGGCAGTGCACAGAAAATCTCCCTTCAAGGGAACAGGTTCAGGTGCACTGACACCAATTTTCACTCTTTAGCAGATGGAAGGCTATTTAGAGGAGGAACACTGAAGATGGCATTATTTGCCAAGAGTTGCATTCCAGAGTTAAAAGGAAAGGATCTGTCAAACAGAGGTTAGCTGGTAAGAAACTCTCAGACCAACCCAACTCTATTGCATCAGGAGGATTGATTGATCAGTGACCTCAAGCAGATACTTCTCTAATGGGGATAGAGGCCATCAGGAAGACTTTTTGTCCCTGTGGAATGTGTTCAAGGAGAGATATGAGGTGTGTCTATGGAAAGAATCTAACACAAAATAAGAAGTGCACAGCCATCCAAGCATCTGGAAAGAGGTAGCACTGGCTGACCTGACAGACTTGTTTGTATGTGCTTGGTGAAGCCTGAAGATGAGCTGCCAGGGATGGCTGAGCACATTCTCTCCCTGAGGATTTCTGGATGGGATCCTTAGACTGGGATCTGTCTCCCTGTGAGCTCACTGAAGCATACACCAGTTCCAGACTGTGTTGCCATGCTCAATAGCTTGTGGGAGAGGAATAGTGTAAAGACAGTCTTGCCATGCTGGACTTAAGAGGTTACTCTGAGAAGTGGGGGTGTGTCAGGATCTTCACTCCTCTGCTGCAATGAGGGAAATGTCCCAGGCAGGAACAGAGTCCTGGGGATGGGAGTGTGACATACAGAATAAAGCCAAGATGCTAAGACGACCATACTTCAAATTCTGATGAAAGGCAAAAGGAGAAGGATGAAGATGCTTTTCCTTTTTTTGTCCTATCTGGCTGTTGTACTCTCTTAAGGCTGCTGAGGTATTGCTAACTCACTGTGTTAGAATCTGCTTGTTAACTCTCCATGGAGTTAATGAGAGCAGTGAGAGCACATTTGGGAAAAGGTAGAAAGAGAGAGAGTATGGAAAATATCTTGGAAGGAAAGCCAAGGACAAGCAGATACAGTCATGATGCTTTGGCTGGGAGGTATACTGAATAATACTTCCGAGTTGCCCATAAAGTCAAGATCCTGGCAGAGGGTGGATCTGGATGCTAACTCAGCATTTGTATGCTATGAAGAGAATACCATGGGGACTCAGTCCATTTTCCTCATTGAAATGATCCAGTCAAGTGAATTAACTTGGTTTCCAACTCATCCAACCTTAATCATCCTCCTTTGAAGTTTTCCTTCCTCATTCGTGCTGTAATTGTGGCCTATATAAAAAAATTCAATGTGTCTCAAAGGCAGCTGGAGTAGAAACCACAGAAGGGACATGGAGGCCTTTTATCCAAGACAGACCTACATGAAAATTAATCCTGGTTTTGGACAGAGTAATAGCTCTCAGATTAGAGAGACAGAAGAAGGTATCATGGCTGGACTGTTAACTATGCCTCTGCTTGCTGCCCTTGAAAGGTACTGATTCAGGGGACTGTGTTCACCCACACTAAAATACTTGTTGAGTTAGACGAAGGTAGAAAACCTTGTTCTGATGTTACATAAGCACATCAT
The DNA here is from genome assembly GCA_013390045.1 of Picathartes gymnocephalus. Classification (NCBI taxonomy): domain Eukaryota; kingdom Metazoa; phylum Chordata; class Aves; order Passeriformes; family Picathartidae; genus Picathartes; species Picathartes gymnocephalus. The sequence continues at coordinate 77,643 of WEKY01059723.1, read as the reverse complement.
GTAACTTAAACTGAGGGATCAGTTCAACTCTGTAACTCTGAGCAAGCATAACTGTAGTGAAATAAAATTGTTACAAGAAGGAGTGAGAAGGGGTTTAGGGACTGACTTTTCTGTCATATCTCTCGGGAAGAAAATCTCAGTGAAAGCCACCAGTATTAATGAAAGCCAATTGGAACTTGATAGGAATTATTTTGCTATTTTGTCAGCGTTGGTTGGAACACAGGGATTTAGGAAGATTTCCTTTGTAGAAGCACATCTAGGAACACTGGGCTGTCTCCTCTGAGCTGTGAGATACACACGCCTTTGGGAATTTTTATTTCTCTCAGGATCTGGTTTGTATGCAGCTTTTCAGTTTTTCATGGGAGACCAACAAACCCACACTACTGGCATCTGTTAACTGAATGAGAACACACAAACCCAGACCCAAATCCTACCTACATGCCATGAAAGAACTAGAAAGATAGAAGCGAAATTCAAGTTGCCTGGAATTACTGCGCCTCCTCTAAAAATTGCCCCTATAAACAAATATCTTATCACAGTAGGATCAATCGCCAAATCCCAAAGAATGGGCTTCAGAAAGGTCCTTCTCAAGTCATCAAATAAGTCCTATCAAAGAAATGGCAAATGAGAAAGTGGTCTTTGTTACCCACAGTCATGATGGGTCCAGGGACTGGAGTGGTAAGGAGGCACGGTAAGTGGGGACCAGCACAACATGTAGGGATCCCAGAGAATGGAGCGTGCTATGGTTCAGTCATTTCCTAACTGCATTTGCTGGTATTGCACTTGGCTCTGACCAGAGCATTTCACTGCTTTTTATTGGAAGCACACAAACGTTCTCTCCCATTTGAAAGGAAGGAGAGGGAAGAGCTCAGCTGCAGTGAAGAATAGAGAAATCAGAGTGAGGGAGGGAGCTGTGAAGAAAAGAGCAGGTATAGTGCATGTCCGATGAGGTCCATCTGTTCCTCATTAACCAGATGTCTCCCACCCACCTCCTGAAGTGCCATTGACTGCGTATTGTCAGGACAAGAAGGGGATAACAATGCCACCATGGTGCAGACATTCATACACCAACAGGAGTCCTGCCATGCAGCCATCCCTCCCTCTACTACCCTTCCAGATTGGATGCCAAGTCCTTCTTTCTCATAATCAGCTTTTAAACAGTTACATCCTCATAAAGCTTTTTGCATTATAATTGCCATGTGTTTCATCCTGCTCTGAAAATGGCAAGTTATTTCAGCCCACTTTACCAGAATCAGACCTTACTTCCTGTAAGTGTGTCACGACTTCCTGCAGCATTTAAAAGAAAGAGAAGCAAATCCATGCTTTAAAAAGTGATTTCTGCTTGCCAAACTTCATCATTTTAAGAGTCAGAGAGTCCTTGGATTCACACCTGTATCCAAAGTACAGCAGCAGATTTATGGACAATTCAACCTACTAAAGATTATTCAGAAATGCAGGAAGAAGCATAAATTACTTTCTTTATGTTGTTAGCCAAGGATCATTTATAATAAGAGCCCATCAAATCATCCTTACTCCAAGGGTGATCTGTGCATTGGTCCGTGTGTGGGCACGTCAGCCCACACAGGAAAACTCTGTCTCATTCTCTAGGCTGTATTCACAGCCTGTTCATGGCAAGTCTTCCTTTACCTCCATGTCCCTGATGAAAGCAAAGCACTCTGTCCTCAACCCTCTAAATCATTCCACAGCACAGCTCATAAATTGTAGTGTGCAAATGGAGCATCTGCTGAGCTGCAGCCACAGATAATGTGATGCTTCCACCGATTTTCCTTCGTAAAAGCATGCAGGCTACGCTGTGCACTGGGTCCCTGACTCACGTAACAGCTAGAAAATAGCCTATGTCTTCATCTTGTCTTTTTGCTCCAAGCTCCTGCACATTGAACTTGAATGGCTGCAGGAGATCTGGGTGGGCATGTGTCCTCCGGAAGCAGCAGCTCTGAGCACTTGCCAGAAGAGCAGCTGAAGGCCTCAAGAGCTTGTTGAGATAAATATCTGTACCTCTTTCAGAGTCATTGCACTTAGTGAGCCTGCAATGCTACTAGAATAGCACCAGGTTTAAATGCCTGTTGAACAGCTGGTGCTGAGCCTCATGTTGATGTGAGACCTCTGCATGAGCTATGCGCTCTCCTTCATGTCACAGTGTTATTACATTGCTGTAACTATGAGAGTAACTCCAGTGTGGATTCCTGCTCACTGTGAGGCAGAAGAGTCCTTCATACATTGACAGCAGTTAGTCCTTGTACCCTGGTGGGTGATGGCTGAGACTGCACACAGGGGCGGTGGGATTGCTGAGCCCTGTTGCAAAAAGCTGAACAAAGCCAGGAAAGGATGGAAAGGATTAAAGAAAGACTTGGTTGAGGAACGAAACAGGAAACTTCATCAAGAGACGAGAGAGAATGGATGACAGAGAGAGGAGTGAATGGTTTTTCAAAGAGAAAAGCTTCGTTTGGTGAGGGGAATAAGCATGAGCAGAAAAGACAAATTATGAGCTGGCATCTGAAGGCAGGAGATCGATCTCCCATTGAGTTAAAAGGAGAGGGAGTTGTTGGGGGTAGACATTGTGTTTATTGTTTTCTCATGATCTGTTTTTCCTGAGGGGTGATGGCTTCAGACATTATATGCGAATTTCATCTTTATCACAGATGTGTTATATCTGGCAGTGCCTTTAAGTTATGCCTCATGATAGACTCCTCTTAAAGGCTGTACTTAAGCTACCTGGGGAAGTTGTGTGAGCCTGCAGGGAGAGGCAACTGCAGTAGGAGGTCAAGTTCTCAAGAAGGAATGGTCGATAGATCTCTATGCCCCTCAAACATCCCTAGAGATGCCCAGTCAGGTGTAGTGCTTTTGTCTCTCTTTACGCTCCAGAGGCTAAAAGCATGCTGGAAACTCAGCAGCTGGATTCTGCGGCAGCAATCTGATTAGTGTCCAACAAATGGCTCCTAGCCAGGTTTGTGACAGCCTGATCAATCAAATTCAGAAAATCCCTGTTTAGCTTCACAGCTGACATTGGGAAAAATCTGGGAACATGTCTGGGAATTGAAGGCACCTGCTGAACATGAACGAGAAAGAAAAAAACCCCCACAGACAGGCAGGTGGAGAAAGAAATGAATGGAGCATGGTGTGATGATTCCATGTGCTGGTGTTTGGAAAAAAGCAAGCCACCTTAGATGCCAACCTGCGTCCTTGCCTGCATCACATGGTAAACATGAGGCTGCACTGTGATGGCAACTTAATGTAGATGCATTTCCATGTCTTGCTTTTGCAATAGCAAAATACACCTTAAAGTTTTTTCCAGGTGAGTTACAACTGACATGGAAAGCTTGAGGAGAAAGCTGGGATCCAGCAAGACATGGGAAAACATACCCAGAGTGCCTGTTGTTGCTATTAAACACCATCTGTCACAGACCTACACAGGAATTCAGTATTGGATTCTTCTTATATCACAAAGGCTAAATGAGATAATCTGTGTCTTAGCGTCACACGAATCATTGCTGAACATAAGAAATAGTAATTTATGCTCACTTGTAGTAGCCATGGATTTAAACCAATATATCAACTTCATGCCTTATTTTCCTGACACTACCCAAGACTTAAACAGCATGGATTTTATTTTTCTTTTTCTCCCTTGCTGTTTTCTTCTTCTCACTCAAAGCATTGTAGAATTGGTTTGTTTTTTTTAATGGGTTTGTTTTTTTTTTAATGAAACCTTTTTTAGGTGCCAAGTAAGCCTGCAACTGCAGCAAGAACAATACCCCAGTGTTCTCTCTCTCCCCTTTGGTTCTAACAATCTCTGAGTATCAATCAGGCATTGCTTTGCAGAGAAAAAAATGATAATAATGCTTGACTTAAAATATCTCTGCTGAGGAAAATATGAGTTTGATTTCAGTTTCAGAGGGAGTAACCTTTTTCCTGGCTCACCCACTGACTCTAATAGAAAGACCAGCAAAATCTGATGTGGCTCTAGCAGAGACCTCCTACATTCAAAGGATCTGGGAGCTTGCAAGAAGTACCATAGAGCTTGAATTGGCTCTAATATGTTACTGATTGCAATCCATGATATTTCCCTGGAGCTTTAGAGAACATCTGTGTACTTCACACTTGCAAAACAGTCAATATCCTTCCTTGGTGTGATAGGCAGTAGGGCCAGGTAAACAGCACTCTGGAAGGATGGTAGAGTGATCTGGATATGGACTTATAGCTTGGTGAAAAGTGAGTTTAGCTCTGCTGCAGTCTTTGTGCATACTTGGATAACCACTTAACCTTCCCATGTCTGAAATTTTCCACAAATAGAATGGGCATGGGAGCATTTTCTTGTGCTCCAGGGACACTGAGTGATGGAAAGCATCAAGGGGTGAAAAATCATGCACTACAAGAATGGCTTCTATTGCTCTGAACAGAGGACAGCAATTGCATGAATAGAAAGCACAAGTTGAAACCTCATCCAGCAGCACTGGTTTTGCTGCTGAAAATTGGGACATTGCCTTCAGTAAATCATCTGTTAGCCTTTGTTTACCTGGCCAGTGATGGCACTAGTGGGTTTGGAATGTCATCTTGATTGGCACCAGTAAAACTTTCATGCTATGATCTGCCACTCTCTGTTCTAGCAGGGCCATGTGTGTCATGGAAAATAAACTTATTTTGAGAGGTTTGAAAACATTATTGAGACTATTCTTATATTCCTTTTCTGCTAAAGTAAGCATCAGTTACTACTCAACTAACCACACAGACCTCACAGGAGGCCATAGTGGTCCTTTAAAAAATCCTAAAATAGTTTCTCTATGCATAAAAATGTCAACATTTTAAACTCATGCCATTCAAAGTGATTTCCGGAGGGAAGCTGTGGATCTCCAGCTTTCTCAGTGGTATCTGAAACAGGATGGTTGGTGTGAGGGTTAAAGGTGGCTTTGTGCTGCGTTTGTGTTTTTCTGATCACCAGACCAGAAGAGATTGGCTTAGTCTCTGATACAAGCTGGAGTACCTCAAGGCTGTTTTAACATATACCTGATCAAATCCTAACTGAAAACAAGGGACCACTGTAGCAGGGGACTCCTGGAATGTGATGTCTTGTACTGTTTGTCCTTTGGCCACATCCCCTCACTGAGGGAAAGCTTATGCATTTCTTGGCTGTGTGGGAGTTCCTGATAACAGGAATTTAAACCACCAATGTGCAGCAATCTTAGCACAGGGCAAGATCTGACTCCATGGAGTCAGACAGCAATATAATTCAGTGAAATACCATGATGCTTTCTGTCTGAAAAAAAAGAAGCTGCTGCCTCAAGACTAGGTCTTATTTGTTTTGGGCCTTGGGCAGGTGTTGTTTTGGAAGGCAAAATCACAAATATCACAGTGTCTGCTTAAACTAATAAATGAGAAAAACGCACATTTTCCAGGGAAGAGATACTTCAGCCATGAGAAGTGGCCTTAACCCAGTGCAGCAAACAGCTGCACAGCAAACCCTTTCATCATTCCCCTGATGCACTCCAGCAGGGATTCCAGTGAGTTCAAGAGATGGTATCTGAGGAACCCAGCATGACCTCAAAGAAACCTGTGTGACACAGCAGTACCTGATAGAACCAGTGCAAAATCCCCATGATAACCTAGCATGACCCACAGGTCTGACCGTGTGACAACATTTGATTTATGGCAAATGACATGGATTTAATCACTCACGGGAGGATGCCGAATGACGCAGCACAGTATTGCTCACTGTGGCTCTACTGAACTGGCGCGCTCTGATTGGCTTCGGGAACACACCCATTGGGTGATTCATACAATTAAAGAGCTGCCAATCCTCCCAACACTAATGAAATGCATCTCTATTTTACTGGTAGCACTTTCTAGCAACCCATTTAGGCTTTTCTGCTGCTCTCATCACCCTAAGGTATGAGCACATCATAATTGATGGATGGCTGGTTTGCAGTTGAGGTTAAAAGGAAAACCTGGTTCCATATAGGATGGAATTGAATAATTCATGAGTTTATAACCAGAATACAAATATTCAGTCAGATAATTAATTGCTATACTGACTTAGCACAGGTTGGGTGATGTACCCCCACCTTGGGAAAGGGACACATTAACATTAATCTAGGAATGCTAAGAACTAAGTTCTTAGTAAACCAGCGTTACAAAATTGTTGTAGTGTATAAACTATATCTCAAATGCAGTTTGAGATTTCCTGCAGACCGCGAGAAAGACACTGTGGTTCTTCTCCACTGGAAGGAAAAGTAAAGATAGCTTCAAGGTGCACAGCAAGCTGCCTACTAAGATTATTGATGTATGAGCATACACCAACCAGAGCAGGTCCTCAAAACATTCCAGTTGATTCAGCCCATTTAATAGCACAAAACATCAAATAATTTTGCTTAAATTCCATCTGAAGACATTCTGTATGTAGGGAACATCTTGGATGACATTAATTAAGGGACATGTGGACTCTGCTTAAGACTCTTTTCTCTTCCTCTGTCATTCTGGACTGTGTATGATCCAGACATGCTGGAAGATTTAGTCTATCTAGGACAGGGTCTGTCATGAACTAAACTAGTTCAATAGTGTTCTCTCAAACCTCACAACAGACCTACATTTTCATATTAGAGTCTCAGTTTCCCTTACCTCCTTTGGTCTAACACCCATGAAGATCCAGTTCACTTCCTTCCCTGCATGAAAATGAAATCTTCCTTCATCATAGGCTCTATGCCAATTCCCCACCCATTTTTTGCTGCTGTACAATTAAAAACCAGATTCTCCATCATTCCCCATCCTCCTAATCTAATGCCCTGGTGTTATCCTGATAACAGCATGTAGAGATGTGAAGTGATCTGCCTCTCATCTTGTCATCTTCTCTTACATATCCGACCCAGTTCCCAGGGTCTGATTTTGTACAACTATGAACATTTAGTCTTGAAAATTGATCACTGGCCCAGAGGCTAAATGTTTGTTACCTGGAAAAAAAAAAAAGATGACGTTACAGTTATTCTTATTTTAGGTTCTGAAAAGGGCAGGAGTCCCACTACATTAGCAGAGAAAGGATCAAGAGTGGCTCAAGAGGGTCTTGGCAGGTTCAAGAAGTCACAACATTTGAAAGCACAGTCCACATTTGATCACCTATCAACAATTTATCAATAGCTCAGTGATTAAAAACAAAGCTCTTTCACTTCATTAAACACATTCAGTGCCGTTTGCTCTACATTCCAAATGGCTGAACTGATGTTCCAGTGCAGCCTATTTTTAGTCCTTCTGATTAGTTCATTATTTAGGAAAAGCTACTGACTGTGTATCTGTTGCAGGGATCTAATTCTTCATGTGGATCTCAAGGAAGAGAAGAGCTTCATATAGGTCTTGAGAATTTATTTGGATGTTGGTTCGACCACTGTCCCTGCTGTGGTGCAGCTCAGTGAAGTGATGAGCATGGGGCTTTCCTCTCCTTGAGTCTTTTCCTTTATTTTTGTTATGGGAAGAAGCCATGTAATATATTATACATTTTTTCCCCAAGAAAATGAAGATGTAGATTGACAAAACTAGCAGTCTCAGTGAGAATTAAACAAGATACTCAAAATAAGTGATCTCTTGGGTGCCTGAGTAAATCACCACCTCCAGATCAGATTTTATTTATTTTGAGAACAAACTATTTCTTTGCTGGTAAATCCTGCAGTTTTGTCATGAATCCAATAAATTTTCACTGGTAAGTGATAACCCTAGAGACAGAAGTGGCCGCCTATCCCCCAGGCAGATACCACATGGGCAAAAGCATTCCAGCATTGCCTCTTCAGCAAGCTTCAGCCCTCATGTGAAAGGACAGGATCTGCAGGTCACATGGAGATTAGTCTCTATGTCCTTCAGCCCTGCCTGCTAAAACTGCAAAGGAGAAATCTAGCTGTGATGGCATCTTTTGGCTCATGATTTCTCAAGCACTTGCACACACATCTGGGCCAAGCTCCGTTTCAGAACCCCAAATAATACAATACTCCTCCCACAGGAATGAGATGTGATGATTCATTTCTTTCAGACCACCTGTGGTTACCAAGCATGGGGGAAAACCCCTCACATACAGTCAGATAGGCATGCCTCTCTGGGGATACGGGAATTAGATTTGGACTGAGAACTGAGAGAGGCTCTTACTCCAAGTCCCCATAGCACAATGGAATGTCACCTTGCATGTGTTTTGGAATCTGCTCACCTGAGTAAGCTCCGCATCCTGACAGCTCTCAGACACACACAGCTAATTTTCCTGTGCAGGGTACCACGCTTGAGTAGCCATTAGAACTTGAAATATCTAAGATAGCTTGCTTGGGAAGATTTGGGAATCTCCTCCTGGCACTGCCTGGTGCTGAGTAGGCATGCCCTGTTCTGCATTCTGCTCTGCCTGGAGAAGGAGATGAAATCAGCTCCATGTGTAATACCCTCTTAGTGATGTCAAAAGAAACAACACAGAAACAAGTTCTACACGTTTGCTGTCTTCTGCTTTGCTGCCTTTCATATGTCATTTGTCACCTTAGATTGTCACTTTTTTGATGGAGGGACAACAGTTTTGTGTATGCACAGTGTCTAGCATAAAGGTGTTTCCACCCTACATGAAGCATTTTTGGTGCAGCTGCAATGGCACAATGGCAAGAAAAGGTAAAATTCTCAGAAAACCTCCACCAAAGAACAGTAGCTGGAGAGGAGCATTAAATGTTGGTTCCCCTGCTTTACCAAAGATTATATAGCCAAGACATTGGTTCTCTGCCATGAAAACTGTACCCAAAGGCTCCAGAAGAAGGACAAATTCATGTGCTTCCAGCTACGAGACCAGAGGAGAGGAGAGCGCCTCAATGTATGAGGTGGCCGTGCTGGTCTTCCTTGGCATCACCAAATCAAGTCTAAAATTTCATGCTCCAACTAGTTTGTTTCTTCTTTTTCTAACCTTCCCTTTTTCAAACTTTACTGCATGGAGCCAAAGTCACACTTTCCAAATTACTGGAGGTCCAAGGATGGTTGGTCTATGTGATTAATCCTGCTCAGTCTTTCTATGTCTGAACCCTTCGTTCTCCAATGGACTGGGGCAGGAAGGAGCGAGAGGAAAGGCTGTTAATGGTGGCAGATGTTGGCATCAGAAGATGAAAATCCATCCCATTCCATAATTCAGAGAAGATGGATGAGGAGGTCTGTCTCTCCATCCATCAGCTCCACTAACACTCTTGTGCTTCTCTCAGCAATTCAAACTTCTTCTGCCTCTGAGTCCCAGGATTTCTTCTGACTCATCTTCCTCTTTCAGACCATGTATCTCAATTATCTCCTTCCAGGACTCACACTGCATTCCTATTACCACCTTCCCTTGTCATGCTGCGGCCAAGTCCTGGGTCCTCTCTTGCCTGATGTTTCCTTCTGGCCACTCGTGCTTTCCAGCTGTCACAGACCCTTTCAGCCCCAAACGTCCCTCTGTTTCCAGCATGCAGAGATGCTTTCCTCCACAGCTGAGTCAGTTTATTCCCAGAAACAACCCATCCCTTCAGTTTCTGCAGAAGAATAAAAGTCCTCCCTGATCCTGGTGCCTTTATATCGTCACAATGCTCTTTCTCACAGACTTGCTTTGCTCTGAATGCTTTCCCCCTCACTGTTCCTGTAAATGTGGGCCAAGCTGTAATGATGCAGCACACAGAAAAACACCTTTCTCCTGTGATCTTAGACAGCCCCTGGAATTAAATCCTGGAAAGCCATTCTTGGCCTTTCTGAGTTATGCTTTCCTGTGAACAGATGGACAAAGTGATGGATGAAGAGGGGAAGAATGGAACAATGATTGAGAAAGAGTTGTGCAATGATTTGGTGCTCACCTAAAATTTAGAAAAATTGTCAGTCCCATGCATTTTCCTGTGCTGTGCTGGCTGTTTGCATTGCAGTTCACTCAGTAGGGTAGACATATTATTTTCTCTTTTGCTCCCTTTCCCAACAGCAAAGCAGCTGCACTGCTCTGCTCTGCTCTTGGCAATTTTTCCCTTTGAGACTATTGAGTACAGTTCCAATGGAGTCCTCAGCTAAAGGACACTGTGCAATGTTGAGCTCCAATTATCTCCAACAGCAAGACTGTTCACAGCTGCTTTGTTGCCCCAAACCCTTGCACTTCACAAGAGACCCTATCATCTTCCCAGGCTTCCTCCCAAACTCTCCTAATGAACTTTTTTGTGTATTTTCTCTTCTTTGAAAGAAATACACGGCTCCTACTTTTGGAGCCACAAGGGCAGCAGGAGAGATTAAAACAACTCCATGTCTGAAAGACTTACAGGTCTAGCCCATTGTACAATCCCTCCAAGCCTGGAAGATATGAAGGAACCTAAACCTGGTTATTTCTTGAGGGAGGAGCTACATGTCTCCACTTCTGTTATTTCACAGGTCAACTTACAATTTCTCTTGGTGCTGCATACACTGAGATCATAGGGCTCCAGGCAGGCATTTTGAGGAATATCTGGGACAAAAGCTTCTACACTAAACTGCAGAATCCCCCATACCAAAAGCATCCATTGCAGTAGTGCTCTGAAGCAACTGGAGGAGAAAGCAGCCAGGAGCCAGCTGCTCCTGGACCTTTCCTCACTCCTGCCCAACTGCATTTCCACAGTGCATTGGGGATCTCAGTCTCTCACTCAGTTGTTTCCACTGGACACCAGCCCATATACACTAAACCAGCTCTTCACCCTGCTTACAATGCTCCTACTGTCTGTGGCCAATTAGGAACTCCCAAACACAGGGAAACCATCCATCCCATAGTCATGAAATTCAGTAAAACTTCATAGTGGCTCCAGCCTATTTCCTGTACTTGATTTTTTAGTCACTGAATATTTGATTTCTGTCTCCCTTCCCACTGCCTTCAGGCAGGATGACATTCTCTTCTGCTCAAGTCCTTTCAGGCGCTACTGATCTTGAAGCTCCCCAATTACAACCACATTTCTTGTGATGGTGACACCTTAAGAGACAACAGCAGCTGCCTATAAAGGGCCTCTGCCATCTGTTTCCTCTGCCACTTCTTTGAGACAGCTCTAGTTATATACAGAAAAATATTTATCACAGTTCATTCACTCCTCACTCAAAAATGAGCAAGAGAAAAATGTCTCCTTTCATGATTCTGCCACTGCCCTTCAAAAACCCATGACCCTCAGCCTAAGGAAAAGGGCAATGCTTGAATCTGAAACGAAGCAGCAGAAATTCTTGATGATTGATCCCTTGAGACCCTGTGCTCTGAAGGCAATTCTACGCAGGCATCTACATTTGGGAATGACTCCTCATGGCTGTCTTAAAGCCAAAATCAAACCACTTCACCTCACCCACCAATCATATCTGAAAGGAGATGCATGTGTGCACATGTGTGCACACATACATTTGAATAGACTTAGTTGTGAGTCCTTTTTGACCACCTCTCCAAAGAGGCTGAATGGGCTGGGATCAAGGGGACTAGTTCCTACCCAGGAGGACTATGGGCTAGAAATGAAGGGAAGAGTAGAAACGTCATCAGGGGTTGGGACTGTGGGAGAAAAATGCAGACATGAAAGATGATGTGGAGAAAAAGGGAAGAGAAGAAGAAACAGTGAATTCTGAAGAAGAATGATGAGAATGAAGAAAAATTAAAACCAAGGGTAAAAAGAAATTGAACTAAGAAAGAAAAATATTATGCAACATCCTCAGGAGGAGATAAAGTTCCAGGAACAGGTTCTCAGAAATTTACTGTTTACAATGGACAGGTCACAGTGAGGTTGAAGAAGTCAGCAAATAGGGTTGGATGAAAAGTCGTTTGATTCACAGTGATCTGTGATACTGAATGAACACAACCATAAACCTGGGAAATATTCAGTGTTCAAGCATGATCTGTCTCACTGCAGCTACACTGGTGATATAAACAAGACCTGAAGAAAGAGAGAAATTCTCTGAGTGATAGCAAATTTAAGAATGAAATGTTATGAAGGAGTGGGAGGAGAAAAATAAAACCAGCACTAAAAAAAAAATCATGTTCAGAAGGAGAATGAAAACTGAGAAATAGGAAGAGAAAAATCAAAAAGGGATAGAAAATCCAAGGAACGGAGGTGGATAGTGTTATTCTTTATTTGACAGAATGTATTCTTTATACAACAAGCTAAATCAGAAATTTATAGTTGTTTGCTTCTAGCAAAAACACACATCAGAAAAATCCCTACCCATGAATAGGATGACATTGCATTCTCAAGTTTTTGTATACCATCCTCATTTGCTTTTTTTCACAGCTAGAAGATAGGAGTATATGCTCTGGGGGAATAGGAAGTGCAGGATAAAGTCCATATGCTTCTCTGGGGAGTTATATATTTGATAGGAAGCTAGTATAAATACTTTAGTTGCCTATGCCACAGAAACAGAAGTGGATTTCACCTATCCTGCAGGGCTTGGTATGAAAACTCTGATTGAGTAGCTTGGAATTTTATGGGAGAGCTTTTCTGTAACATAAGGAGAATAAATGGGTCTGTGAGACAGAAAGCTGTCAATAAAAAAGATTCAAATAAAGATAGAATGCAGAAAGAAGAGAAAGAGGAAGGTGAATGCCAGCAAGTTCATGGTCACCTCTGCCATTTTACACACTCACCCATCCAAGGTGAGGAATCTGTATGAGAATTTTTGCCCCACAGGAAGGGCAGCCAAGTTGAATTTTTCTTATGAGGGTGAAAGATGATGAAAATGGAATAGTTAAAAAAGGAACTGCTGGACTTGATGAATAGTTGGCATAAATAAATGCAGAATCTCATTACCTTTGGGGCTGTCACACCCACTCACACTAGAAGTGAATTTAGCCCCTGGTTTGTCGGGTATGTCAGTGGCGGAGCAGGGACACGCGGTGACCTTGGGGGCATGGCTGTTCAAAGCACGCACAGCCCTTCCTCAGCCTCGCTCTGCCCTTGCCTACATGGGCAGCGTAAGCAGCGTGGCTCCATCCGAGTCACCGAGGTTACATCAGTGCAAAGCAGGGAAGAATTTGGCCTCCATCTCTTGTGCACAGACACACTACAGTATTGTACGTCATCAGATGCCAGTGCAGTAGTCATTTCCACAGATACAAGAGAAAAGAGACAACCTCATTTCTAATTTAGTCATGATAGCATCAAAGAGACCCAAAGCCTATTGCTTTCTGGGAAGCAGGGACTTCAACAATAATAATTCTTTGCACATATATAGCACCTTCATTGCCAACTACTTACTTTATACCCTGGGGTGTGAAGAAAAAGGACTCCACTTAATTCCATATGCTCTTAATTGCTCTCTATCCCAGATCCTTCCTAGCAAAATATGATAGAAATACCTAAACTCACTGTTAATTTGTCAAATTAGGGCAGTCATTGACACCAGTAGAAATGCAGGCCTAGTTTGCATCTTACATTGCAACTGCACAGCATAGTATTTAGAAACAAAAGAAATGCCAGACTAAGTAAATCTGAGCTCTGTTTAATCCCTGACAAATGTTTCAGGGAAGAGGCAAGAACCACATGGCAGTCAGATAGGGGATAGACTGCCCTTGTGAAATGTTATCCTAGTTTTTATGGCGACTGGCTTAATTGCTGAATTACAAAACACCCAAAATGCTGTTCACATCCATTAGGAGGATGCTTAATTTTCGTGAACTCTGTCGTAAATGCCCACTTGCTTGCTAAATGTTGTAAAAATCTTGGCCATGAGAGCTCCAGTGGCAGTGAGCTCCACAGCCCTGATATGCATCAAATGAGAAAGCTTTAACTGGGTCTCCGGTGACTCATGTCAGGTCCTCTTGTCTGTGTGTTACAAAATGGGGAAATCAAGAGCTACTGATCCACCTTCTCTAGCCCATTCATTATTCAACACAATCCAATCACTTTCCCTCTCATTCACCTCCTTTTCCAGGCAAACATGCCTAGCCTTCATACACACAGTCTTTCCTACGCTTCCTTGTCCCCGTCCCCCTTTTATGAACCCTATTCTGACTCTGCAATACCCCTCTCTTGGATGGCTCTTGCTCCTGCACTCTTTGCTATCCCCTTTGTTCTATTCCTTATGCCTGGGGACTTGCTGGTGGTGGGTTTTCTGTCTGCAGCCATGTGCTGCAATAGACCATTAACAGCAGTGTCCCCGTTTCTGGCACCCAGTGAGTCACCACATAGAGCCCTGCATGGTACACAATCCACCTTTTCTCACCAGCCAATGATACCCTCTGCTCCTCCTCACTGAGGTTCATTCAGGCAACCATGGGGCTTGGGGCCCCCAGCCCCATTTGCCTCCCCAACTTAGGTATTCCTGAGAATCTCAGAGAAAATCATTCCCCTGAAAACAGTTCAAAAAGGACGACAGCTTGCTAAGACTCTTCTCCCTGACAACCAGAGATCCTTCAACGTAGTGCATAACAACTGCCCCAGGGTTATGGCTTGAGAGACCCTTATTTTCCATTTGGATCCTGGCCTGATCCATGTCTAAGGTTTGCCAGGGAGGGCATTTAGGGCTGCCATGAGCTCCTTCCAGCCCAGTTGCTGGCTGCACGCAGATGAGCCATCTCATCAGCTGAGCTGCCAGTGAGCCCTCTGGCCATGGGAGGTTGGAGGCAGCAAAGTGGAGGGAGGTTAGCTTGACCACAGGCAGTGAGCAATGAGGGGAGCAGAGGGAGGGGCTCAGGTCTCACCCCCCTCAGGGGTAGCTGGCCTGCCATGGGGGTGAGAGAAGACAGTGACAGCAACTGGTGTCATACACTGCTTTGAGGAGGGGGCACTGGCCAGAGAAAGGAGGAGGGGGACAGCTGGAAAAGGGTTGGAGAAGTGTTTTTTTGAGCATACAGGCAGCATAGCTCCAAAAGAATGGGGTCCTTTAGCTGGGAGGAATGACTGTATGTAAGATGGGGTAAAGCCAGGGGGAAATGATGGCAGGGAGAAGAGGAAAGAGAATAGAGAAATGCGACAGCAGTAGCAAAGGGGACGGAAAAGAGCAAGGACAAGATAATATAACAGAGGAAAGAGCAAGGGGGATGGGCCTTAGAGAACTTTGAGACAAACAGGGAGAAATAATGAAGAAAAAGCTGCTTTTGAGAGAATGCACAGAAGAGACATAAAGATGAAAGGGAAAAATAAAGAGGAAAAACAGGGGAGGGAAACGAGAACAAATTAAAATGGAGATGGATAGAATGAGTCAAAGATGGAGGGTGAGGAAAAAGCTGGGGTCATACAGGCAAGGGAAAAATAACTTTTAGGTGTATTGTATTTACACTACATTCTGCATATGCCCAACCTGTTCTGCGCTCTGTGTTTCCCCTCCTGGGTGGCTGCTGCTTTGAGTTGGGGGCTGCAGGGGGAAGACATGGAGCAGAAGTCCTGTTGTAAGCCATTCCCTCGGCAGCAGCCCCCTTCCCTCCTTGAGAGGCCCCTGGAAGGGGGAAGATTTCGTGCCCGTGGAAGGTAGGCAGCAGCACATCCCCTGACATAGAGTGCGATATGGAAGGGAGAAGCAGAGCAGAATGGAGCAGCGAGGGCTCCCCCTGGGATAAACCGGGTATGCTTGATTGGGAATCTGCTCTTAAAACAGGGGCAGGGGGCAGAGCCATCTGAGAGCCTGAAATGTTCCCTGCTCCCCCCGGCAACCTTCTCGCTACTGCTTTTAAATTAAATAAATATGGAGATTCTGCTGTCAAACCTCAGTGGTTCTCCTCCCCCAAAACTCTTGCTTAGATCATACCAAACCGCAACCAAGTGAGACGAGGGATCAGAAGGCTGCATGGGGAAAGGGATGGGTTAAAAAGGAAACATTAGATAGGAATAGCTCCTGGTCTCCCTGGCAAAGAGACATTTGTTCTATCTCTGTGTAATTTCTTTATACATTACTGCTGCCACACTGCATCTCCATGTCCCTCCCACTGCATTTCACTCTCACTCTTTTCAGCAAGGCATTTTCTGGTGCATTTCAGGACAGTATTAACCCATTCCTCTTTCTCTGTCAGCAGAAAGATTCATAATTTAAAAGCAATTTAAAAGTCTGTTCTAGCAACTCACTAGTGAGGAACAGCATTTCCTTGTCAAATCTTACAAAGAAGCTGAGCTTGCAGGTCTCAGCCTCTCAAATCCCTGCCTTCTCTGTGACTTCAGTCAGGTGTAAATTTAGGCTGAGAGGAGAACCAAACCCACCCAAGTCTGGGATCCTGAGTAATTCGTCCTCACCATCTGCCACCCCACTTTTTAAAATTCTTTGTCTTCATCTTCACCCCAGGCCTGTCCAGCTCTGAATCCTTTTTTTCCCCGGCAGATGCAACGCCAGCAACAATAGCTCTGTGCCGGGTCATTTCCTCCTGCTGCATCTCACTGGGAGTGGATGCTCCTGGTCCTAAACTGTGAAGACGTGGAGACCCTGACTTAATCTACTGCTGCATCCACCAAATTTTCAGAAAAGGCCCTGTATTAGGACAGCAAGGATGAGGGGAAAGGACCCTGGTAGATTTGTGGATCCTTGGAAGTAGGACGGCAGGCAAATCTGCAGAGCAAAACTAGGGACACTGACAGAAACAACGGCTGAAAGAAAGAAAATTGTGAAAGGTAAGAGGGAAAACAGGGAAAAAACCTACACATAAAATGGATGTGAAAGGAAAGAGGTGCACCAGCAACAAACAGCAGTGGGAGAAGGCAGTGAGATGAAGCAACGCAGCGCCAGAATCATCTGGCAGAAGCTTGTCCACTGCCTGTGCCCTGCCTCACTTTGCTGTCAGCTCTTCATTTTTGCAAACACTGAATCTGCACTTAGCTCTCATGCACAGTTCAGATATAACAAGCTGGAAAGGGAACAGATCAGCTCATTGATTCTCCTTGGGAAGGGTCTCTAGGCAGGAATTATTTTCTCCACCAACATCCATTCAATTACTTGCCTTCACACCAGTCAGATCTACAGGGATGTCTAACCCCATGTGCATCACTCATGCCTGCCTGCCCTGGACTCTTGTCTCCCGCCTTCTCAGTATAAAAGCCTCCCAGACCTATCCGTTTCTTAATAATAATGACAACATGACAAAACCAATAACCTACAGATATAAAATACATTTCATTTTCTTGCTTCAAAAGACCCTGATAAGGCATCGTCCCTCACTTTTTGAGATCCTGTAGGAGATCTACAGGAGCTAATGAAAGAATTAGACAAGGCATCACTCATAATAAAAAGTGGTTTTAAAACATTCCGTGCCAAGAAGGAATTAGGCTGGAAGATCTGCAGCCATTTCGAAGTTGTAAGAGGTGCAGCATCCATGTGAGGCATGAGCTTGCAGATCTCACTTGTCCAGTGTTCGTGTGTGTTTTGTGCCTATGCAGCTAAAGGGCTGAGAAAAACCATTTTTCTTGAAGGGCAGAGACTTTTGAATGGCCCAGAGACATATTTGGGCAACCCCAAAGTCTGAGAGAGAATCATCTTGAGGAAGATTAGGAAAAAAATCAGAGGCATGATCTACAGTAATATGAACTGACACCACCTGTCTGCTTGAGTCCCACCATGGAGCAGGGGCTCACTGTAGGACACAAGAAAGGTGGGAAAGAAATCCCAATAGAGGATGAACTTCCCAAATAACATTCTTTGAAGTAATACAAAGATCTGAAAATGATGACTGAAAGTCCATTGTAGAGAATAGAATGACTGAAGAGAGGGAAACCCAAAAATCGAAGGCCTGGGGACCAAATTCTCCAGGAAGAGCTTGCAAGTCTGACCACCATGTATCTGTGCATACAGTTTAAGATAAATGCTCACATCCATTTTTGCACTGAATCTCTTGGCCAAGAAGAGAAAAGGCAATTTAGCATGATAACTTGAACATGAGGTGTCCACCATCTTTGACAGCCTACAGTGTTGACTAATGCCAGCATTCCTCCACATTTCCAGAAATGAAGGCAACATTATCAGAGGCTTCCTACCAGCAGCAGATGGCAGTTTGAACTCCTTCTTTGATTATTTTCTTGTTACAAAGCATCCTACCCTCCTCTTCACTACCTCCCCTCACTCCATAGGCCTGCCCTGACAGCCACCCCAGGAAGAAGTGTGTCTGTCCCACATCGTTTGTCAGGTGCCTCTGCCACACCGTGGGCAGGCTGCGAACAGATCCAAGGTTTTTGTCCTTTTTACAGCCTCCTGGGACCAAGCCCTTCCCTCCTAAATCTACCCACCCAAAGGAGCCTTTGCTGCATCCTTCTCTCTCCTGTTCACTAGCAGGAAGCTTTCACCAGGGAGAGGGAATTAACCAGGGACACCATTCTGATTCCTTCTGACAAGAAAGAAGATAACCCCCACTAAGGTGATCAGACATGACAGTAAGAGCCCTGCCATCTAAGGGCTGGTGGGGATATTTGGCTATGCTGTCCTGGGACCAAGAGAGTGCCAGCCACCACTCCATGCAAGCTGTGGGGCTGCAGGAAGCCAAGAAGAGGCATCCCGGCAGTGGCACTGCCAAACCTATGCTGTGCCACCTCACAAGAAACACCCATGCTCAGGCCCTGCTCAGTGTGTGCCCATGGGGATGGTTTTGCTTTCTGCTGAGATGCTCTTGAAACCAAGTCTTTATCCAAGTTTTAGTGCAACCTATCCCCTCAGATGAGGGACTCAGAGCTGGGCTCAGCTCTCCTGTGGTGCATTGCACCCTCCTACCCCACTTGCTGCTGCTGCCCAGCATTCAGGGGCTGGGGGATTGGGCCAGCCCAACCCTCGTGTGTGGGGTGAGTGAGAGCACCCTGCCAGGGCCATGCAGGTTGTGCTCAGGCTGCATTTCACACCCTTCATGCAGGGCTACGGTTTTAGCCCACTGGAGAGCATCAGCAGGAAGGGCAGGGGACCTGGGCTGGCAGCGCAACATTGTGGGGGCGGGGGGCACTTCACAGCTTTTAACGGGAAGCATCCTGGCACATTCTTTTGCCATGCAAGCCACTTCTCAACAGTGCCTGTGGGGTCCTGTCAAATGTAAAGGAGAAGGAGCCCCGAGCTCCTCCAATCTGACAAACCTCACCCGCCCCTTCCTCCTCCCCCTCAGACCGCGTCCCTCAGGGTACGGCTCTGTGGGCAGATAGACATGATCTGAATTCACTGCCTCTCCCGGCTGGGGTCCTCATACCTCTATCTCCACTCCAGCCTCCCTCCACCCTCCAGCTTGGGGACATGGCTCAGGAAGGGAGTTCATCCTTGCAGCCTCTCTTCCCTGCATGGCTTTGCATTTGTTTTTGTTTTTTTTTTCCCTCTCTCATTAATTTTTAATTAAGGAGAATTCTTCTTCTCTGGTTGTAATGAATATCTGTGTGAAAGGCTTTTCATTTTTTATTAATATATACCTCTATGTATTTATCTATTTGCAGGAAATCTGTGCGTGTGTGTGAGCAAGTGTGTTTAAAACATCCCCCATTAATTTACTGCTATTGATTTTCTGGCATGGATACAGCATATAGTATTCAGCATAGAGCTCCTCTGCAGGATATGTTAAAAGGCAGCAGTTTGGGTTGACAAAGGGCACTAAATGCAGTATGCGTCAAATAGACCATCGCTCAATGAAGTCACTTAGCTATTCAAAACATGTCCAGCCATCACTCAACCGTTTGCACCAAGAACGGGGGGGAAATTCACGCTTCTTCCTGGACACAACCATTTCCAAACAGCAGCTTTAGCGTTCTTTGGTGAGAAACCAAATCAAAACATACATAGTTTATTTCCCCCTTCCCCCTGCCCTCTACCTCCCAGTGCCGGGTTAAGAAAATCGGTTCTGCGGCACCCACTTGCCGTTCTCTCCCGGCAGGGAGCTCTAGGCACACCCAGCTCCGGTGGACACCGGCAGACACTGATCTTATCCCTGGATGTCCATGAACCCTCAGCAGCCCACCGTCCAGCTGGGAGCTGATTCACAAACAGGGCTTTCACAATGGGCTGTAATGTGCGCTCCTGTGCTCTCACCGTCTCCTTCTCACTACGTGAGTAACATAAACCACGCATTTACAGCGGCTGCCCCTCTCCCTCCAGCACAGGCTGAAGACCACCTCCCCAGCCCACACATACGCCAATAGCAGTACTCAGCAACATATACTTAAAAGCGAATCACTGGCCCCTCTTTTCTTTCCCCCTCCCTTTAGAACGTCTGATTCCAGAAGTTGGCTGCAGTGGTGTCTCTTCTGTCATCAGACATGTCACTGAGTTGCTGTTCAGTTTCACCACACCAGACTTAGGCTGATTTCTCCATTCAGAGACTTGTTTATTTTAAGCCTTTACCACAAACCTTAAAACAAAAAACAAAACAAAACAAAAAAAAAACCCCAAACTAACCCCAAGCAAAATCCCCCTCCCTACAACAAACAAACTGGGGAAAAATCCCAGCCCCAAACCAAACCAATCAGCAGTCAACTAGACCCCTCTGCACCCAGCCCAGTGAGATGTGGTTGCCTACAGACATTACAAAATGCTCTGAACTCTGTTTGAGATGACTGGTATCATTCTGCATGAGACATTTTGGATTTAAGAGGGTTGTTTCCCTTTCTCTCTTTTTCCTTCCTAAAGTGAACTAATAATTGCATCCAAAGTGCTTTGCAATCACCTCCTCCCCACACTGCCCCTCACTCACAGTCTTGTCTTTGCAAATAAGCCATTTACAAAGAGAGCAATTATTTCACTCTCTGGTTGCAGCCAGAGAACAGCAATAACACAGCATTTTGGCATTGCTTACCCAGGCAATACAAACAAAGCTGAAGACAGGCAGACTGCACAGTTGCGTTTTGAAAGGATCTCTCGCTGGTTTTGTAACACACACGTTATTCCAGTTGGAGGGAGGAAGTGAATTTTTGGGGAAGGTAGGAGAGGGGAGGGTGGGAAAGAAGAAGGGAGAAGGGAACAGAACAGTGAATGTTTTGCCTGTCTTCTTGCCTCTGTGCTCTGAGTAACTGAGCCCACCACTCTCAATCCACGGCGAAAGGAATGAAGTGAGAAAATGGTGGAATGTGAAGGGATTTATTGGGGGGAGGAGGGAGAAACGTGGGGTGGTGGGAGAGGAAAGGGTGGGGGGGGGATGTGGAGGTCCAGAATCAAATACCTTCCAGGCAGCAGGTTCTCCATAATCCAGAATGGGTCATGACTTCCTCGTTCTTTTTGCTGGTTTCGTTCTCACTGACAGTTTTAGTCTTGCAAACCCCTCTGGAGTAAAGCCAGTAGTCGGTCCCCACAGCTATGGTCATCAGGCTGAAGGCAGCGAAAGCACCAACGGTGGTTAAAAGCATCTGAACACCTCTGTCAAAGAGCCCCATAATTCTTCATTATACAAATACCCAACCGCCTTCTGATTCTTGGGGTGTGTGTGTTTAATAAAATAAAAGAATAATAATTCCGACTAATAATATAATGGGTATAGAGAGAGAGATAGATATCAAAAAAGGGAGGTAAGAAAGCCCACGGAAAAGAGTGTAAATTAGAAAGACCACACGGGAAGAGGCTTGCCTTTTAAATCGGAAACGTTCTGGTTGAAATATAAAAAAAGGAAAAAGGAAAAAGAAAAAAAAAAAGAGAGAAAAGAACCAAGAAAAACCAAACAAATAAAGAGAGAACCCCCCCCAAAATGAGACGCCTTAATCCCTTTTTCTAAAATTCTGGTCTCCAGTTTCCATATGTAATGGCTAATTTGGAGATGGCTTCCACAGTGAACAGGGGAGCAGCAGCAGCATCCTCAACACAATCTCTCATTATCTGGACCTAGACAGTTAGAGACTGTAAGAGCAGAGATGCAACCTTCAGTCTTCTTGCTTAGCTCTGCAGCCTGCGCCATGAAAATCCTTTTCCTTCCCAGTTATCTTCCTTGGGTTTTTATTTTTTTTTTTTCCCGGCAGCGGCAGTCGCTCCAATCCTCTCTCACTTTTTCTTGCTTGCTTCTCCTTCCTTTTGCTCGCTCCTACCACCAAGCCAGAGTGCCCAGTATACTGTAAGCCCTTGATTTCAGCTGAACAGGTGCCGAGGTCTTGCCTCCCATGGCTTTTCCGCACAGCCGCGGCGCTCGCTCCCGGCGGAGGTGGGCGAGGAGAGAGGAGGGCTCCTGGGGTGGGGGGTT
>WEKY01059723.1:12944-55154 GCA_013390045.1 Picathartes gymnocephalus | reverse complement strand
GAGGGGCGGGGGGGCAGCCTGCCCCCGCCCTGCGCCTCGCCCCCCGCTGCCGGCACCGGCAAGGGTCGCTCCCCCGGGGCCGCCGCGGAGCTCAGGGGAAGACGGCGCTGGGGTTCTCCCTCGCTTACCGCCTTTCCCCCCCCACCGCCGCCCCCCAGCTTAGCTTCCTTCGCATCCCCGCCGTAGGTGCCCGGAGCTGCGAGTGCGACCCGCACACCGCAGTTAGACCCGCACAAAACTTCAGTCAGCCGTTTCTCTCCCCAGGAGGCGGGTGAAATGTAACGTGGAAGGGTAATTTAAAAATAAGCATGTATTTCTGCTCTTATTGCTTTTGTTATGATTTTTAAGTGCTTGCTCTTCACTCTTCTCGCGTTTGCTGCAAGTTGCATATGTCTTGGTGTTGCTCGTTTTCCGTCCCTCTGCCTCCCCCTGACCAGTGTTGTGTGGATCCCCGTGTTCTTACTTTGTCTTTAAAGCTTTCGGTGAAATCCCAATGCTTGCTCCAAGAAGCAGACATTTTGGGAAGATTCTTCATGGGAAAGGACGATTTATGATAATTAGTATCATTTTGTAAAGGAAAGGAACCACCAAAATTGAATACCTCCACCCCCTCAACCCTGGGAAGGCAATCCACCTTCCACATCCTCATTTTACACAGAAAGATGCATGAGCTGAATGGATGCAGACTGAAATCTATCACTGCTTAAGTTTCCTGTGTCAGACACAACCTGATAGTACAAGGAATACACACAAAATTGTGCAATACTGACATCTAAGTATGTCATAATCCTCTCTCTCTTCCTCAGCAGTATCATTACACCAGGTTAATTACATTAGTCACCTTCTGGTTCTATACATGTAGCTGCTCATTAATGCAACAATCATGAAGAAAAGAAATAATCTAATTCTTGATGCTACCGATTTTGTTTCTCTCTGATCAGATTCATTGTTCAGTGAAAAATGAGACCAGAAGATCTGCTTTAGGTTCACTGCTGTTCTATGCGGGGGAGCAGCGCTGGGGGAAGAGGGTGCTGGGAAGTTGAACCAGTTGGAGGGCTTCAGACATGCTGCAATTTCATAACTCCAATTATCTCTTCTCCCTACTCCCTCTCAGACTGAGACAGCCCTTCCAGGACAATCTGTCCCAGGACTAATGGACACGAAGGGCTCTATAGCAAGCAGTCTCGCTGGCTGCCCTACAGACCCTTGATCATTTCCCCCATTTGGAGGGCACAATCCAGGCTGCCCTCACAGCTAGGACTGAGGTAGAGGTGTTTACCAGCAAGCTCATGGTGTCCGGCATCAGCCATATGCAAATTACCACCAGCAACCAGAAAAGGCCCCGGGGAAGGCAGAAAAAGGGAGAGGTGGTAGGAGACAGTGCACGTTGAGACCATTGAAATATTTTTTGTGGACAAACACAGTACCTAGTTCATCTGGAGGATTCCTAGCCTTGCCCTCTGCCATAGGAGTTGGGGTGGAGGGGGTGTTTTTCTCTACCCTCAGAGCTGCTGAACAGCTGGGGATGAACAAGGGGGCAGGTGCATATTGTACTCTGCATTCTTAGTACTCTGAGTATAGCCTACTGCAAGAATGTGGAGGATGGTAGTTTGTGGACAGGCTCTCTGATCTGTTGTCCTTGGTGCAAAGGAATTTGAGAGGCAGAGAGATATGGAAAACACCACTAAGCTGGTGGGAGATAACGGCTCTACAGGGATGGCCTGTGTTGAGGAGAAGGCTCCATGAGGCTCTTAGTTGGGAAACCTAGGGAAGATCACCTGAGGACCTCTCCTCCCCTTATATTTCACCTTAAAGAAGGAAGGTGCCTTAAAGAGAGAAGGCATAAGGGAAGAATAAGTAATTCTTGGGACTCTGAGCATTTTCTTTTTGTGTTAGTGGTTGTTCCTTTCCAACCCCACCCCAATATTCAAATCTTCTCATTCTTCAAAGGAATACACAATGTCTGGGCCAGGAGCTTGAAAGATTCTGAAGAAGAAAGAACTTCATTCGGCTATTCTTGCACTTAAATCCATCAGGCCCAAACATCTCATGTGTGGACAAGACAACCACTCTGGAAATCTGTGGACCTCCTTCTTCCAAGGAAGGTTGGCTCCTCAGTTACTCTGTACTCTCAAATAGTACCTTACAGCAACAAGAGAAGGGCATGTTCTCCCCAAAGAAATTGCCAGTGTAAGAAGGCTAGGTTTGCAGAGTATTTCTTTAATCTCTGGCTAAGAGGAGTGAGACCTATGAGAGCTCAGCACATCTCAGGATCAGAACCAAACAAGGCTTCCTGCCTCACACTTTCCAATTTCCAGAAAGAATCCTCTTCCTGCTACCCTACTTATATACTCTTAGACCATCCACAATAATCCCTCTACAGTTCTAAATGCCACAGGAGAAGAATGGAACAAAGGCAATGTAAATGCCAGACTGTCCTGTGTGACTGCTTGTGCTGTGGTTAGATGCTGTGCTGAGATTTCATCTTTCCTACAAAGAATCATTAAAAATGATAATACAAAACAAGAATACAGAATAAAACCACTGTGGCAGATTTTTACAACAGTCACATCTTCTGAATAGCGCAACACAGAATGACATCTATAGAAGAGTAAGGAGAGAGAAATTAATAGTCTGGAGGAAATAGAGAGATTTTAAATTACATTTTAAATTACTTGAAATGAGAAGCTGATGAGACAGGGAGCCACAGGAAGTCTGCTTCCAATGGCAAACCAAGAGTGCTGCTATTTGTGGAGAGAAGGGGCAGTGCTGTAGGAAAAAAAGGGGCACGAGAAAGATGCAGGAAGCGAGACGAAGGGCACAAAGTCGGAAGCAACTCCATGGGATGGTAATGAGACCGAATAGTGTTTGTGGATTGAGTGCTGCAGTGGAGCTCTTTGGCACATAGGATAAAATCAAACAGTGATAGTGTATAAAAATTGGATCTAGGAATCTTCATCCTGGGGAGGCCAGCTGAGGAGCTGCTGTAATGAGATGTAAAAGAGATAGAGTTGATGCAGCTGTACTTGCAGGCAGAACAGAAGTGTTAATAGGGAAATGCACCAGCAGAGGAGATGTTAGGAAAAACAAACTGGGGTTAGGGTGATCCTAGAACTGGAAGCCAATGGGGCAGAGAAGAGAGAAATGAGATATAAAAGAATAAGTATAAAGAGAATTAAAATGTAAGATACTTCACTGGAGAAGAAAAAACTCACATATCTGTACTGTTAGAAAAGCAGATGGGGTGCAGTCATCACTGACACGGAAAGCTGAGGGTCCCATAGCACTTGAGAAACATTATTCACATCATATCCACATGCTGGTAGTTTTCTTAGACCCGTTCAACAAACTAGCATGCCATGGAAAGAAGATTTGTTGTTTTTGCCAGAGAATCGCAGGTGAAGGAGCTAGAGAGGCAGATGATAGACATAGGGAGATAAATGCAGATGGAAAAAGCCACACTGGTCCTCTCCTCTTCAGGTTCATGTAACTTGAAGATCAACAACACAGTTTAAACATCAGACATTCAATACTACAGCAAAGCCATCTCTAGTGTAACACTGTGACCAGAAATCAAAAAAGAAGGGAGATACAGGATGTGGAGGTCTATCAATTAAAATGAGCAGATTTCCATGCAAAGTGGGTGTGGGTGCTGCCCTGAGAGTGCCTAAAAAAACTCTTGTGATAGACAGGAGTGGACTCTGGCAGGCACCAAGTACGAGGTTCTAATGCTGCCATAGAGAAGTCCCTCAGTTTCTCACTAGTGTCCTCTTCCAAGCTAAATGTTGTACAAACAGTTCATTTAGCCTCACAACACTCCTACAAAGTAACATGCTCATTAGTTTGTGGAGGAACTGAGGCACTGAAAAATCCAGAAGATATTCACAAAGCACACCAAAGTGAAAGTGTTTGTGCTGATTTTAGTGGAATCTGGGTGCTGTTATGAATGAATTGGGTACCCATGGATACCCAAGATAACTGTTTCAGATTGACTCTTGAAGCTACAACTCCTGTGTTTTCCACGTGAGACTCCTTTTTTTCACACAACCTTTTCTTCCTTTGAAGGGTATATTTGAAGATGGTTGGGAAACAAAAAGTGTCCTCTCATGAGCCTTGGGGGTTGATTTGATTTCTGCAAAAACAGGAATGCTTTCTTCTCTACTTGGAAGAGATAGTTGGAGAAGATTGAGGTTCCCAGGATGAATTTTCCACCATGATGAGTTGTTGGGATGTGAACTGTTTTGCCTCCCTTTGTCTTTCCATGCTATGCTAAGGTTTGTATGTACAGCAGCCTCCTAATCAATAGAAATAGAAAAAAAATCAATACCTGGAACCCATTAGCTCTAACAGAGGGCAGGCTACTAGTAAGTCATTCTAGCTGGAATTCTAGTATTTGGTAAAGCACCCTCAGTGAGGATATATGCATATGTGTGTGTGTGTGTGTATATATATATAGATATANTATATATATATATACAACTTACCAAATGCGACTAGCAGAGAAAATAAGTTGTGAGAATATTCCCCCTCCCACAGGCACGTCTATCCCTATGTATTTACATAAGTATGCTAAACTAAAGACATTCTTCCCCACTCAGATGCTGTGGCTCATACTTATCCTCTCAAGAACACACATTTTTCTACACTTAATCTATAATCCCAGGCTACCTTCACGTTGGACTATCTTGCATATAAATAAATACATGCCTCTACACTCCCTTACCCCTGCATTAACTATACACCATAGAAATTCAGCTTGAGACCCACTTATTCACAAGCATACAGTCATTGTTTCTCCTTAGGTGTATCCCCAAATCCTTCATGGAAATTCTCTTTTTAGTTCCCATTCATATCCAAAACCAAGCAGAGACATATCTACATACATTGAAACCTGAAAGCATATTCCAGGCAACAAAAAGTTGGTGAATAGTTTTTGGCACAGCTTTTGTAATCAAAGTCTGCTCTAGGGTCTAAGGCACAGGGAAGGGTCTCCAGAATGGATCAGAGAGGCAATGGGTCTCACTACCCATTGTGCCTGAAATATGGACACCAATGACTATATAAAGCCTTTGTCCATTTATCCACTGAGTGTAAGTAGATTAGACTGTCACTCCTGAGTTGTCTCTCATGGAAGGTCAACTTTGTCAACATTGTGGTCAACTTCAGAAAGTCCAAATTAAAAGCAGTCATCATTTCTTAACAAACAGTTTTATGAAACTCCACTGAGGAAATGTACATGGGCTGTGGTTTGGTTCTTAAAGAAAAAAAAAAAGCCTGTTTCCATGTAAGCATAGTAATCAGAGAATTGCAAAGAGTAAGTCAAAAAAGAGAAAGGTCTTACTTTTTTCTGAACACTTTCAGAATCTTCTTGGAAGCATCAGTGCAATGATAAATGCTGAGGTAACGGTGAGGCATACAGTGAGGATGGTTTGTGTTGACACTGATCAATATCCTGTGATATCAGTCTTCCTTTCAGTGTAAAGGGCACAGATGGGGCCAGACAAGAGGATCTTGTGCAGGCACATCTATTCAGGATCATCATTTAAAGCCACAATCCCACCCCACTATGAGCTTTTGCCATCTAGACCTCTGCAGCCACAGAGGTATCACTGGGGCTGCCTCCATGGACACACTTGCTCTCCGAGGTCTGGTGGTACTGACACAGGTAACCCTTCTGCAAGACAGCTATGCAGACTTTCATCTTTAGGATACCCTGACTCTTCTGGCAGATAGTTTAGGGTATCAGGGCAGGAATATTGGACATCCAGCTTCTCTGATGCTCAGTAGTATATCAGGGTTAAAAGGATTCTTGAAGGAACATCCCAAGAAAATCAAGAGAAATGGTTAGTGTCTAGGATAGGCTATTTCATCCCTCTGAATTTTCAGAGGGACAAAGCAAGAGCAGCACATATCACAGCAGCTATTCAGGAGTTCAGTGAGTTGGCATTCTAAGAGAATTCAGAATCATCGTATCCCATTGATGCCAGAAACAGGTTACCAATTTTAATGGAGGAGGATTTACTTCTGTAGTCCTACGTAGTCAGGGAGGCATCCCATGAGGTGTACAAGAACCTAAGACACTGTTTCAGAGCAAGTCAGCTTATGTATTATGACCATAGAGCTCTTGTATTGTATGAATTCCTAGGATTTGTTTTCACATTACCATTGTAATGGTTTAGGATCCCCCAAGTGAATTCCTATAGAGGAAATAGGTTAAACACATCAGATTAAGCCAGTCAGATGCTAGACTGGAGCATTATGGTGATGTACAGAAGAGTATTCCATGGATAGAAATTGTCGAGAGGTGGTATTCTCTGCCTTGGGAATAAAGGCCTACTTAGAAAAAAGTAAGCAAAACACATAAGTCTATTCAGGCTTCTAACTCCATGTTTAGACAGTGAGGAACTGTCCTGATTTTCAGTTGTGCTAAGCAGTCAGCATCTCACATTGAATTCAGAGAGATGTAGGGGCTACAAACACCTCTGAAAATCTGGATTTCTGTTTTGATGTTTTAATGTCATTTTAACAGAACAGTTTTGATCTCATAAACCGACAAATTTCTTAATATAAATTAAATCAAAAGTCCCAAGGCCAAATGGTGGGTTCATCAGTATTTGACATTTTCAGTCATTCACTGCAGCTACTGACCAGTTCTGAAAATTTCTGGGTATGATCAGAAAGCAGCCTTTACTTATATGGTGGCAAATCATGGGAGACTACTGCAGAGCAAAACAATTTCCAACAGTACACTTGGCTCATACAGCTCCACCAGACCACGCTCAGGGCCTTGATGATGCCTCTCTGCCACTATGGGGGTCTTTTTGGCAGCTGATCCCAGCAGAGGCTGACCAGCACTCCAAGAGCATGGGATTATGGTTCTCCTTTGTGCTTCTCAAATTTGTTTGCTTGGTTGTTGCTCTCTTTGACACAGTGAGCAGTCTGGCAGAGGACACAGGGAAGCATCTCTCAGCCATGTTCTGCAGTCCATAGTAGAGACATGGGAACATACACAGGAGTAGGCAGCTCAGAGCAGGAAAAAGGCTGTTTTTACCCTGGTTTACGGGGGTGGCTGGGAGATGAGCAATCCCCTGTGCAGAGCTGGTTCTCCTCCCATGCTCACCACTACTGCATTCTCTGACAAGACCCTTTTCCTGTGTCTGTTAGATAAAACTATTCATTTGCCATCTTTCCACTAGCCAGTCTAAAATGACAAAACACTTCTCTATTTCACAGACCATTGGGACTCTTCTCTGCAACTGACCTATATTGGTTACAAGCTTCGTTTGTTCTGGCCTGCACTCCTCTCTCTTCTCCCACATGGAGCACATGAACCGCTCCTCCCCCTCAAACAAACACCTTTACACATCCAAGGACATTGTAAAAATAAAACTATCACAACCTGGCCCTCCGGGAACCTCGGTTTTATAGTTTGTCCCGCTCTGATGCCAACAGAATTCACAACCCAGTTCAAGAGAGACAGACAGTGAGTGAGAGAAAGCAGGCAGACAGGCACAGACAGAAGGAGATGGAAGAATCAGGGAGAGGGAAAAGGAGCAGAAGGGAAGAAACAGGCCTCCTTGTCTAGAACACAATAGAGAAAGGGGCGATGGAGGTATAGGGACAAAAAAAACCTTAAAATTATAGAAAATTGAAGGAAGAGAGAAAGAAGTAGATGAAAAAAAAGCAGAGGAAAGAACAGAAGAGAAAAGAAATGGTCAAAGGGAAGAGGGGGAGGTCAAGTCAGGCAGCAAAGCAAAGTGGTGTCTATGAAACAAGGCAGAAGAAATAAGAAGGTGCCTGCAAATCTGGGCACTACTTTTTCATGTCTCCTTTTCTATTGTGAATACACTGTGAGGAAAAGGGCAAGAGGAAAAGGAAAGAAGGATAAATAAATACCTGAGTTGCCATCTTAAACAGCTTCTAATAGTCAAGCAGATACACTTGAAATAGGCAGTCCACAGGTTGCAAATGCTCAGGTACACATTGCAGTTCAGCAGGCAGGAAATGGTCTGCACTAGCATAGTGGCATTTACATTCCTGGGTCCACTGGGTCTCTCTGTGCACTGGCAGCAAGCCCTGCATGCATAAAAATGCTTCTGTTTAGTACTGGTGAATTGTGCTCTGATGTCTGCCCTGCGTCCTCTCTCAGGTTCCAATAAGAAAACCTCAGCTCCAAACATATGAGTGCTATTAGTCTCTCTTCTTTTCATACAAATCCCTTCCTCCCCACTGCCTGATGCCAGCTCTTGTTTGCACTCCAAGGGTTCATCTCTATCTAGCCTTGTTCTTTTGTTGCTCTGCTTTCACTCTCCTTATGGCTCCCCTTCCTCACTCTGATTCATCCAGCTCACTCTTACACAGGCCTATACAAACACACACACACAGTATTTATCTCCCCCTCCATAGTTATCCTCTTACCTACGAGTGTAGTACCTTGCTAGCACACATCTCTCTCCCACAAACAATCCATTGATTTCCACACCACAACCCTGCCAAATCTGCCTGTCTTTCCTTCCTTCACAGCCTTTCTCTTACTGCCCCCCAGCCAGTCTGTTTCTTTGTCTCTCCCTGCATAGTTCCTTATGATTTTCCCTCTCTTCAATCCATTCTTCTTCCTTCTCCTCAACTCTACCCATCTGTCTGTCTGTCCCTCCTTCCCACAGTTCTCTCCAGCCGATATACGTGTACCCCAGTGTCTCTCTCCCCTTTTCCCCCTGCCATATTTCATGTCTTTGTGTCTCCTACACACCCAGGCCCACACTCTCTCTCTCCCATACTGAGAGGAGGCAGCAGCAAAGAATTTGCTGCTGACCGCTGCATTGCTAGGAGGCAAACACATGGCTGGCCTTGTGCAGGCCAGTTTCTGCCTGAGTGCCCCAAGTCACATATCCCCAGCATCATCTCCAGCACTGGGAAAACAGATGGTATAATAAATGAGCGCAGTCTGATAAAAGGAGGAAAGGGTGCCTGCCTCGGATGCTCCTCACCCGCGCAGAGACACACATGCGACATGGGCACAGCCCTCTCGCTCCTATACCAGTCCAGCTTTGTGCCAGAACTAGCCAGCTGAACAGGTCACAAGCTCTTCCCTAGTACCAGATGGAAAGGAGAGGGGTAGGAGAGGGTGGTAGTGGATAGAATGACCAGTGGCTATTTTTCTGACCACAGTTTATAATCCTGGAAAGCAAAGTACATGGAAGGAAATAAGCAGTCTTAAGGTCATGGGGAGGGCTGATATCATGGGAGATGTAGCAGAATTGTTGGGACATGTAAGACCTCCACATACAGAGACAGAAGGAAAAAGGCAAGAGGCATGGACAGGGAAGAGGAATCAGGTATCAAGATAGCTGTGGACCAAGATGGCATTCAGGGATCACTTCTATCTCAGTGAAGAGGGAAAGAGAACCTACTGGCAATTTTAGCTGTGAGGGCCATCAAGAGCAACAACATATTCTGCTTAAGGGAAATAGCCTCATACCTCAAAAGGTACAGAAACCAGAGGGCAGAGTTTGCATTACTCTGCTTTTGCTCATACCAGAACTGTCCTCCTGCTCTTATCCAGCTCCATGACATTGTCCAAAAATGCTCCTTTACCTCCTCTACTACCTCCCCAGACACCTCCACCCAGAGACTTGCAGCATCCTTTCCTCTGCATTTACCTGTTAGAAGAAACCCATACTTCTTACCCTTTCCAAACGCACCAGAATTCCTTCCTCATACAACATTTTCATTCATTGCAGCCTCTGTCTGCTGACAACAGCACTGAAAAGCATTATCTACAAGACATCTTTCCTAGATACTGTGTTCTGCTGTGCCTACAAGCTGATTTTATGCCTGTTGGTTCAACTGCAACCTGAATCTCAACACTTCCATTTTTGCAGTCCTCAAACTGAAACCACTCAACATTAGAGAAACAAAGTTCTAGATATGGCCCACAATGGCCACACACAACTGTTAGACTAAGAGAGGGCAACACTTCACAGGAATCAAAATGAATTACCAAAATCAGAGAAGGGAAACCAACAAAGAAAATATTCCTTCTATTCCTTCTAATTTATGAACTGATTGTGAAGTTTCTGTTGTGAGATATCCATGTTCAAGTTGCAGTGGGCATTTCTGCTTGGTCAGGTGAGGTGCAGGTTGTCTTTCCATTCCCTGAATGTATTCATGATGAAGCATCACAGTTAGGCAAAAATGTATTTGTTGTTCCCCACTCCTCCCCCATCCCACAAAAACCAACCAACCAACCAACCAAACAAACAAAAAAAAAACCCCCAAAAAAACCAAATAAAGGGTTTAAGCAGAAAAGTCATGACACTTTCTGGCAAAGGGAAAAAGAGAGCAGAGAGAGTGCTGGAATTAATTTGTGTTTTAAATGTGTTTATGAAGATATGTGGGTACAAACTGTAGATATCTACTTCCCTTCACTCAGAAATTCCCTCAGAAGAACTGTACTCAAATATGAATTTCCATCTCTTCACACTCTTCTACCCTGATAGTCTGATAGTGCCCTTGGCATATCTACTCTATTTTTTCTGGGTACACTGTCTCCAGCCACTGCTGCTCACAGCATCGCAGCTTGCTGTTCTTATCTCCCCACACTATTCCTAGGTTTATCATTCTGGATTCTTGCTACTGTCCTTTCAAATTCCAGTGTAAACCCTGTCACACAGACTTTAACTCTTCCTGCCTTGTTCTAATGCAGGCCCTACATCTTCATCCTAAACTGATGGCTACCAGTGACCTTCCTCACCATGGCTCTGAATCCCCCTGTCTGCCCTTGGCCCTGAGAGCTTGGCCCTGAAAATCTTTCAGTTATTTATTCTTACCACCTGCCCTTCCACCTGCAAGGTCATCCAGCTCTACCCTGTATCCTCCTTTACCCTCAGTGGCTCATGCAAAAATTACTTTTCCTCCCACTTTATTTCCATACAGCATTCTAAAAGGCAGGAAAAGCCTTACGAGTTCCCATCCCTAAATCCCACGCCCCCTATCTCCTCAGCAAATCCTTTGGGCTCTTCATGAAGGAATATAGACATAAATATTTCCTACTGCTCCTGCATTTCCCCTGTTTGGGATACAGAAGTCGATCACTTCTGCCTTCATACTCTTTTCCTCACAGTCCCTAACTTGCAGCCCTCATATTGTCTATTTTTCTAGTACTTGTGCAGAAAGAATACAGGCTCCACATATCTCCAATTGATGTATATCTGGCTGGAGGGAGACTCATCAAACTGACCCCATCCCCTACCCTGGCTTAACATGTAGGGTCTGTCACATTTCCCTTTTAAACATTGCCAGATTAAATCTGAGACCAGGAAAGGGAGCAATTTGAAGCTTCTCTTGACAAACAGCTCCAGGGGAGAAAATATGTGAAGCCATGACAGAAAAATGAGAGAAAGACTTCCATGGACTAAAAAAAACCTACCAAAAATCCCCACTAAAACCCCAGGTTAGAAGAACAGCCAGTGTCTGACAAAGTTACACTGCAGAAAGCACTGAAGAGCCAAGATAAGGCTGCCAGGACTCAGCTGGTGGTCTCCTGCCAGGAAATTACACCCTAGACTGAGCAACATCTCCATCTCTCAGGTGACTTCTACAGGGAGTCACAACAGTTAAAGAGCCCTGAAAAGATTCGAGATTGAGTAGCTCTCTTCTTTCTCCCTCCCCCAAGCATTGTTGTTCCGGGTCAACAGAGCCAAGGGCAACTGGCACAGAAGACATTGTTCTCCAGGCAAAATGACAGCAGGAGGAGGAAATAGGACACGAGAAGTGGAGAGATGATGTGCCCCTAGGCCGAGAGAGATGTTGTGGAGGCCAACATGGCCCTTGAAGAGCTCCTGCTCTGACTCCACCTTTCCTGCAGAAGGTCCTAGAAGTCCCTCAGCCCTAGGTTCCACAGAGTACCATCTGCAAGATGGAAAAACTACTCGTTAAGAGCAGAGGTGGATATTGTCCATCAAGGAGCAGATATGAGATAGGAAAAGGACTGAGAATGCAAGGGGAAACAGGGGTCCCATCATGCAGGCTTCAATAACAGGGATGTCTTCCTGCCACTAGCAAATAATCTGCCATTGCACTGCTGCCTTTGTGCAGGCAGATGAGACCACAACTGCCACCCGAACATCATAGATGCAGTAATTGTTAAAAACAGAGCACAGCCTTGAGCTGCGTAAGGACCCCCACAGATCTGCATAAGCACCAGCAGAAAGCAGTTGCTGCCTCTGGAAGAGAAATGCAGTGTTTTCCCTGCTGTCAGCACCTGCGTCAGGCTCCCAGTTTCTCTTGAGATACAGCTCTTAATTGGGATAGATTGTACGTTTTCTGCTGCAGCCCAGCCCAGCTCCCAGTTTAATTGCTAGTTTATGACTTAGCCTGTTTTGTGCTTTCCACGCTACTTCTTTCCTCACTTAATCTAATAGAATTATAGAAAGTATTGCTGGGAGGACCTCAGGAGGCCACACAGTTTATCCTTCTGCCCCAAGGCAGTATTTCATTTTCAACAACATCATGTGTCTTTTGCTATCAGGTCAGATTGGTCCGAGATGTAGAGTGGGTAAAGAAATGAAGCTTACCCAGGGGAGTCAATTGGCATAAAAGACTAAATCCAGCTCTTCAAGTCACTGAAGTTATATCAGAAATAACCCTGGTCCAAATGGTGTCATTTATCAGATGAGTATTTTAAAAGGTGTCCTTTTGTAAGTTTAAGTCTCTAAAATGAACAAATCTCTAGAAGAAACTGTTTTGACAGCCCCATTTCTGTATATTTAATGCTTCATTATGAACAGCAGTGACCACTCCATTGTTAAGACTTAACTGATCTTATCACAGTGTGATCAGCTTCGAAACTCCCATTAGTTCCCACAATAAAACCTGATCTTTCTGGAATTTTACATCCCAAATTTCACTCCGCAGTAGACTATGTCTGGCAAGACAAAACAAAACCATTAAAGCATCTTTAATATGACAACTTTACACAAACGAACTTCCAGTAAAATTTCAGAATGTCAGACAGCTTCTTAAGGCTTTTATTTCCAAGACAATTAGACTAAAAATTCCACTTTTGTTTCCTTTCATCTATTAATCTAAGACGAAATGTCTTGCCGCCTTGGGAATAGATAATGCAGAAATTAGAAGGCTAAAAAAAAAATCAGCTGGTGATGTATCAAGCTAAGTAAAGCAGGGCACAAGTATAACAGAGATTCTATGCAGATCCATGAGAACCAAAGGAAAGGGAAGAAGGAGGGACTACAGGGAGGAAAGAATGCTTTTGTCTAATCAAACAAGTAAGCAGGAAAAAGGACTACATATCTATTAAAAACAGTTTAAGGTCTGTTTGTTTCCTTCCCTTCTTTTGAAATTTCAGTTCTGGTTGAGTTGGATCTTTTCTGTGTTGTAACACTCATGCTGAGCACCTGCAGCACTGCACAGCTGGACAAAGCAGGGGAGCCATAAGAAGACAACAAGCTTCCTGGTCAGCAGACAGACTTTCTGTCTTCCTCCCACTGTTCTCCACAGCATCTGTAATTCAGACTGATACTGCCTATAAGCAGCAAACATGTACCCTCACTCTACAGATGTGACTGCCAGTTAATAAATAGGCAGGAGAAACTTAATAATGGCTTCAGACTCTTACTCATCCTGCTGGTCCAGCTCACTTACTCATCACCCTGAACTCCTTCACACAAAGGCAAAACTATTTCCCACAATCTTCCCATGTTTGGCTCCCATGTTTTCTACCCACTCTTCATTGCTAGCCTCCACAACCAAGGTCACAACTAAGCCAGAAAAACAGCAACAACCACCACTCGCACCAGGCTGGTATTATATAGCACATTAGCCAGGATGGACAATATATTATGCTTTTAAAATGCATTTGAAAAGGTTGAGATTGTTATTGTCAAACACACCATTTTGAAGGACATTAAACTGTGTCCACATTAGTGCTTGAAGTAGTCCCATAAAAAGCAAGTTGGACAACCTGCTTTAGACATGACTTCTTTTCTAATTGTAGTTGTGGCCTGTGGAAGAAGGAAAGGGGCAGTGGGTGAATCCCTACATTTAGCTAATTAGATCATACATTTCCTCTCAGGCACTACATCTTTCCCTGCATGGACTGTATTTTTCTTCACTACCTTCTCAAAAGCAACTTCCCTATAAATCACAAATCACCACTGCAAGCATTCCTTTAATGAGCTCCCCCAGCTTTTGCATTTATTTTATAAAACAGCATTCACCAATCTTCATCTTACTAATGCATTTAGAGTGTTTATTTGAAGTTATGGGAGGTTCTTCTGGTGCAGAGAGATGGACTCCCTGGTTAAAGATTGCATAGAATTAATTTTATTACCTATTTTCGAGGCATTCATCTCCTCTAGATACACCATGTCACAGGTGACATATACATCTGGTATGTTATTTTCAGTAAGAAAAAATATGTGTCTTGTTTTGTGATCACATCATCAATAGAACCAGGAGGAAATGACATACCAGATCAAAACAAATGTTCCTTAGTTCTTTAACTAGATCAGCACAACATCCAAAAAAACTTTTATTCTTAGTAGTCAGAGTCAGCACCTGCAAGCAAGAGTCTATACAGCCTATGTAAATCAACAGAAAACACCCAGGTTGTTGCTGTAACAAGACAACCAATGCAAAACACAAATGCCAGTAATGCTAATCCAATTCAAAAAAGAGTGAGTCTTCTAGTTACCCTAAGTTCATGGAGGACTCCTTCCTTCTTTGGAGAAAGCAGGAGCTTTCCCAGCTTGTTCTGTTATTTTTGAGTTGGCTTCTAGCAAAAGAACCTCTTGTTTTCATTTCTTGTAGACTGAGCTCCTGCTCATCCTCTTTAACTGGTATTCATGCTCCCTAGCGAGTTCCCAGCATCAACACACTGTTGCCAGTGAAATGAGCCCAGTGCTTCTCCAGATTCCTGAAGTGCTTCATAAACTCTGCTACAACATCTGCAGCCATATTTCTTGCGTTCAATTCAATGTACTTTTCCTAGCACTGAGCATAAAAATGACTATAAACCACATGTATAAAAGTCTTCTTTTATAAACACAGATTCCTGAAAAGGCTGTCTGAAAAATCACTTAGTGCTTAGTCTGTACAAAACTCAGCTTCCCTTGCCCAAGGGAGTCTACCATAATCTGGAAGAGAATGGTTAATTTTTGAAACTCTTGGTGTTAGGCTCAGTTACAAGGCAGCACCTTACCACAGATGCTTTTGCAACACTGCATTAGCAAAGACTCTTACACATGCAACATCAGTACTCCACACAAAAGAGCAGCTCTCTCTAGGCTTTTACCCTTTCTAATATGAAACTTCTAGCCAGACACAGCTTAGCCAGGCTGTCTTTCATTTCCTTAGTCTTGTTTCCACTAGCAACATCAGAACTGTGGTCTTTTATCTGAAATTCAATGACAAGCCGAGAGACTTTAATAAGAGGACTCTGATTTGGAGATTGAGAACTGAACCTAATCAGAATGGTATTGCCAAATTCAGCTGACAAAAATGACACAACAATATGTAAGATGATAAAGACATGAAGAAGAAAAGGTAATTTGTTATAAGTTTTAGACTCATCTTTAGAATAGAAAAGGTATTATTGCAATTTGACTCAATTTTGCAGTTAACCCAGTTTGGATGTGGCTGCTGGAAGCCCTTCCTGCTCACTTCAAGGGAGGTGGCAGCCTCTGGAGAACTCCTGTGACCTGGGACCAGCAGAGGGCACTGCGTCACCAAGTGACAGCGGTTGGACGCGACACAGCTCCCACCAGGCAGGGACAGTGAGCCACGCCGAAGGAAAGAAACAGATTCTGGAAATTAGAAACAAGTATTAGTCACCAGCATATCAATCCTACAGCTGATAAGGGCAACACTGTTAGAACTGGCCTCCAACTCTGTGCATTCCTGAAAACACACCTAAATCCAGCTCTGTCTCCACAAATCTCAGTCTCCAGATGTTGATTTTAGGGCATAGGCCTCCTCATGGAAATACTTTTCAGGGGGTAGGACCAAATCAGTCCTGCCCTGCAGTGTATGTATCAGGGCTGGCTTAAGTCAAAAAACATCCTGTCAGCTTCCTCTCTCCTTTTCCAACCCCCTAAATCCTTGCATGCAGCAGCAGGAAGTCTGTTCAGACAAAAAGATTTCAAAGCAAAGAGCTGGCAATTTCCATTCTGTCCTCCCCTTTTACTCTCTGCCTCCTCCAACCTAGCAGACTTTCAATGAGCAGAGAACCAAGTTAGAGGACATGAAAGGAATGCTGAGGTAGCAGCTTCAGAAGAGTGTCTTTTCACTTGCTTATTTCTAGTTTATTTTGAATTACCAGAGGATGACCATGAAGTAGCAAATAGCTCATATTTTTCCTTGTCTCTGTATTCAGTCCAGCAGGATTCTCAGTACTAGAAGAAGCTTAGAGGATAAAGGAATCATACCAGTCAGGCTAGTGAGTGAAAAGTTTCCACTTTCTCTTTGTACAGTTGGTGGAATAACTTTGCCAAGATGTGGAAAGGGGCCTCAAAATTTTTCATTTCCTTCTGTAAAGAAATAAGAAAGTTATGAATGGCGGATAGAATAAGCATTTGGCTATTTCTGCTCTGCTTCACCAAAGAAGGATTAAAACTGAGTTAGATGACAAACAAGGGGAAGAGAGTCCCCAATTACCTTTTTCTGCTTGAAAGAGAACATAACTTTACAAACACCCCCTTGCACCGATGCTGAAAGGAGCAGACACTCACCACTGACATCTCACAGTATTCCAGGCCGTGTTTCTCAGCCCACTCCTGTGCTTGTTCCTGCTCCACAACTCGACGATCAGCTAGGTCTGTTTTATTCCCTACTAAGACACCTACAGAAAAAAAGACATGAAACAAAAGAAAAAAACCCAGCTCATCAATGCTGACTTGTAAGCCATAAATGCTGGAACATTTGTAGAAGTAGCTGAAAAAGATGGAGGTGTGGAGAACAGTCTATAACTACCTAGAAAGGATTCCAATAAGGAAACATATTCAAGCCTTATCTGCTTTGTGAAAAAAGCAAAGGAGTTGGAGGAAGCCGTATCTCCCCCTGATTTAAAATGCTGTATGCCACAGCTCAACAGAAACAACTGCTGTCATACAAGAGGGGAGCAGACAACCAGAATCCCATCCATTCTTACCTGGGATGTACACCCCAACTGCTTGAGCCCTCAGCTTCTCCAACCATTTGTTACAGTTGTCGAAGGATTGCTCATTAGTGACATCATACACAAGGCACAGAACGTTGGGTTGCTCCCACTGCACAGCAAGAAAGGAACACTGTCAGCTCTAATGAAACTGATGTGGTCAACAGCCAGGCTGTAAACATGGCAAACACAGCTGCTAAGATGAAAATAAAAAGCCTAACACCCAGGAATCCTATGCCCTAGCCGAAGTTTCACATTTCAGTTGACCCAACTAAATCACTGGCATTGGGAGAGGTGGTCTTGCTTCCTTCCCTAGTCCTGTCTGTACAGTCCTCCCCCTTTACTTGTACCTGACACTCATCTGATCCTGAGGGAAGCTGATTTTTCATGCTGAATCAGCACAAAATTAATCCTAAAAAAAAGGCAGAAAGGTTTTCTTCCAGTTTGAAAAGCTGAGCCAGCTTCTAGAGAAGTCCCTTGCAAACCAGATCTAGTGCAAGGGCAAAAGTGGAATTGCTCTTGTTGACAATGAACCATTAGGTTGACTTAGCCATCTTATGAAAGTTCACATCAATTAACTGATTCTGCTTCTCAAAATGAGAGAACTGTACAGGGAAGGTCACAAATACGTGAAGGAAAAAACCCAAGGGCAGGATTATGCTCAAGGACAAGAATGAATCCTGTTGGATCAAACACATTACTGCAACACAAAAAAAAACCCCTCCCACTGTTGAAGTTGCAGCAAAACACATGTTTTTTTAAGAAATAAAAATAACTTTAAACAACAGTACACAGAAATTCTCAGTAAAAATTCCCTATTTCTTTTGTAAGAAAACTGCCTATCTACTTTCCTTTCTCTGGAAAGTATTTCTTCTAGTACTTATACAAGTTTTAGAGAGGTAGAACAGCATGCATTGGCAACTGAGGTAATTGGTCCCATTTACACTAAAGACAAAGTTTGCTACATCTGCCAGACTTGGGAGCTCAGATCTTCAAAGCAAAAGCACTTCTTTGGAAGAAGAGGACTGTTACATAAGACTTACCAGTTTCTCCAGCATTTCAGAAAATAGATCTTTTCCTGCAGAGTCAAAAATGAAGAATTCCTGAAAGCGGAAACAGAAAGAAGGCTCTTGCCAAGAAAGATGCAGTGTAGGGAAAGGTTTTGGAAGTAAATACTGCAACTTGTAACTCCAACATTTTATTCAGTACAGCAGTGCCATGTCCCTAAGGGGCAAATTCCCTGCACTGAGAAAACTCCAGATAGTATGAGAAAATAAATAGCCATTTTTCAAGCATAACTAGTAGAAGACTTACTTCCAAGGCCCCAAGTCTGGTTGCCATCCCTACAGGAAACAGAGTATGTGGAGTGGGAAAGTAAACGCTACTATTTATACAAAATTATACACACTCCATTAATGGGAGTATAGGGCATTAAGGAAAATAACAGATAAACTTCCATTTCTGTAGTTCCAAGAATCATGAACTAAACCTGAGTGCCTTAAAGGACAAAACAAAATCTCAACAAAGCTGGCAATAACTTTAGTTTAAAATGTTGTGTTGGATACAAGTATATAAAAATTACATTTTTAAAACTAAACTAACCCTGGAGTATCAGCAATTATACATGATCAGCCTCATTTCCTTAATGCAACTTAATTGCCCTATGAATATGCATAGTGATCTTCCACCAGAATGAGACTTGTGAGGGGCTTGGGCTCTGGATGCCTCTTTCTGACCCAATTTATGTCACAGAAAAACTCACCACACTATCACTTGTCTCTGGAACTGATACAGCCTTCACCAACAGTTCTATGCCCGCTGTCTGTCAAGAAGAATCAGGAAAATGAGGATCAGGAGAGTTTTTAAGAGCCTGTCCAACTGCATACCAACCACGCATTGGATTGAGGCAATTCTTGTGAATCATTACAATTCCATCAAACACAGACCGCTGGAAACTCAGCAATACTCCTCCTAGCTCTGGTAACCTAATCTCACCAATATGTCAAAGACTTGTAGATTTGCTCAGCTGGGGGAAAAAGGAGGAGAACAAAAGAGATTTGCTTATATACAGCTCAGAATATTAGCTGAACTCTGAAGGTCTACGTTCACTCTCACACTGCTGCTCTAATGCACACCTTAGAACATTTTGCACTAACCATGTGATGAGCTAACATATGGGACTGAGATTATTTGTGTTTCTTCCACCTTTTATCTCATTCTGCTTTGTAGCTCACTTGTTTGTTCTATTTCTATCCTTAAATTCTGGTTCCCATCTTTATTTCAATGAATAAACATATTTTAGGGGTTTTTTTCTTCACACTCATATTTTCCTTTTTTTACTTTACTTATATTTACTTTTATTTTTATCCTGCTTCTGGTTAGTCATCACCATTGATTCTTACACTGAAAGACTGCAAACTGTATCCTCTTCATCTGGGAACAGTTTTTGTAGATTATAATTATCTTGGGGCTATGCAGCACATCTTGGTGTTTGCACAGTGATAAGCGCACTGTCCACATGCACATTTAATAGTTGGAATTAAAAGCTTTCTCCTTCAGCAGTGCTTTCTCATAGAGTAGTCCCTAAAGGGGGAAACTCTCTAACACGACAAAACCTTATGAAAACATTGGTTCAGCGGGAAAATCACAAGATTAACTCAATTATTCTGCCTTATGTTTCAACACCAGCACCTATATAATGCAGACTTACAGGACGTTAAATGTTTTCCCTTCAGAACTTAGGGTGTAAGAAAGAAAACCCCCTAAGATCCCATCTCAAATGCCTCAACTTAAAATCGTATTTATTTTGTTCTAGGCCTCTCAGTTTTCCCATTCATCTTAGAAAAATGTTAGACAGCAGTCTGAACCTGTTGTATGCTTACCAATGTGTAGTTCTTCTGAAAATGAGCCCCATCACTGCGAAACATCTGGGCTAAAGCACTCTTACCCACGGCTGGATCTCCTGCAAAACCAAAAATACAAAATATTTTTGTTTTATACTGGAGAATCTTATTTTTCCTCAGTTCTGTTACTATCACGTGTTGTAAGAGCCTGGATGCTCTAACTCTGAATACAGGCAAGATAACTGTCACATGAAACACAAAACCATCTGAAAGGTAATACCCACAAGAGAAAATGAATATTGCCATTATGCATACTGGTGCTGGCATCTGATTTCTGACCTATGCACAACAGCAAAGGATTGCCAGATCAGAGTGGAACTGCTGTTTGTTCTAAAATTCAGGCCTGCCCCACAGCCCT
This sequence comes from Picathartes gymnocephalus, assembly GCA_013390045.1. Lineage (NCBI taxonomy): Eukaryota > Metazoa > Chordata > Aves > Passeriformes > Picathartidae > Picathartes > Picathartes gymnocephalus. The sequence continues at coordinate 34,720 of WEKY01059723.1, read as the reverse complement.
TACCTAGGAATTAAAATTTCCCATTTATCATGTAGAGAAAATTGCAATGTGATAAGGGACACTGGGCTTCCTAGGAGGCTATTTCCTCTCCTTAGATTACCCATTTCCCCAGACTCAAATCCTTGTTATATACTGAGACAAAGCTGCTTAAGCTGGTAATATTCCTCAATGAACTCTTCTTGCTGACCTCGCTAAGAGAGCAACTCTTGCTGACTCAATGCTGCTGGTGGCTCATTAGTTCCATCCTGGGAATAACAGAAGCAAACGTCAAAGAGAAAGCACATGGCTGGAGAGAAGAGCGTGCTGATTCATCCCTGTATGGAAGGAAAACCAAAGGACTTTGGTTTTTGCTCTTCTAGAGCCAAGGCTTTCTGACATGGCTTGCACTACACTTCAGGCAAACCTGGCAGCTGCCTGCTTTGGCCTGCTCTTACAACACTCTGTGAGAACCAAAGCAATCACAGGATCACAGAATAAGCTGAGTTGGAAAGAACCCAGCAGGATCACTGGGTTCAACTCCTGGCCCTGCACAGGACCATCCCCAAGTGTCACACCAAGAGTATTGTCCAAATGCTTCTTGAACTCTGTCAGGCTTGGTCCTGTGACCACTTCTCTAGGGAGCTGTCCCAGTTCCCAATCACGCTCTGGGTGAAGAACCTTTTCTAATATCCAACCTAAACCTCCTCCGTCACAACTTCAGGCCGTTTCCTCGGGCTCTGCAGAACTCACATATGCCCATATTACTTCATGAAAAAGATCATAACCCTTTCTAGACAAAGAACTTAATGCTTCCAAAGAGCTTATCATTTCTTCACATAATGTCTTGCTAGCCTGGATAGTTAAAAGGACAGGAGCTAGTAATTAAATACCTCAGTGGTTCAAGCTTTACTCTTAAAGGCACACTCATAACAGCCAAGCCTGGAATACAAATCTTTTACATTATGTTGTTAATAAATAAAGCCAGGAAGGCAGAATTTTACATTATGTTGTTAATAAACCAAGAAAGGGGTATATTTTTGACCCTATTGCAGCTTCCTAATGGTGTTTTGAAGGAAATTGGTGAAGCTCTCTGCTCTCATACTGTTACACAGGAGGAAGGGTGTTTTGGATAGTGACAATTACCCCTAGATGCATTAACCAAATGTAGTTCTCATTTAAACATTTTTAGCATGCTTGCTTACTTTGAGAGTTGGGCTCATAATATTTAGACAGGAAAATCTGGTAAGTCAGCTTGTTTGTTCTCTGATCAGTTCAAGCTTGTGCGGAAGACAACACTCTGTTCTGAGTGGAAGCTATTCTGTATTTCAATAGACAATTAGATCTGTCTTTGTAAAATGAGATAGAGAGGCACACATTGCTCCAAACTGTGCAGGCATCAGCCAGCACAAATTCTTAACTAATGCATAGCCTCTCTTCTACTTGACAGCCCCAGGTGTTCTTTCCCTCTTCTTATTCTTTGCCATCCTCTTCAGTCCATCACATCACTACGCTTCCTCAAAGTAAGTTGCCTTGCCCTTTTCAGTTTAGTCTCATGTGCCAATAGTGCATTGCACAGTATATATTCTATCCATATTTCTGTTATGCTGCCAGAATCTGTAGGGTCTTTCTAAAATGCCTGCTACTGCCAGCTGTCTCTCTGCAATGAAAACCTTTGTGTAGTGTCTCCATAGTAAGCTCAGACAACAGATTCTTTTACTTCATGTCTGTAAATTACCCTTGAGATAATACAGGAATCCTCTTCTGTTGTCAATTTAATAGTCTCTGTTTTGCTAATAAAAGCCCTTTTCTCCTGTTCTCTTTGACCTTGGTGTAGCTCCCAGCTCTGTGAGTCACTGGCTCTTCAAAACCATTTCCTTAGGTGCACAAGAGCTCCTAGTCCCATTTCTGATGGGTTTGCACCTATCTATATAATTGCATTTTCTTGTTCCCTTTAGGTTGTTCTGGTTACTCATATCTTAGGTCCCTCTCACTATAGTGTTTTTTTTCTGCAACAGAGAATCTATTTTGCCTGGTCTGCTTCATTAATTTATTATTTTCAATAATACATGGATATTATTGTAGCACATAGGAGAATGAGATGGGATAGGACATTCCTGTTCTTTGTGCTGTGAACAGAATTGAAAAGGTAGCTCTGGAACCAATAAGGATTAAGGACACAAACAGGTCATCCAAAGAAAACTTATGTGACTTTAAAATGGTCATGGAATCAGCCTTTGGTAACACTAAACAACAAAACTGGATAGACTTCAGCAAAGCAGTATATTGGGAGCAGGACACTTTCAAACTGGAAATGATGCCCACGTTTCAAGTGTAGAAGACAGGCAAGATATTCATGCTGTTCACAGCAGTAGAGGCACAAGGGAGATGAATTCTTTTGCCTTTGTCAAAGACAACATCTAGCTTTGTGTGAGTTGATGGTCAACTGCTTATGAGATTAAAAGAGGCAAACATTTTATTCTGGATGAAAGAATTTGGACTGTAGAGTTAAACCTGGGAGTTGACTGCACACAAAGGTTTTATGGATTTGTGCTTTTGGCTGAGACTGCACAGAGCTTCAGTGTAGAGGGAAGGGAAAAAACTAAAAACTTTTCTTCATACAGCGTTAACAGCCAGCTGTACTTACTTTCAACACTTCCACAATCCATCCTGACTAAATAAACCAGTATCTTCACCTCATCTTTTTTCCAGGTTAGTCTCTGAATTGCTTGGGGAAAAAGATGCCAATGTGAAGTGCTCGTGCTTCATCGTTCTTCTCTTTGTTTAGGCTTTACCCTTCTATCATACTCTCAGAATCACCCTAAGTTCTGACATAAATTTTTCACATCAGCCCAAAGCAAGACTCACATATGAGGCAGGACCCAGCTGTCTACCCTGCTCCCTTCACACTTTGCCCGATTTCTGCGCCCACCTTTCCACACTGCAGAAATACTCTTTTGTGGTTTGGGTTTGGGTTTTTTCCCCTCCTTTTCAGATCCCGTCCTTGCATTTCAGCCCGTCCAAATATACCTTACACCCTCCTTGGGCACAGCTCGACTCCACGTGCTAGGCGGGGGCGGGTACCGAGCGGTAATCACACACACGACTTCGACTGTTGCCGTCCCCAGGCAGCCGAGGTCCTCACTTCTCTCGCGTCGCCCGTTTCCCTACCTCTTCTCCGGTGGCGCGACCCCTTGACGAGGGGCTGTGGGAAACCAGGCCGCGCCCCACCCCACAGCGCCCGCTCTAGGCCCCTGTAGCCAGCGGGGAGGACGGGAGCGGGCGGGCCAGACTCACCTGCCAGCAGGCACTTGGCAGCGAGCTTCACCATGGCGCCGGCCCGGGGCAGGTGGCGGCGGCGGGCCCGGACGGCGGCAGCGAGGGCCGCTACCGCGCTGAGCCGCGGCCGTGGCAACCGCGCGGCCCTGGCAACGGAGCGACCACTCGCCCGCTCTGGTTGGCTACGGGCGCTGCCCATCAAGGTCGTCCGCAGTTATTATTGGTTCTTTCGCTTTTCCCCGCCCACCAGGCGTGCTGTCATTCAAACTTGATACCCCGCCCCTCCCGGTGGTGCCGCGGCGATACGGGGGGCCGCGAAGGAGAATTCTGCCTGGCAACTAAGGGCGTCATCGGGAGCCGGCTTGTTATTGGGCAGAACGCCGGGGCCAGCACCACGGGGCTGAAATGACCCTCTGGGGGCACGGCAGAAAATGACAGAAGTTGCGGGAAAGGAGCAGCAGCAGCACCCAGGCGGGAAGAGACATGCGGGGGGAGAAGCCTCCACTTCCTGCCCGCGAGCCGGCGGAACGCGAGGTTCCGTGCGGAAGGGCCCTGGCTCCGTGCGCCCTGCTGCGCATGCGCGCGCCGCGAGAGCGGCTCGGCTCGGCCTGAGAGTCGCTCGCGCCCGACCTCGTCATTTGGGTCACGCTTCCCTCAGGGCTCGGGCGGCAGCGGGAGCTGCACTGGGCTCGGAGCTCGGCTGCGGCAGCTTCAGAGTCGGCCACGGAGCCGGGTCAGCACGGCGGGAACGGGCCGCTTGTGAGGCCGCTGTCACCCTGTGGGAGTGGAGCTGCGCTCCTTCCCTGCCCGGGTCAGCAGCTGATCCGCTCTCCTTTTCGCCAGTGCACACTTTTCCTTGTGTTTGGCTGTGTTAATGTACTCACGGAGGAAGTTCTCTTGCTCGCTGATTTCTCAGCTGCTTTCTCCTTTTTTCCCCCTCTTTGTTAATTTTTGTAGCATTTCACACTGCAGTAGGTTAATTTATTTGTTGTTCTTATTTTTAAAATATTTCTACGAAACTCTCCCTTGGCCACTATTAAACTATTTCTATGCCCTATTTTTATTCTTTGAACTCATTTGCTGTCTTCCTTAAGCAGTCCAAGTCGGTGGATTTCGGTGGGAGGTGAAAAAGGTGATGATGAAGCTTCCTGGGTTTTTTCCTCTTTCCAACCTGTTTGAAAGAAGTTTGCCATCAGAAAGCATGTGATTAATAGCAATCCATACTTTTTTTAGGTATAAACTTTGCTTGGCTGCACTTTGGATTGTTTATTCTGGAGCACAGAATGTGCTTACTGTGGAAAGCAGTGAGTAAACTTGGGAAGAACAGAATAATCAATAATGCCTCTGTTTTTGGGTTATAACATTGGATATTCTGAGAGTCCTGTTTGTTGAAAATAAAGTTTTCCGTATTTTATTTTAATGTCAACGTTTTGTTTTATGACTGCTTAGAAGGCAGCTCTTTTACCTTTCCTGGGATAAATTACCTGTGACATGTCTAGCAAGGCAAGCAAATAACATAAAATTAATGAGAACCTATAGATGAATCAAAGGAGTCTTCTATATGCACATAAAATAACATCGTTTCTGTGATAAAAACATGGAAGGGACTTCACTAGCCTAAGTGGGCAGACTTCAGTTGTAGGTGATGACTGTAGTGAAATATAGTGATGGAGTCACTACTGGGTGTTCCTTTAAAAAGGAAAAGAAAAATTAATGCCAGGTCTTTTTATTACTTTCCCTGTTTTCCATCCCTGAATCCTCCATCACACAAAACAGATGTGGGCTATTGATATTTTCCATCACTTATGTCTAAATAGCTTACCTCCTCTTTCATCTTTTCTGCCTTCCACTCCATCCTCCAAGAAATTCACTTGTCTCTGCGTTGCTCCATTTTCGCAACCTTTGCATTATCCTTTGTTGTCTATTTGTAATATTGCCCCAGTTTACTGACAGGGCTGCAAGCGAAGGCTTTGAGGCTCCATTATGATGTACTCGAGGTTTATTGATCGTGGCTGCAGTGTGGTGGTATCCATCAGCATTTACTGAGGTTGCAAACGTCCCCAGCATTTTACCCTGGGATCGCTGTCACAGAAGGCATAGGTTATGTTGGAAGTGAGATTTTCATTGCTACTGAAAAATTCTGCTTGGAATCTGGGTATCTCCTTTCTGCTTGCTGCTTTCCTATTAGCACCCTGTTCCTTTATCTCATTCCCTCATTTCCTACCTCTGCATGCATGTGTGCACAGAACCCTTAATGGACTTGTATCCTGTCTATTTCTTCTGTCCTTACCCCACACTATTTTCTTTTTTTTACCCAATCTATCTTTTCCTCTGCCTGACTTCTCACAGGTATAAGTTGTTCCCCTACCAGCATTGACAGTGATAGATTAAGGATGGAATTACTTATCTACACCTTGTAATCCAAACAGAATCGCAGTCTGCTGTTAGCAGTCCACAGGGGCTGCTGCTGAATAAATTGGAATGCTGGTAGCTGTGCTCACTGAAGCTTCTCTCATCTTGAATATGTGAGAAAGAGGGGAGAGGAACCCTGTGGATTTAAACAAAAAAACCCCCAACAATAGAGGGTGATGCCCTTACCCTAGAGAAGTGTTTATTAGGTTAAATCCTGTATTTAGCAGCTAAGGAGGAATAGAACACTCTTTTCATTCACACATTTAATTTTTTCCCTCAAATAAAACAAGATTATTTTGAGTGGGAAGTGCCCCTTTTGTCATGTGAGCAGGATAAGTTTCCCTGACAGCCACAAGACCCTGAAATTTGAAGTCACGTTTCCTTAGGCAGTGGTCACAAACCAGCAGTCGAACTGCACGTGTCATGTGTGGCTTGCATTTCATCCGGCTGCAGAAGGCAGCGATGGTGGAACTGCAGCTCCAGCAGGGATGGCGAGGAATTTCAGACACACAAGGTAAGGCTTTACAATGAGGATTAGACTGAGGTTGTGCACTCTTTTAGACTGAGGTACGGTTGGTGTTCCAGATTCTGTCAGGCACTGCATAGGTCACTTCATTATCTTCTTCACAGACCGTACCTGTTAAAAAGGGGTTTTTTATGAGGCAGAATTCACTAATATTCCTAGGATTTGTTTTCATAGTTGTTCACATATGGATGCAAACATTCTGGATATGTTCAGAACTGAGCAGGTTACAACCTGTGACTTGAACCTGCTGCCTGATAAAAGCTACTGAGGAAGAACTGTAGCTTTCTTTGGAGTAAGCAGCGCTTCTCAGGAGGGCATTAATGTTCAGGGAAGGGAATTAGTAGGTCTTTCTGTAAGAAATCTCTTAAATACAAAGTATTTCATCAGGTCTTTTTTAAATCTTATGTTACTACAAGGAAACAGTGTGACAAAATGGCATCAGAAGTATCTTGTGAATGAATATTCAGAGTTCATGCAGCTTTTTAAATCCATATAGATTCTTATAGGATTGACTATGAATGTTTACTGGTATGTCTCGAGAGCTGTGAAAACTGCAAGAAAGGATATGTAAATTTAATTGTAGATTTCCATTCTTTACACTTCCCCCAAGCAGTGGAATAAATAGATACTCCATCTATTTTGAGGGCTACTTCATTTGGCATCCCCCAAAACTGGCTTTTATTTCTCTTCAGAGTGGGGCTATTAGCACAGAAATGAGAATTTGGATGCTTTCTCTAGCTCTGTTGATAACACCATTGTAGTTCAGGTCTTCAGATTTTGCTCTTTTGCGATGGGGGCCGAGACACAGATCTGAAGGCTTTTTGGCTGAGAGTCAGTGCACTGAAATGTAAGATGATTATAAAATGGTTGAATCAGCCAAAGGATTTGTTGGCAGTTACAACAGCCCTTCTGACTGATCTGGCATATCTGCCATTTGTTTCTGATCTACTCCGTTGGGAGGGTGGAAGTTAGAAATGGAAGGCAGTTGTGGTGTCAATGGAAAGTGGTAAATTACTAAATGTAGGGTAGGTGCCTCTACAAGACGTAAACTTGGTTTGAGTATGCTAATTGTAACTGTTATGTCCTCTCTTCTGATGAATATGAAAGGAAAGAAAGATTTCTCAAGGATGTATTCAAATCCACGAGGATGAAGATAAAGAGAATTTCCGGAGAGTAATTATTCTGCATTTGTCTGGAAAAACTCCAGCTCCAATCTTTATTTTCTTGTTTGTGCACACAGAAGCTTGGAAAAGCACCGGGAAGAAACCCTGAAATCTTTATTTAATTTTTAATAATACTCCCCAGAGCAGTAGCTAGTGGATTGTTGATCAAGGAACTGGAACATCACACAGAAAGTTATCTGGATCTCTCCACGGGGGAGTGTCTGTGACAGACTGAGGGCTTGCTGTGGCCTTGTGTGTGGCCTGAACCTCCCCGAGCTGTGAGCGCCCGTATTGGAGCGATGGCATCATGCTCTCCTGCACGGGGGAATCAGAGGCTTCATCCCAGGGAAGGGGTTAATCTGTCAAACAGAGGGTACATGACTATGTGACAGCTTTAAATGAGCTACCCACAATTCCAGCATGCCAGTCATTATGTGCTGATGATGACTAGGATAGCAGCTGGGGATCTTTTTTTGGATCTCTAACTGCTGTCTGCTTAGAAGGCAGATGCTAGGCTTTCACTAATGCTATATCTTATGTTAAAAACTGCAAGGCAGATTACATTCAAATAATGAGATTTATTAAAAAGTAGAAGTTTATGTTTGGGTTTATATCCTGTTTATTTTTTTAGGCTTTTAGTGTTCAGGGTTTTTTCTGCAGGCATGACAGCTACAATTTTTTCCCGTTGCTGAAAACTGAGAGTCAACCACAGGACTCCAGGGCCTGGAGGTTTAATGGAGGAAGGAGAAGAAAAATATTTGAGATTCCTAATTAAATTTTCAAAAGTTTACAAGACACTGTTTTCTATTCTCTTCCCTTTTATATTAGGATAAATTTTGGGCAACAACTTTTTCATCGTAATGATGTCCTTTCTTTTCAAGGTCAATTTATTATAATGGATTTATATTATAATAAAACATCTTTCGCTCCAGGCTTCTCAAATCCTCACTCTAATTATTCCCGTACTTCCTGCTCTGGATTTCCTTTTCCTGATTCCTTGAATTTCAATGTCGTTCACCCTCTGACCTCTGTCTCAGCGTTCTCTGTCCATTTACTTCCTGCTTCAGAAGCAAGGCTCCTGCTCCTGCCTTCCCAGTAGATGCTCACACCAGTAAATTCCTTCCCAATTGTGGCGGAGCCTTGCTGGTCAAAATCTTTGTGACTTTCTTCCTACAGATGTCAGGTCTTGATTCGTGCTTCTGATGAAGCCTTAAACTTCTGGGCTACACAGTGAACTGATAAAAATTCTGGAGGAGAAGGATTCAGAGCTTGTAAAAATAGGATAAAAAATTACGTGGGAGCCCTTCATTGTTACTTGTTCCATGCTTTGTATTCAACAGACTAGATGGAATTTCAGGTTAATTTTGACCTATCAGACCTTCAGTGGGAGATAATTTAAGTTCTATTGTATCAGTTACCTTTCGAGCATTCAAAATGAAGGTACATTTGAAGATTCGCAACAGCCCAAAAAGGCTTATGAAATCCATGGGCAAATGTCTCTTAAGACTCTGCTTTGCTGAGAAGGCTCTCACGTGTGAACAAGAGAGTTAATATATGCAGAGAGAACAGAAAAACACTGGCTCTAGTAATGGAGGTTGTTACAGAACATAATTGAACACTGACTGCAGCAAAGCTAAAAGGAGACTTGCATTACAATGACAAAAAATCTTTATTTTTTCCCCTAACCTCTGATTTCAGCTGTCTGACTAAGAGCAGGTGCTGGGCAATAGCTCAATTTCAACAACCCATTGCAGCTGAAAGAGTAGATGCAATTGTGCTGTATCCAGCAAAATTGAAAATTGCTTTAAAGGAGAGGAATGCAAATGTTTTTAAGACAGAAAATCTTCATTCATCTGCAGAACGAAGCATAAAATTAGCACAGCCTTATAATTTTTATTCCCCTTTATAAAGCAGTAATAACTGTGAGATAATTTGCTATTGCTTATATATTTTAGTATCTTTCTATTGATACATTTTTAAAACTGCCTTGCATTGCGAATACACAGGGAGTAGAATTTGTTAACAATTAAAATGTTATAGTTAAAAAAATCCTTGCTGACAATGTTTCCAAAACCTGAAAATGTCTCTGAACCATTTGGTTTTTCAGCAACCCATGGAGCTTCCCTCCAGTAATCAGTGGTTAAACCTTTGACCGCTGGTCCTGCACCCCTCATGACCTGTCTGGAGTCATAGAATGGTTTGTGCTATGAGGGACCTTAAAAACCATCCCATTCCAGCCCCAATGCCATAGGCAGGAATGCCTTCCACTAGACCAGGTTGCTGCAAGCCCCATCCAGCCTGGCCTTGAGCACTTCCAGGGATGAAGCATCCTCGGCTTCTCTGGGCAAGCTGTGTCAGTAAAGAATTTCTTCCTAATATCTGTTCAAATGCACATTAATAGAGAGTTACTGTGTTCTTACCACCCGAAGGCCTAAGTTAATGCCAGTGTTGTGCTACTGTAATACCGGTGAAACCAACTGTATTTCTGTACATAAACCTCAGAAAACATCTCCTGGAGTTAGAAACAGTTGTGGCAATACGAGTTGAACAAGCTGATTCAGCACTGACGAGACCTTTTCGCTTAGATTTTCCTAGGTGGGAGACTGAATGAATTTATGAAAGACACACCACTTTTAGCTGCATGTTCCATTGGGTTATTAGCTTCGGCCTTCCTGTTAGTTCCATAGGCCTTTCAGTATTTATATTTGGATCATCTGATCCATTTATTGTTGTAGCTCATGCACTTACTTCTGTTTTTTTGGTGGCTGGAGAAGGGACTCTAGTATTTGTATTTATATTAACTTCAGTCTTTAAAGGTGCATCAAGCTTTGTTAAGCTTTGCTACTTTATTGACCAGAACAGCACTAACCAGAAATGTACTTCCTCCCTTGTGAAGTAATTATCCCAGATGAGGAGATTCTACTGTCTGGGAAAGTTTTGACGATTGATCTGTCATGCAGACAGACAGCTAACCCTGTTTAGACACATTTGGCTTCACTTTCCTGTGTTTAGGAGAAATGTCATTTTAAATGTCTGAGCCCTAGAGAGTGCTGGGATTTCTAAAGGGTGTGTCTCTTTGGAAAAGGGAATCAGCTAAAATGCTTGCTCAGAATGAAGAAGCAGGAGCTCAGGTTCAAGCCCATGTTAGCAGTGAGAGAGTCCAGGACTTAGAGGACATATTTAATCACCAGCCTGTACTAAAGCTGGTGCTCTTCTCTCTGTGTTACCCATGGCTCCTGAGTTTGGTTAGAACAAGAATGTCAGCATGTAATTTAGCCACAGCTGGATTTTGGTGTGCTATTGCATACCTTATAATTTCTCTTTCATTTGAAGTTGCTTTATAAATAAAAGAATGGGTTCTCTATCAGCCAGCCATTTCTCAATCTAGGATTTTAGAGTCAAATGAAGTTACTTTGTACATTATGCTCATTAATAAAAATTTTGTGGACTAATTTGTGACTTCTGTGCATCTTTAGGCTTCAATTTTTGATGTTATTTTGTTAAGACTTGTTGCAAATATTGTGCAATGCTGCAGTTTGTAATTCCATAACAATATTAACTCTGTTTTGAACAGAATGTTGTTAATATGTAGCTACTATAGCTCAGAGGCTCTGCTAGAACTGTGTGTGTGTTGCAGGAAAGGGAAACATGAACTGCATTACCAGTCTTGAAAAATATTTAGTTTAGTTAGAAAAGGCAAAAGAAACAGACAAACCACCTTTGTGTTGATAAGGTGAAGGAAGTGTGGAAGCGATAGCAGGACATTAGGCATTGTTGATCTCGAGACTTGGTGGATAGACTGTAAATATAAATCCTAGCTCAGCTTCTGCAAAGTGAACAGGTGTTATGGCCTCCAGTCCATTGATTCCCAAAATAAGACATGTGGAAAATTGCTGATCCATGAAACTCCATTAAGAATTTGGCAGGACCCTTAAAGCACAAACAATTATGCATTTGTTGGTTAAGGATTTAGTAATGGTAGATGGTGGTTGGAGAAGTCTTACGAGCTGGTGACAGTCTGCTAATACAAGCTCTTTCTGTTACATGCTAATGTCATTTGTCAGGAAGTGATGGTTCAGCTATGACTTAAGGATTTGGCTCTTTTTCCTCTTGAGTTGTAGCTCAGAGTGAGCAATTTCTTCTCTAGCAATACCAGTATGAACAACTAGTGTCTACTTTTTTTATGTGTCATTCAATTGTGTCTCATTACAAACCATTGGATATGAATCTAAGTAAAGGATATGTACTGATTATTTTAAAATTTGTCTTTAGCAGGATGGCTGAAGTTTGTTGGGTTTTTTTTGTTTCAGAACTTCTGCTGTATTACAACAGCAAAGAAAATTATGGAACACTTACTCTTCAGGGCAAAGAAGATGTAAGATGACAATTAAGAAATTTAAGGTAAATGTTTCTTGGAGAAATGTAATTTTGCTCCTTGGCTTATGCATCTGAAAATTAAAACATCTTTCTTCATGAAATAGCAAATTGCAGGGTAATGTCGTTTTCTGTATTTGTCAAGCATACTATAATCCACACTGTGCAGAAAGCCTGATTAAATTTTATAGCAAATTCTGCTTTTTTTAGGCTTTACAGTAGTTTCTGTGACAGTTTCAAACAAATTAAAGCAAGAGCAATATGAGAATGAATAATTTAATGTTTTGTATATAAAATGTTTTATATTTTATTGTAACTTTAAATTTTGCATTTGTTTGCTGTATTTTGAGTCATGTCTAGATAACATCCAACTAACAGGAAAATTATGAAAATTTTTGTTAATTTGAAATGAAACAATTGAAGATTTGGAGAAGATTTGGAAGAAATTTGAGTGGGAAAAGTAAGAGTCTAAGAGAAACACTGAAGATCCAGCAGTGAAAAGAAAGTAATAGTTTGATGGCAACTGATAAAACAGTAATTTTGTCTCTGGGCAGAGATTTACTTATATTACACTTGTATTTGAATTTTTTTTCCTTCGGTGATATATGCATATTGAAATTTGAACTTTTAATTTTAAATGCAGTTTGGCAGGGGGGTGGAATGTGTGTTTAAATAGAGGTTTTGAGAATTCTAAGACCTCAGAATACAGGATCTGAGTATACCAGTTGCATATTTGAATAAACCGACGAAATGCAGATTTAGAATATCTTATACTGTCAATGTGAAAAGTAGAGATGGTATTTTGGAGGTCGCTCTACCCACTGTAGCTTTTTCAGTTCAAAAACAGAGGATATTTCTTTTGACCTTCTCCATTACTATATGGCTGAAAATTTTCAGGCCGAATTAGGCACTCTGTTGCTTGTTCCAGAGCAATTGAGGTAACAACATGAAGAAAGACTGAAACAGGGATCACTGGGGTATTCAGACTTCTATGCTAGTGGAATATCCCCATTGACGTTGCTGTAACTTGATTTATTTCACGTATTCCGCTATAAATATTTTTTTGACACGTTAGTGGCTTTATTTATTTTCTATTTGCCCTATCGTCCCCCCCCTCCCCTTTTTTTTTTTTTTTGCTAAAGCCCTGCAAAAAAATCTCAGCTTTCCTGCTGTCCAGTGAAGCATTAAAATACAAATCCTTGCAGCTTCAGAAATCAGAAAGGGACTGTAAAGGGCTTTGTTTATATAGCGACTTTCATGTCTCGAATTCCCCGGACCTCCATTCTCGCTGCTGCAGTAGCGGGGTGCCGGACGCCTTTTCGGCAGCCCTGGGTGCTCCTGTAATGAGGCTTTACTGCCACGCGAGGTCAGCAGCTGCCGAGAAAAAGCAGGAAACAAACTCGCTCCACCGCAATCCGTTTTCATCTGCTTTATTTAGAATGCTTAAAAATCCATACATCCTTCAGAACCGTATATACAGTGTGCAAAACCAAAGGATTTCTTTTGAACGCACGGCATCTTCAGCAAAAAGTCTTCCTTGCGAGTTACTACGGAGTGAGGATCTAGAATGGCTTTAGGGAACGTTTATTGGTTTCCCGAGTAGCCTTGGGTAATCGCTGTGGCAGAGGATGGTGTTCTGTACAATGTGATGATGAGAGGGTTTCAGCCTTGTCTTTTTGTCTCTACTAAATTGGTGATAATAAATCTGAATTGAATAAGGTATTATTGCTGCAGGGAGTAGTTTGGAATAGAGAAATGGAAAATACCCTTCCTTTTTACTGCAGTAATGATCTATGTCCTGTCAAGATGTGGAGGAGATGTTGCCTGAAAGGATTTTCCCCCTGCTTTAGTCTTTGCTTTAAAAGCAAAACACCCCCAACAACATAGGTAAAAAGCATAAGCTTGGTGCCAAATTTACTGAACGGGATTTGGGGAGTTAGTATTGAGCTCTGTCATAAGCTTACTATTGACTCATCCTTTCCTTTGCATAAGTCTCAGTTTTGTATATGTAACTCCAAGGAAGATATTTACTTCTCTGGTAAAGTTTTAAAATTAATTCTTTTTGATGGGATTTTCTGATTTACTATTTTACTAGTGGGATTATCAACTGCAGCGTCACACCTGAATCTTGGTATTCTCTTTCCTGAAATTCATATTGTTATTTCTTGTGAGTATTCCATTCTTCCTGTCCTAGATAGTTGTGTAACATTGCCATTAAACATATCCTGTGTTTCAGGAGTGCCTGCTTTTTAACGGTTTACAAATTTATCTTCATGTGTGATTGGCACCAACTGATATTCCTGTCAAACCTTTTATTCAAAAATCCCCCTGCACTGGGCAAATTTAACAAATGATTCAGATGAGGATCAATTTACTGATCACCAAAACGCAGCAGGGGAGATGTGGATTAAATATTAGGAAATACTTTTTAGCTATAACACTGATTAAGTTGAAAGAACAAACTGCCAAATGAAGTTGGGTAATTGCCATCACTAGAGCTTTTCCATCACTAGAGATTTTCCAGGCTATGAGTATGCCTCCATTTAGCAGGGATGGCTTAAAAATAATGCAGTCAGTTTTGCCACAGTTCAGAACTTGGACTGAATGACTCATTATATGCATGTTTTATCCCAAATAATTTTAAAAATTTCTTCCTACTTTACCCTAGCTAGAGATAAAGCAGCAGGGATGTCAGCAAAAAACCAGTAACATTTTCTCTCAGCGTGTGCCAAGCCTACATGAAATAAGAAACAAGTTGTAGTGAGAGAGAAGAAAGCCCAGATTGATGTGACCTTTATTATTTTAACAGTGTCTTTCAGCACAATTACAGAGTTGCAGGATTGCCGAGAACAGAGCTGGAGTATAAAATAACATAAATAAATAGAACAGGAGCCAAAGCAGTCAGCAGGAGGTGGTTGGAATTGGGCAGTGAAGGATGGGTGAAGGGTTTGCATTGGTCAAAGCCTTTATGATTCAGCCACCATTGTTGCAAATTCTGGAGAAAGGAAAGAATTTTAAAGAATATTTAAAAAACCAAAATTTAAAGAAGGAGGAAGCATATTACAATGAATACAGAGTCACTGGTGTAGCAGAAACAACACAATAACAGAAGAGCAAAGAAATCCAAGTTAATTAAAGGGAAAGTATGATTTGGGAAATCTTACAGTGAAATGAAAGGGTTTTTTGAGAGTAAGGGAGAAATGCTATACATGCCAGACTGTGAGACTTCCACCACTATTCATCTGAAGAATTTGATTAGATCTCGGTTATTTCTTTGTAAATCTCAATGGGATGAAGGCAAGAAATAGAAATTTAATCTTGCAGTGAGATAAATTTCTTTTATATCGGAATTTGGCAAAGAGAATCTTTAATGAGTCTTTCAAAGTATTTGTGTCTCATAATTATATTACATTTAAACTCAATTTTGTAATGGTAAATTGAGTGAAAATGACAGATTACAAAACCAGAAGGCTGATACTAACCTGTGTAGCAATTTTGACCATGTTGTAAGAATGAGAAAAATTCCTGTGGTGTCAGAGGGCCGGGATTTTACCCTGTGGCTTTTATTAGTGTTACATCCATAATATTTACATAAATGTATCTATCTGCAGTTTGGGGTTATTTTATGCTTTAGTATATATAATGCCTTTCAGCAGGGAGATAAAGCATGGAAAAGGCACATTTGTATCCTGGTGAATAGCTGCCTGGTTATAATTCCTAACTCCATCTAACCTTGGAAGAGTTACACATGAGAATACCTTGCACAGTTGTATGTGCCTCAGAGCGCTGAAAATGACAGACTGGAGGGAATCCCAAGAAGGCCAACAAAGACGATAAAGGGATTAGAGGGTATGCAGAGAGAGTGGTTTATGGGTTTAACATAATCAGCTGAGAGGAAAATGACAAATAAGGGAGGCAGTCATCTGTAAAGGCTCAAGAAAAAGTTACTGAAATTTGACATAATGTAGACTAAAGTCTGGCAACTAAAAAAGATAGAAGATGACAATTAAGCATTTTAAAGAATATTCTATTGTTCAGTTGAAAAATGCTAAACTCTAAACTACTGAGATCTTAATAGACTGTTGTGTGCAAACAGATAGTACTTTTGATGATGTGTCCAAAAAACATGTTGCCAAATGCAGACAAATCAGACTGAGAAATAAAAAAATGTCAGATGGTTTAAATTAATTCCAAATTTATCCATCGTTTTCAAAGATGTAAATCCAAATTAGGATTAGTGATGCAGATTACTTTACACAAAACATGTATAAATCCTGTACATGGTGGGTACAGAGATTGAAAGTGTTGCAAACTGAATTTAAGAGATAACATAAAGTGCTTGTGATAAAATCCCTGACTCTTCTGGGCAGAAAAGGAGAAAGGCTATGATTATTAAATCTCTGTGTGAATAAATCCTGCAGAGAGAAACATGAACTGCAATGGATGAAACCTTTCCAAAAGGGAAAACTAACTTTGC
Source organism: Picathartes gymnocephalus (assembly GCA_013390045.1). Taxonomy (NCBI): domain Eukaryota; kingdom Metazoa; phylum Chordata; class Aves; order Passeriformes; family Picathartidae; genus Picathartes; species Picathartes gymnocephalus. The sequence continues at coordinate 18,513 of WEKY01059723.1, read as the reverse complement.
ATATACTCTTAAAACAAGTTGTCATACTTATTACAGGTAAATCAAATCCCTTTTATAATAATTTGTATCTACAGAATATATTTGGAAAAGGTTATTCAGACTTGCAGCCAAATATTTTCTATAATACATTTTGAGAGTGCTATTATCACTTAATAGCAATATATTTTACAGGTACTTTCTGATAACCAGCAAACCATAAAATACTCCTTCCTGAATAATTGCAACAATTTCACTTTTCCCAGGATTTTCAATGTATTTTAAATATTTTGAAGATGTTCCAGTTGAATAATCTTGGAAATTAGTTCACTACTCATTTTTGTATGAAGGTTAGTCCAACCACAGGTGGCTTGTAGAAGAATTGTTACGAAGTGTATTCACATATGCAAAACTTCTGAGATAAGGCACGGTGTATCAGCCCCTTGTAAATGGTTATTGCCTCTGACTGGGCTGTTAGTGTGGGAATCCTTGTGATTTACTACATCCTTGTTTCCAGTTGTAGTAACCCTTCCAAACAAAATTAAGTTATGCCTTTCTTTGCACGAATAGTAGCTTTAAATTGCAAGGATTTAGACCATTTTGTCGTGTAAAATAATTTACTAGCTGTTTTATGTCAAAGCTCTGACTTAAAAGGAGAGGACTGTTTCACTGTGTTCAGTACAGTTTAGTACTATATACCAGCCTAATGCATGCCCTCCAGTATTTTACTGAAATGACTGACATGATTACAGAGGACATGTTGCAGTCTCATGATTTCTCTCATCAGATTGTATTTTTTACATTATCTTTGCAATAGCAAATCCGTTTAGGAAACTTCATAAGTAATGACTTACACTATTTTAAAATATAGAAGAGTAGAAAGTAGGATAAGAAAATAAGAACTTCTAAGGGATTTTTTATTAATTTTGTTTTGTTTTGGTTTTTTGTTATGGCTTTCACCTGGCAAGGTCGTGGCTTAATAGTTGTAATTTTGCATGCCTAAAGTCACATTTTTACAACAGTCTGATTTACGGGGATAAAAATTTGGATTTGTGCTACCCACAGTGCATAATCTTTGAAAATTCTCTATGTACTTTCTCGAATCTATTAATATCAAGAAACTAAAAGGCATGATGTGCATGTCCAATGCCAATACACAAAATAGATGGAAAACAACATTATGACCAGAAATTTTCATATTTTTTTCTCCTCTTTCTTATAAATATTTTCCTGAAGTTGGCAGACCTGCTTCAGCATCATTTTTCAGCCTGATCTGGAAGCTAAGGTTGCTTGTGTTATTAGCTAGCCTGGCCTTGACCTGCAATTTTTTTCAGATTTATCATCTTCTGACCACATTGGTGCAATACGGAGGGAGTTTGACGCTGCACAGGAGATGATCATGTCTTACAGGAACTGTCTGCAAGTTTTCAGCTCTTTGAGACTGCTTCATTGGCCACGAGTTACAAACTGTGATTGGACAAGAGGAAAAGCTTAAAGCAAGAGGCCTAATGGAAAATTTGTAATGTGAGACCCCAGCTAGAAGAAGGCTGATTAGGTTGGGATTAATGTTTGTGATGATACATCTGAGAAAGTTGTCTCTGTGGTGTTAAAAATCCCTAAAGATCAGTTCTTACAACTGCTGTGGGCTTCTGAGGGACAGCATTCAAGGGCCATCAGGAGAATTAAGATTAACTCCTGTGAAAGGCTGCTTGTTTGGGATTGTTTAGCGATTTAGAAAGCTGATGTTTGGAACAAGGGATAGAAGTGATGCCTGACAATTCAGCTGCAGGGAAACAAAAATGGTTTGCAACAGAAATACAGCATTGCAATACTGCATATGAATGCACATTCGTGACTTTACATTTTATTTACATGTGCAGTTATACTCTTGCATTGGATTTATGGGCCAAAGGAAAAGCTGGGAAGTATCTGTCCTCCTCGTCCTTTGGTCACAGTCCCAGCTGTTAACTGTTGTATGTATTTCAAGCCTTACTGGTGTAAAAATTGGCTGTTAAAGTCAAATTTAAGAAATGGAAAAGAAACTGGTGTGTGGTAGGGATATGGTCAGAAGAATCAAATGAAAAAAGCACATCTTTCTCTTCTCATTATCAAGTATAAATGCAGAGTAATTCCATTTCAAAGTTAGGGAACAGTAAAAGCTGCAGAAGAAAGAGATAAGGAGAAGAGGCATTTCATATTGCTTTATTACAATGTACTGGCTTTCAGGCATTGTTTCAACTCAAAAAAGTTATGGTAGTCTTAAATATAAAGGTTAATGATGTATTTTCTTGTACAAGCCAAAATCATTATGCAATATTGTTCTTTTATTCTGATTAGGACTAGTTTTGATTTGCAGCCTTCTGGAAGAGCTGAAAATTTGTCTGATATGAGGCTGGTGGATCAGCTGTAAGCTTACTTACCTGAATTAAGTTTTCTTTTGAAAAACTTGCCCAGTGATTTTAGTACTACTGTCACTAATTTTAGTGTGTATAAAGAAGACCCACATAATAAAGAATATGAAGTTTCAAGTAATGACACCCACGTTGGATTCAGCAGCACTGCTGAAATTTAGCAGGAGCTTCCCCATAACCATAATATAGTTATGATTGGAGAAATTAAGAGGCTTTTGTCTAGGAACAGGGCCATAGTTACTGATAAGCCAGTGTGTGCCCCCTGACTGATATGTCAGTGACTGATTTTGTGTGTTGTCTTCTAAGCTGGGAGACTGTGTTGGTTAACTTTGCTTTTTATTTTTCTTTTAATTGACCTTTTTTTTCAAGATAACATTTTTTACAAATCACAGAGAATAGGTAACACAGAGAGATATGAGGGGTTTAGGTATTTTTTAGATTTCAACTTATGATATGGCTTATCGATATGGCAAAACCCTAGCAATTGCCTGCTCTCTAGGTGATTTAGTACTCTGGCCACAAACTCCTATCTCCTGCAATGAGGAAAGCTTTAGTTTAGAATCACATTTCTTCTTGTCTCCCTCAGTGGGTTTCTTTCATTCTCACCTACCAAAAAGAGGAAAAAGGAGAAATTTTGTATGTGGGCTAAGCTGATTCATCCAAAGGGGGACTAGAAAACAGCACTAGCTTTATAAGCAATGCTGTGAGAGGAAAGCTTGTTCTTTTCTTGTATTTCTCATATTCAGTAGAAGGGAGTGACAAGCTTTCTTGGTGTGAAGAACCACATAAACACTAGCTTAAGCTGGATAGACTGTTATTGTATCGTAATTCTGTAGCAAAATTGGTGTACTTTGAATTTTAAGAGCTTTGCTTTGCTAAGTCATGCACTACTTTCCTGCTAAATAAACATCAAGCAGAAATGCTGGCGCTCAGCTTTTATTCTTTCCAAGCTTTATAGTCAAGCCTCGGTCTCTGAACTCACAGTGTCCTGGTCCTCACTCCACTGATATCAACAGACAAATTACAGTAAGCGAAGTAGAGTTTGGCTGGGTACTTAGTCCCGCGCTGCGGAGTGCCCGACCCACAGCCGGGTTCTGTGAGCTCCTGCCCCCTCTAGTGCCACAACTCGGCTCCTCTTCCTCTAACGCCTCCAAGCAAGGTATGGCAAATGGAGAAGGACTTGGCATTTCATTAAAAACAAATTGTGCCTTTCAGAAGGTCACAGCCCCCCAGTGATTCCCAGGTTTCCTCAGTTCTTGTGTGTAAGGGTAATATTCGGTTTTTACTGTCAAAGTTTACTCCTCTAATTACATACCATCAGCGCCAATTTTACCATCACCATCCTTATCTCCAGCAGCCAGAAGAGCCTTTGTTTCTTTGTCTGATAGGTCTCTTCCTTCCGGGGTAAAGCCTTTCAGGACAAACCTAGGGAGGAGGCGTAGAAAAAAAGGAAGGTTTGTTTGTTGGTTTATTTTTTGTTTGTTTGTTTGTTTGTTTTTGGTTTGGGGTTCTTTTCCGCAGAACAATTACACTTCATATTTATTTGCATCATTGATGTGAGACACAAGTTGGAATCCAGGGTTGTGTCTTCTGTTGTTGACCTTCTTTAACATTCAGGAGAAGCACTTTACTCTGAAACTGCATTTGACTGAAGAACAACCTGTAAGGTATTGACCATTCATGTGTTTCAGGGATCCTGCAATCCAAATGACAGCTAGCTATCTCCAACACTCTTTAGATCATATGCTCAGCAAACAACTGGCTTAGCACACAAATACTAGTCAAGAGCTTGAGCTGTATGTTACTACCTAGAGTCTTGTAAAAGCCCACAGGAAATTAGACTCTTAAGGTGGGGTTATTTGAGAAAGGATGTCACTTTACTTACTTCAATTCTTCCTCTTCAATGAAGCCGCTCTTGTCTTTATCAAGAATATGGAAAACCTTCTTCACATCTTCTGGGCTCTTCTTTTTCAATCCTACCATCTCGAAAAACTTTTTGTAGTTAAAAGATTCAGCCGCTGTAAGAGATGAAAACCCAGAGAACTGCTTAGAAAATTCTTTGTAACACACACCAACACATCTTCCATGCTGCTGTTTTTCCTGCCCTGGGAGGAACAGTGGAGGCCAGGTGTGGTAGGAGCTGGGTACTCAGTGTAATCGTCCGTGCTTCACAGGAGCTAATGGAAATAAACAAAGGGGCAGAGGGGCAATGTCTCTGTTTTGCAGGTGAAGAGCTGAACTACAGAAGGATGAGACTTGTCCAAGGTCACACAAGAAGTCTATGATTGACTTGGTAGCTTTGGGAGCTGATGTCTAATGTGCTTGGTCTCATTTCAGTGCCTTAAACCTTTTTTTTTTTTTTTTTTTTTTTTTTGCTAAGTTTTACACTAGAGCAGACATCTGAGAGCAGACTCCGACTATTAGATAGCTGTCATTTTTTGACATTTCCACCCCTGGAAAAGAAACCCCAAAAAAAGCTCTTGCTCAAGCATTGGCGGGAAGTGTTTGAGAGCACCGTTTGGTTTTTTTTCCTGGAGACTTGCTAGAAACCAGTGTTGCATTTCAACCGCTAAAGGAATGTGCAATCTTGGTGTGTGAGCTCAGGCACTGCAAGGGAGTGCTGCACGGCGCGCTGCCTGCAAGACCTTGTGAGGAGCTGTCTCCGGGGAGGAAAAAAAACAAACAACCCAGAGCCCTTGAAATCGGAGCCGAGTTTACCTGCTCCACCTCCCCTGTCCTTTAACCGCACCCGCTTTTGTCCCACCCAGGTAGCCTAACAACTGTGATGTGGATTAGAAATACCATGCAGCGACCTCCAAAACGTGCGGTGGACTTTTTCCCCCCTTCCCCATGCATTCTTATTCCCGCCGCGTTGAATTTTCCCATTACATAAAATTAAGGAGTCTCAGTCTTTCGTGATCTGCCTGACTGAGATCTGTCATTAGTTGCTGCTAATTGCATCTGCTCCGGGACTTGGAGATGGCCATAGAACAATGGAAGCTAATGAGTAAAACAGCTGCTGGATCCAGCAAAGCAATTTGTCGCTCCCTCTGACTCTCTGGCTTCTGAGCTGAGTTGGGCTCAGGGGGTCTTGCGCTTCTGTCTGTTCGGGAAGGTCACGGCACAGAGCAGGACAGACAGAGGCGGCTCCCCGGGATGGTGCGGTCAGCCAGGCAGTTTGA
>WEKY01059723.1:0-12922 GCA_013390045.1 Picathartes gymnocephalus | reverse complement strand
TGGGGGGGGGGCATAACGTGCATCCCGGAGCATGATTTCTGGCTTTCTTTGAGAGCAGCCTTAACTACCTGAATCTCTGTAAGCACGAAGAGGGTTTGCTGTCAGTTTTAGGGGTGGCGATGAATGAGAAGGGTAGGGAACATCTGATTCCCGGAGGAGTCTGAGAGGGAAATGTGGACCACTGCAGCCATTCGACCTGCAGGGAGCCCCTGCAGTCGAGCGGTGCACCCGCTTGCTCTACTGTTGCCTTCTGCTCCATCCCGAAAAGCAAAGCCCACCCGGGGATTCTGCATAAGTGCAAGAGCGGTTTCTTATATCCTTGAAACGGGAAACAGCAGTTCTGTAACATCTGAAACTAAATTTCAGGAATGAGTGGGGAGCTGCCGACATCCACTGCTCACTTCTCTATCCCACATCAAGATATAATGCAGCTTGCTTCGCCGAGGGGTTTGTTCCCTTTGAAAGTATCCTCTCGGTAGTAGCAAAGTCTGTCCCCAGTTACTGTTTACTTTCCTTTAAAATAGACATTTCACCTCTGTAACGTGCAGGACAACTTCGCTGAGGATGCAGCCTTGTACTTCATAAACCTGTCAGAGGCATTCATTGAACATCTGAAAACACACCCTCATTTGAAATTTTGTCTAGCCAGTTCCTCTAATCTTCCCATAGCTGAAATAAATGCACAGCTATCCTAACCTGAAGAGATGAAAGGAGGAGAAGAGAGAAGGAAAAAAAAAGGAAAAAAGCACTCACCTGAAAAGGCTCCCACAGCCTTCTTGATATCCTCAGCGCTGAGCAAGTCAGTCATAGCCATCCTGCAACTGTTTGAACAGGGAAGCAAGTGCGAAAAGATTAAAAAGTGCTTTTCTCATCATTTCTGCTCATATGACCAAAGCTGCAGTGCTGTGTGGGGATGGCACACCGGGAAAGGCTGGACCCGTGCCAGCTCTATAGCTCTGCGTGGATAAGTGCTGTGGGCTGTCGCTCTCCAGTTTGCAGAGCACCAAGTAGTCCACAGACGCGAGGGTTCAGCTAAAGAGAGGGCACGGGGATGCCTTTGTGGGGACTGAAGTGGGGGAGGACACGGGTGGGGGTCGCTCCCTGGGAGGATGGAGCCTAAGCCTTACTGGAGCAGTGCCAGAGTCTGCTGTGATACCAGCTGGAGAAAGAGTTTTGCCAAGGTCAAGTCCTCGGGTGCAGTGGACAAACTAGTGGTGCAGAGCAGAGCCTTTTCCTTTAGTAAGTCAGGATGAGCTTTACCAGTTATATTCAGTGATGAGTAAGGAACTGCAGCATATGCCAAGCTTCAAGCTGCTCTTGAGGTCGGGAAGCAAATGTAACGTAGCTTTTAAGCATTTCCCTTATTGTTCAACCGCTTTAAAAGTCTCCCCCTTCTTCCTTCCCCCTCCCCTTCACACACATATTCCTTTTAGACCTTGTTTCTTTCGGGCCAGTCCATATTAAGCATCATCCTCACTGAATTAATTATCACATCCCTGAGAATCCTACAGATCCCATTTGTAATGCACAATATGCTGCAGAATCTTCCGCGATAGGGTATGGCAAAATGAGATGCGAGGCGACAACACACTCATGAGGAGCTCCTGTGCAGTAGTGGGTTTCTCAGGCAGGACCGGGCACTTCCCATTAGTATCAAAAAAAGAAAGCATTTAGGATTTGTAATATGTTTTCTAGGGTTATTTTTTTTCCTCCAAGAATCTGTGCCCATTTTTCACATAAAATATGGCAAGTAGTCCAACTTGCTCTCAGAGTTTGGGCAGGAGCCATTAGGCTGAGGTAGCCAAGGTTAGGGCCCAGTAGTAGGGCAGATCTCTGCAGGAGTATTGGCATCGCTGCTCCAGGAGAGACGGGGGAGGACAGAGCGGTGGCAGCGAGATCCCCGGGCGCGATTGACGGGTACGGCCTGGTGCCGCTGCCACAATCACACCTCTCCTCTGAACGGGGCCGCCAGAGAGCAGCCTCGAAAAGGGGGCGGTTGGTGCAGAACCTTGGGTTGTGCTGTCAGTAATTGCTCGGCGCTTTTGAAAGTATGAGCTCCATCCTTTTTTCTTTATTTTTATTTTTCCACGGCCCAAGTTCAGCTATAATGGGTAAGTCATTACCATGCCACTGAACGCAGAAGAACGGAGGAGAAGGTGACATTGGGGTCCCCCCCACTTTTTTTTCTTCTCCTTTTCTTTCCTAAAGGTCGTCTGTTCATTGAGGAAGGGACTGTCGTTTTTCTCTCGTTGGAACATCGCTCCTGGCCTCCCTTTCCCGTGTTTTTCCTGAGATGCAAGAGATGCTTAGTCTTCTCCAAGGACAAACAAGGAGATGGATGGTGGAGCTAGGTCCCTCTCCCTAGGTTGAACACATTCTTCCCTGCTCCACAGGGAAAGAGCAGCTGAGCGCTGGGATGCTGAACCGAGATAAACAGCAGCCCCACAGAAGAAGTTTGCACACCTTCCCACATGGGCCATTCTCACTCAGCGGCCCCCGTTGTTTTGGAGCTGGGAGGTGGAAGGGTGCAGTAAAGACAGCACTCGGGGTGCTGGGGTCTCTTGCTTTAGCGGAGTTCAGCTCGGAGAGCACAGGTTAGAATCCTAATGTTAGACCCTTTTAAACGTAGGATAAGTGCAGACCCATTAATATGCAGCTGTTTGCCAGAGATCAATATGCCATATCTTATGAAATTGATCTCCCTTTACTCTTCCTTAACTGAAAGAAGAGAGGACACTCTCTTCTAGCTCCCAGTGCAGCCACCGCCGGCCCTCTGCTTTCCCTGCTTTGCTGCGTGCAGCATCGGTGCGGTCTGGAGAGGAGTAGGGCCTCAGCCTCCGCGGGTTTTCCCTCTTTCTTACGGATCTTTTGCAAACCCGTTGTTGAGCCACAGAGCTTCCTTTTAGCTCCCCACAAAAAGGAACGCACCTGACCACTCGCCGGGGAAGATGCTCTCCTAGCGGGTGACTCGTGTTTCGGTGTTAACCCCGCTCTGCTGACAAGGCAGAGCACATTTGGAAGGCTGCCCGCGGGGGTAACTGGAGCCCGTGGCTGGCGGAGGCGATGCGCAGCGCTGCCTGCTGTGCTGGCAGACGCCAATCAGGTTAACTAGCCTCATGCCAAGCAAACCGGCCAGAGGCGCATTCCCTGTCTGTGTCCTGGGGATGGGAGCCCGGCGGCTCCCTCCGCATCCCTAACGATGCGCGAACTGCCCCGCTTTCCCTCCGTCATCGGATCTGTCAGCCCTCTACGTCCTAATCATGCTGTGGAGGCGAAAAGTGAGAGGTGTCAGAAAAACGAGGCTTCAGATCAGGTGGAGTCATCTGTAGAGCGTAAATAACATTTCTCCCAGCTCAGAAGCCGTGTGTACCCTCCACAGCCAGAAAGGGGAAAGAAGGGACCCACAGGTTTGCAAAACGGACAGCTGGCATCTGACATGGAGGAGTGGCTGAGGCCCAGCTCCAGCCTCAGCAGTGTCTCTCTTTAAGGACAGCTAGCAAGCTTCCAGAAGCTTTTAACCACCAACCTGTAGTCAAAACTGTTATTCTAATAAAAAAGGCGTTTCACGAATTGACAGTTTCTCACTCGACCCTTCATCTTTTTCTCATCATCCCTGAGAGATGAATGACGCGTTTGCCTTTATCTCTGAGATTTTGCCAATTTTCCTGCCCGAGCTATTTGCAAAATCCACACCTTGGATTTCCAAATCGTCTGCACCAAAACTTTCGTGTAGATCAACTCCCCCTTCCACCAGCGCCAGAATGATGATATTGTTACTAAGTAAATGACCAAATAAATTAAGTAGAAATCAGCCCACCCTTGCCAAAAACAAGCAATTAAGGGAGCATCTCCTGAACAGCACGAAGCCCTCACATCAAGAATTGGAGCAGAAAGACGCCGGTCCTTCGCAAAAAGGGTGACACATTTCCTTTAGCTTCCGAGTGACCACACCAACGAGAGCAACTTCATCCCATCTCTTACAGTCATCTGTGCAGAAAGAGAGGTTCCATTTCTAGATGTGTTCTGGATGCTTTTTTTCCGTCTTCGGTTCACAGCTGGCTATTTCAGTAAAATCTGTTCACAAGCCCTTGCTCGCGTTCTCGTTCACTTTCTTCCCTCCCTTTCCCAGTTTTGTCATTTCCATCTTCTCCCCTGCTTTTCTCCTCATTCCGCCTCAATGAGGTCACCTATTTACTCCTTTTAATGGTCCACTCTTCTCATCTGGAGTCTTCTCAGGGGGAAGCCTTTCCTCAGTGTTTGAGAGATTTGCATCTCTTTGTTTCCGAGCTTTTGTTCATGGAAAGGGGGATGGGACCGGAGTGATGGAAGATATCCTTATCTGTGAAGGTCCTGCTTCTTGCCCGGAGCCGGCGAATCCACGTTTGCTGTGGAAATTTGAGCATTTTCTTGCTACTTACCTCTTGAATCTCTCGTAAGCACGCTTGAAAAGGTGTTAGATAGGGAGGTGGTCAAAAAGAGGTGGAACTCGGGGTAGGAACCCCACTTATATAATCTCTCTCGCTCTTTCTATTTTCGGCAGGTGATACCCACTCCTCACTGGTATCAGATTCAGGGGTTTTGTTGGCGGTGTCACATTTATCTTTCCCTTAACTAATTGAGGAACACTATTAATAATCCTTGGCTCTTACCTTCTCCTGGCTGTGAAAATCCATTACACTGGCAAACTGATGGTCCGCATGAAACTTGAATGTTAAGGGGAGAGGCAAGCAGTATAAGTGAGCTGTTAGGGGACAAATAGGCAAATAGCAGTGATAAAACTGCCACTGAGACCTATTTTCCATTGTGCAATCCATCTAGGGACACTTTCCCTGATATTTAATGTTTTTCTGGCAAGGCGAAACGTTTTGCAAGGGACCGTGAATCATACATCAGATGAAAGTGGCGTCGGGGAGATCACAATGCATCAGGAGGTTCAGTTCAGGAGATGGGACTCTGCTCACGAAGGGAATAGGAAGATGTAACCTCCTCATCAGTGTGAGGGAAAGCAAAGATAGGCTCCGGAGTTTGCCCTTTTCTCTCTTTAGCCTCGACAGATACTACTTGCAACAAAATAGAACAGCTCTAAACTGCCTCCTGCATCTGAAGCACAACATTCAGCTTTACCTCTTGGCCTTGAAGGAAGTCAGAAATATTTTTGATTCCTGCAGGCAACAGCAAACTCAGTTATGTAATTCTGATTGCTCGTACTTACAGGGGTGTACAAAATCTGCATTCAGGGCCCCATTGGGCAAGGTGCTGTAGAAGTCTAAAAAATTTACAACTTGAGCTTTCTTAGGCGAGACAAGGGATTGTAAATGAAGAGATCCTATATGTATACAGCCATATTATATTGTCTGTAACCTTTTCAGCATATAAATTCTCTTTATGCTGAGTTACTCATTCCAGGGAAAGACACCTTTGAAGATACTTCTATTTTTACTCTGTCAAGCAATAATAACAACAATAAAAATGCCATTGAAATGTATTTGCCATTCTGTAATCCATTTGGGGACACTTTTCCTGATATTTAATGTTTTTCTGGCAAGGAAAAACATTTTATAAAGGTTTATGCGTTACATTTATATGTAGCACATTTATGAGTAAAAAAAATTTTTTTCTGTTTCAGCACTCAAACCTAACATTTCTTAGGTTAAAAAGCAACCAACCTTTTGTGATATACTGGAAGTTATCTTTTGGGAAAGGCAGGTGCTACAAAAGTGAGATCTGATTTTTCTAGTTTGATTAATTGATCCTAGGAGTGAGGAAAGATAATTGAGGTATGTATGGGAGAGGAATATTTAAAAATATTTCTTTACTGCCCGTGTAATTTACATGCTGAGTTCTGTGATAAACTGGAAGTACTCCAGCAGCTTTAGATAATTTCTAAAGAGGCAGCTTTATTGAATCAAACATGACAAAGGTTAATTCAATCATTTGTGTTCTCTCTCTTATTTTTTTTCTCTTACACTTCCCGTAGTGGTTTCTGAGTTTTCAGTGTGCTACAGTAGTATGAGAAGTAATACTACTTTTCAGTAGCATCCTTAATTTCTCACAAACACTATGTCCATACCCTAGCTCAGAGCAGGTGATAATTACAGTGTGAGGTAGCTGGCTCTTGGGGGTCCAGATGTTTCAACCAACTGGTGCGTTGCCTTTGGAACAGTGTAAGTCATCATACACTGTTTGCTAAATTCAGTCATGTGGGGTTTGCTTTAAACTTTCACATATTATAAGCTCTTGGTGTAGTACCAAGATTAGATTCTGGTTTAGAGATACCAGTATCTCATGGTTGTTAGCTGTATGCTTCATTTCCCTTTGGTAGCTGGCAGAACAACTTTTCTCTTTTACGTTCCTTTGGCAGCTTAGAGAGGATAAGAATTGTGGGGCTGTCTTTTTGGCTAATGGAGTGTGACTTCCATTTCTGTCTATTCCACTGGAATGACTGCATTTGTCCACTGGTGAAAGGAGAGCAAGTGCAGGGCCGGTCATTGTGGTTACCCTGTAATTCAGCTGTGTGAAAGCAATCCTGATTAGTGGAAATCCTTTCTTATCCTTTTAGTTAGTTCCTACTAAGGCTTATTTACAAAGAGGGAAGCAGATTTATAACCACATTGGGCATATAGTGAGGTCTTTGTTACAGGTCAAGTATTTAATTAATTAAAAGGGTTTGTTGTTTTTTTTTTTTTTGGTATGAAGAATACAATCAAAATCTGACACATTTAGGTTATTCGTGCAAATCTTCCTGAAGCTGAAAGGTGTGGAGACTTGTGGCAATTGAGATTCTGAGATTTCACCTACATGAAATGGTAGAATTTAGGGAGGAAGTTTGTGTTACTGCACTTGTCAGTTTTGGTACTGTGATTGCATATTTACTATCATCTCAATGAGGTTCATTCAGAAAAAGATTAGGACTGGGTTTCCCCTTTAGGATACATATACAGTGCAGAGTTGGGTTTGCTCATCCATTATAATTTCTTTTTCTCTCTCTCTGGATTTCTCCAGATCCCTATCAGCCAATGTACCCAAAATTTGGGATGGTATTATCACAGCACTAGCATAGCACCTTAAAACAGGAAGCTTGCCCTGCTGCTGTCTCCTAAGTCTACTATGTGTTGTGATAAGAAACTTCAGTCATCAAGGATACCAGCCAGCTGTCTTTTGCTCCCAATTTCTTTTCCTTATTTGTTAAAGAAGCAATAGAATCACAGAATCATTAAGGTTGGAAAAGGCCTTCAAGATCATCAAGTCCAAGCTTTGACCGAACGCCACCAGCTCTAAGTGCTACATCCAGTCATTTCTTGAACACTTCCTGGGATAGTTACCCCCCACTTTCCTCAGCAGCCCATTCCAATGCTTAACCACCCTTCCAGGGAAGAAATTCTTCCAGATGACCAACCTGAACCTTTAGTCTGCCAAGGCTGTTGTGATGATGAGCTCTTATATGTGTCGGAGAGGAAAATGGGCAAATTCATGCAAGAGAGATCCACTGAAAGTTATCAAACTCCTAACAGGCCACATCCAGCTTCTGAAGTTCCTGAGCCAAAATGGTTGTGATTTGGGATAGGATTAGGGGAAGGTGTCATAATCTGATTGCCTTGTGATTACACTCCTCTGCACACTTTTGTCTATGTACACTGCCAGTGTTTACACTATTGAAAACGTCCTTTGTTTTGTATATGCTAATTATAATTTCCTCTGCAATGGGCCGTTCTTTGCTTTGCCTGAGGGAAGTCTGTATTCCTAGGATAGAATCTTAGGTTTAATTTTTACTGACTTTTCCATTCCTCTGATAATTGTCTCAAAAGCTGAAGATAGCAAATAGCTGCAAGAGATACCCCAGAGGAAAGAAATAGGTCACTACTAGTCCATGCTGCCAGTGTGCTGTGGGGACTCCCCAGCTTGTATTGCAAATGGTGTGGGAAAGAAAGTGAAATGTCTCACCCAAAGGGGATAATAATAAATGAAAAACAGAGATAGGTGTAAACCCCTGGTGAGAGTTAGGCTCAAATTACCAAACAAGAAAAAAGCAAGTGCTGAAAGAGTAGGTCTGTGTATCATAACACCTCCTAACAACTTCAAATGGATATTTACAGCAGGAAAAAAAGCTGTTAGTCCCAGTAGGAAACCCTGACCCCAAGGTTAAGAGAAAGGAAACAGTTGGTTTTCTTTACAACAGACACTTGTGGATATCAGACATTTGTCATAATTGACACTATGGTGGGGTTCACACTGGGATGGGTAAGTCCCATGTAATTATTACCACAGGGGTTATATTCCAGAGAAACTAGCACAACAGAAAGATGGTTTCATTACTTATTCCTATTTATATTAGGCTGCTGGTAGGAGAACTGTCAAAGCATTTAGATCAGGGTAAACCGCTCTTGGGGAAATTGGACTTTAGTTCTAGCAGCTGGAATCCTGTGGTAACCCAAATTTTGATAGTTATTCTTTAATTAATCTGTTGGGGGTTTTTCTTTTCTTTCCTTCTTTTAATGCTCTCATAACTCATTTCAGAGCTGGTAGTGCCCAGTTAGATGGATTTAAAAGTCAGAGGTTTGTAAAGGAGTAATATCTTTCTGGATTAACAGCAAGCGGGAAGAATTTTATAGGTGTGATGCTCAAATGGCAAGTTGGGGCTTTCCTGCCAGCATCCCAAGTGGAAATTGCTAGATAAAGAAGTCTATAACTATTATCAGAACCGGAGCACTGTTGTATCAGCTGTTTATTGTCAATATTTCATTAGAAAACAATTCTTCTATTTACACAACTGGTAAATGAGATATCTTCTCAAATTTAAGTGATAATTTGAATCCAGCTAAGGAGAATAACGATAAATAAAAGTTATTATTCTGTAGTGCTGCTTCAGTTACCCTGATGAAATGAGTTGAACAGCATCAGTCCAGTTGTTAATAAGCAAACACACACAAAATGATCTTATTTACACTAAAAGAATATCTCCATGTAGTTCATGGCTTGAATCAGACCCAAACACTGAATTCTCCTGTGCTTTCACTTCTTTATATCTTCAGGTTGCCTAAATGGAAGACTACAGGAAGGAAATCTCTGCTCTTGCTCCGTGTTCTAAACTTCTTAGAGAGTGGACAGACAATCAAGTGTTAGCTTGTCCAGCAGCATTCACCTGGGATCCCCTCAGGTAAATGTCAAATTGAAAATTTGAGTTTACCTCTTGTAACATACTTCTCCTCTGTGTTCAGGAGAAAAAAATATTAAAGAAAGACTCAAGGCCTATTCCTAAGGGAAGTTTATTTTCCCTGTCATTTCCAGTGTATCTCAACTTCTTCTTACAATTTCCTTTCAGATATTCCTTCTGATAATCATCTTATCACCTTCTTCAGAATCCTATGTATGGGGATTTCTTTGTTTTCCTATGAATGTGAAAAAGTTTATTCTTACAATTAAAAAAAATATTTGCAAAAAGGAAATAGATTTATTGGACTAACCATTTTTATGGAAATTTACATTATGTTTTTTATATTTTGCACATCTGAATTGGTCCTCATAATGGGCATAATTTTTTTGCTTGGATGTTTGTATTGTTTCTCCTTCCCCAAAAGGTTGACGGTGGCAATGCCTTGCAGTAATCACCTTATTGCAGGGCCTTTTTTCATTCCTGATTTCAAAACTTTGTATATATTCCTTGTGTAGGTAGAAGAAGGGTTGTAATCTAGAAGCAGATCATCAATGCATTTGGTACAGATACATCACCACTTTAGCCTCATGCTTTGGTATTTTGATGGTTGTTTGTAAGAGGCAGTAACCTCCCAAGCCCTTTGAGTTTTCATCTCACTGGGACACAGAAGCTGCTGTCTTGAAGAAGGATGAGATACTGCAGAAAACTGATCATTAATAACTTGCTTGTGGATGATGCAGGCACTTACAAGACACAAGTGATGTGTTGGCTGGCAGCACTTCGCCTCTGAAATTTAGAATCTCTGTTATTTTTCTGCACTTCTGTTGACAATTCTGCTCTGTAATTTGTGAAGGAAAAAGCAAATATCAGGGCATACTAAAAACCTTGTTGATCTCTGAGGTAGTGTACCTCCATGTCTTCTGTTACTATTGCCTGGCTGCCTAGGGGCTTATTTTTCCAACACTTTCTCCCGTTAAAGGGCAGACAGCTGAAATGCCAAAAAATCAACAGTTTACATGAGACCACACAGTATAGTGGCACAAGAAATTGCATGTTACATCCTATCCTGGGGTGGTATCTTCCAAAAGGGAGCGTCCTTTTCTTTTTTGTTGCTCTAGATCTTGATGGTGAGAAATATGGCTTGTGACAGCAGTTTCACTTGGGTGGAGCAAAGAGATCATTCCTTTCACACAGAGGATTTGTTTGTTACTTGACCTCTTCTTTACTACCATAGTCACCCTGTTTATTGCACAGAACATTGTCTCTTTTCAATTGGGCTTCTTTTACCCTTTCTTAATAGAGCTAGATTTGTTCCAATTATTAATATTATTCATAAGCCTGTATTCATAAGCATATTGTAAAAATGCCTAAAGCTGTGTTCACAAGAGACTGGGGAAGGAGTGGGGCTCTTCTCCCAGGAGAGGGAAAGTTTGCTAATGCCCTGTGAGGGAATGACAGATGATTTCTCTCTCAGGTTATACATGCTCTAAATCCTCACCACCATTTTTCTGCAGCAATGAGGAGACAGATGCTACTGTAACAGCACAGAACTTGTGCAAATCCCTTACAAAAACCTTTATTACTGCTATGAGTAAAAACAAGTGACTTGCTTAACCTTCATCCTATTTTTAGATAAGCTTATGTTTCTGAAGGATATATTTGATTGCCTTTCATGGTTTTGGCTAGTTTTCCATTGATTTTTTTTTTTTCCTTTTCTTTTAGTGTGATATGGGAGGATGAAGGTGTGAGAAAGTGTCTATTTCTCTGAGCTGTTGTGTTGGTATTTGTTAACCTGACATTTTGTGTGATGTGCCCAATTCCCTTTCTAGCATTTTCTAGTAGCCATGGGAATAGAGACAGCAGAAACCACACTTTTCACACACAGTTTCTCTCCTGAAAAAAACCCCCAAAAGGGTGGAAAGGATAGACAAATGATTTTGTGAACAAATCTTTGATTTGGCCTCAGGGTAAATGCTATGAAGTCTTGGGAGAGGAAATTTGTTTTTATTTCACCTGTTTAGTGTAACCTGGTTTGCAAGAATTGCTTTTACATCCAGAGAGCTGCAGTTTCAACTCAGTTGTCTTTTGAGGGCCTGAGCCATCTTCCACAGTTGGAATTGAGATTCTTGTGGTGTTTTCAATGGAGATTTCACCACAGTCCTGTTCTAGGGCTTTTCTCAGGAACTGCAATGTGATGAGGATCAATTACCACCACTGAATAATTACTTTGTAGAGAGAAGGCCAATTATTTAGGAGTTTCATTGACACCATAAATCCATGTGGGTACTGATCTCTTGTTAGATATCAGTGATTGCTGAAAACTACTGATGTTTTAGGTTGTAATCTAAAGGCAGAAAAAACCAGGTAAAAAATACGTCTCTTATGCAGTTTCTTCTTAAGCACCCATATTTTATGCATGTGCTTTTTTTGTTTATAAGAACAAGTACATACTGGACTGTCATATTATGTTTTGTTTTGTGGTTTTGTTTTGCAGTTTTTTTTGTTGTTGTGGTGCTTGCTTGGTTTTGTTTTTGTGTGTGTGTGCATGTGTATGTAAGGATACATAATTGTCCATCTTCTGACACAGAAGAACCACAGAAGTCCACAGTTCTGGAATGAGGAATTATCATATACTGTCACCAAAGCTAACCAAGTATTGACATACAAAGTTTTAAAACACTGTGTATTTTACTAGTCACTAAGACCGGGAGGAATATCTGTTCTGGTAAGTACTTCCGAAGATGTGAGAGAAGCAAACAAGGGAATGATGGATTGTGTGAGGATGAAGGCTGGGGAACAGATACATACATGCTGAGAGAGAGAGATATAGATAATACCTTTTCACCGCGGGAATCAGCTGGAACAGATGCCTCAAGCATGCATGCAGCCTTAACCTAAGTGTCTGTGTATACATTCCTCCTCCCTACATAATCTACACTTGTAGAGGAAAGTATGTACCTATGTGAAAAATTACAGGCATGCATGCAAGTACACACCTGATGTAGAGTAAAACGAAAAGCTGTTTCAATAGCTGAGTTCCTGCCTCTAATAAAATCAGGGAAATTGTGGCCATCTTGAAAAATGTGTGGAAGCTTTGAGAAACCTGTAGAGAAAAACATAGTTCTCCTACGTTTTGATAAGTGGAACATTTCGAACTTTCTGCCCCCCTACCAGAAGTGCATCTGATACACTGTACAGGGATTTCAAAGTTTAATTTAGCTTAACTCTTGGCTGCAAACAACTGCTGATAAATTTAGTTGGGGGATTAGGGAAGACTAATAGCTCCTTAAAAGGAGCCTGAAGATGAGACAGCAAAACAAAAACATCTGCTAGGCTTTTCCTTAGAATGATAGCACACCATACAGTCACATTTTAGAGAAATAAATAGGTTAGTTTTGGGCAAGAAGTGATTTTTGTAGGTGTAGACACTCGGAGAAAGAAAACCAAATGTGTGTTTAAGGGAGTTGTTCCCTTTACAAAGTGAAGTAGGGGGTATCTTGACTGGAATCAGTAGCATATAGCAAACATCCTTCTCCTGTAGGTCTAGATAGCTTGCTAGCCCTTTAAAAATAGCTACTGTTAATTCCTTTTCCCCGTTATGTTGTTTGTTTGGTTTTTTTTTTTTAATAGACTGTCATATTTGTGTAGTCTTTGGATTTCTTTGGCAGCATTAATTCAGGTGTACATTCTTAAGCATGGCTACCACTTCTTAAATTTCTCTGTGGTTAGTAAAGTAGTATTAAGCAGTATTTCATATGTCCAGTCAAAGTG
>WEKY01059718.1:0-46620 GCA_013390045.1 Picathartes gymnocephalus | reverse complement strand
TATGGAGTGATGTAGAAGTTATACTGAGATTTTCACCTTCTTTATGCTTAGATCACTGGCCACATCCAGCTATGGCCTGTAGTAGTACCACATGAGAGCTCTTTGGTTATCCCTGAGATGGGGAAATGGACTGTGAGCAACTCTTTCTGGGCAGATCTCACCAGTCTTGCCCAGGTGGCACACAGTGTGCTGTGGGATTACCCCAGTAGGGAGCTAAGCACTACACAGGTACTCCCTCCCCAACTGCCCACCGAAGTGGAATGGGGGAAAAGAAAGGAAGAGTAAAAGCAAGAGAACTCATGGGTCAAGGTGGAAACAATTCAATAAAGAGAAAAGGGAAAGAAGAAACAAAAAAAAGCATGGCAATGGCCATCACTGACCACCTCCCATGGGCAGGCCAGCAGACAGCTGGTTCCCAAGCAAAAGATAGCCAACTTTATCTCAGCGTCACTCCCCTCCATTTTACTGCTGAGCAGAGCACTACAGGGCATGGAGCATCTCTTTGGTTACTTAGCTCAGGTCACCTGCTGGTTGTGAGCCCTCCCAAGCTTTTACCCAGCCCCATTCTACTTGCAGGGAATGAGTGAGAAGCAGAGAAGACCTTGGCACTGTGCACACCCTGTTCAGCCATAGCCAAAACACTCGTGTGTTTCAGCATTGCTCTGGTCACAAATCTAAACCACAGCACCTTACTGCCTATCACAGAGGGTAACTCCATCCCAGAATGCAGTGATTCTGCCACCAACCCTGCACAGGCACAGAGGCAAACACATTAAACAACCCCAAAAGCCAGACTCCAACCAGTGACTGCAGCAAGCAGCATGTGGGCCTTTGGCAGCAGAGCTGGGGAGCTGAGATTTGCAGTCTGATGTATAATGTCACTTCACGCAGACAGGCTTAAAATTTTCTTGTTATTGGAGTTGATAATGAAAATATGGAAATTAAAGTATTTAAAGTTAGCCATTATGGAATGCATTTGGGAACCATTTGCCTTTAAACTAATTTAATCTCAAAGCAGTAAAAAAACAACCCCAGAACTGCTGTGGTGGCCGCATGTACTAATCTAATGTTATGCTTTGGTTATGTAATATACCTGTTCATATGTAACCTTAAAAAATAAGAGAAAAGCCATCTGCATCATTTCCAGTGAACTAAACTCCAGAGAATATTCTTTCCTACCAAAGCCTAGATACTCAGCTGGTTTTTGCTTCAGTGCAAACAGGATTATGCATCCTGTACATGAGTTCTTCAGCCTTGCAGGTGGGTTGTGTATATTAAAGCTGTATTTCCAGACACACTGATAACTCATGAATAATTTTGTATTTGAAGGTCTGTTGCTTGGATAATGAATATTCTTCTCAGATGTTCTCATGTAGCTGGATTGGCATGAATATGAGATTTCTGCTTCACTTGCTTCTTCTTATTTCCCAGTTGAAATCAAGACAATCCATTTCTGTAGGAGTGCATTATACATGAATTTGTCTTCCAACCTGTGTAAGCAGGTGCTTGAAGAGATTACATTCTAGATGGTTTCAGGTAATTGTAAAATTGCACAGTTCGTGTGCAGTAGGATTCTCTATACTACTCATTTAAGCCACAAAAATGGAAGAGCTGATATTCACTTAAATATTACGTGAGATTTAAAAGGCAAAAGGGGAAAAAGAGGGAAATATGAGAGAAAGATGAGCTGAGCATTACAATAGGAATGTTCAAAAAAAGAAAAACATAGATATTCAAAGAATGTGATAAGACAGGTAAATGAGAAAAGTACTTGGGCACAAATTGAAATACAGGAAATTCTAGTCGGCGATGAAAAAAAATCATGCAGTAAAGGTGAATGAAAACTGGAGGATGCTGCCCAGAGATGTTTTGGAGAGTCTGTCTTTGAGGATGGCCAAATTCCAACTGAGCACGGCCCTGAGCAGCCTGCTGTAGCTGAACTTGCATTCAGCAAGGTATTGGATGGATGATCTCCAGAGGTGCAAAGTTAAAAACCAGGTTCAAATGACACTGAATTAAAGTCTTTAATACAAACAAGGAAGAAAAAGATATGATGAAAGGTCCCCTCACTTAGGAAGACAGCTCTTCTGTTCCCATATGGGGAACTGTACTGTTGTGCTTGTAAAGTATTTGATGTTAGTTTTGACAGTGACTTTAATACCTAAATTATGATAGCTCTGTGATACATAGGAGGCTTTAAAGGTACACATTATTTAAGAATCTAATGCAATCCAATTAAATGCTCCATTTATTCCCCTTATCAGGCAATGAGTTTTCTTCATAGCCTGTGTTAACATAGGTTTTCTCTCTGCAAAAATAAAACTTCCTGCTGCATTAAAAACCAAACTCAAACTGGGAAGACAGCATTGAACTGAATATCACAGACTATTTTCCTGACTATCCAAGAATTCAAATTTTTTACCACTTTTTGGTTAAAGTAAGTACTACTTTAGAAAGTACATAACTTGTTCGGTTTTGAGATGACAGCCACTTCTTCCCAGAATCCTCTTTCTTTGAAAATATATTTAGGCTCAACCACACTGAAAATGAAAGTTTGCAGTTGCTTGAAATGTCACATTAAACAACTTCCATAGCAGAAAATAAATAAACACAATCTAGTATGTTATTTGTTTGTTTGTTTGATATGCCTGTAAAAGAAATACAGGAAGCCTCCAAACTAGTGTGTCACTTATCAGTTACAGAGAAGTGGAAATAATCATGCAGCTTATTCAATTACCAGTAATAGGAAAAAGTTATTTTCTTAGCTGAGTCAGCATAAGCCAAAAGTGTTTCAGAAGCCCAGGTCAATACTGTTAACTGAGATCAGGATTTCTTCCACAGGTAGAAATAATAATGTCTTTGTATGTGACTACAGTCAGTGAATGAGAGGGAACATTCACAAATCCTGATGTAAAGTGCCTTTGTTCATAGTAGGCAAAATTAAAGACAAACCTTTATATTAATTTACTTTGCTTTTTTCCAGTAAGTCCTAAAGGGTGTGCAAGCTTTGTGAAATAAAGTGAATTTCACCTATCAGGAGGACCAAATCCCACTATTTCTATACTCTGCTAAAATTCATAAATGCATGCATGGAGAAGAAATTTAATATTCTGGTGTGTATAATGCCCCAGTGAAAAATACATCAGCTTTATTATTCTCCCTCAAAGTATAGATGCAAATCTATAAACACTTTTAATTGATGAAATTGTCTGCAAACCAGAGCTTTCCATTTCTGATATAAAGGAAAACAAATTATAAAAATGTCAAAGTGCTGCTTAACCTAAATGGCTATTTCCTTAAATAGCTGCATCCATTTCAGAGGGTGATTCTCAAATTAATTTGCTATCCATACCTCAGTAAGGTCCATGTACTCTATTGCTTGTTACAGTTTTGTTTAACAAAATCAAAGTCTGTATTTTCACAAAAGCAGTACTGCAGATTATGCTCTTTAGTTGGTCACTGCTAATTCAAACAAATGCTAACCAATTTAGTGCTGTTGTGTGTGGGAAATCATGGAGACAACATAGACACGCAGTGCTTCTGCCTAATGTAACAACCCAGTGGTCTGTTCAGTTCTGGTTATCACAAGAGAATAAGGAATCAGTGACATTTCGTCATTCTAAGGGTTACAGTAAAAGTTCAATTTCTTAACTGCCAAACATTTTGTAAGGTGCTTTCCCAGCTATTTATTTTCAAATGGCATTTCAAAAAAGAGCTATTTTATATAGTCTGCTAGTCATGCCTTTTGTACTCATGTTTGAGCAGTTAACAGTGTAACTCTGTAGAATGCTAATAATGCTTGCTTTCCGTTTTCTTCCAAGTGCCTTAGTTGCATATGTTTTATACACAAAACTTCATATATACTTAATTCAAACCAGAAAGGTAAATAACACAGTCTTAGTAGTTGCTTTCAAATGTACTACTTTCCGTTTAATGTCCTTCAGATCAAAATATAATATATTTGGAGCTTTGGGCTCTGTCACATTAACAAGATACTAGTGAGAATCTTATAGTATAGTATCTTAAGATGGTACATCATATTGAGAAATTATTTCTTAGGTGTAACACAGTATTTTTTTTTAGTGCCTTTTTTTCAGAGTAGAGTTTCTTAAGGCACATATTTACCCCAGTAGTCCACATTTGTGCTGAAAAAACAAATACCTGCAAACCCCATTTTCCAGATATGACAAGGAGGTAAAAATGGTGTCATGGTTTCACCCCAGCCAGCAGCCAAGGCCTGTGCAGACACTTGCTCACTGCCCACCAGCAGGATCAGGAAGAGAATTGAAAGCGTGAAAGCTGGAAAACTCAGGATTTAGATAAAGACAGTTCAATAGGGAAAGGAAAAGCCACACACACAGACAAAGTAAAAAAAGGAATTCACTGCTTCCCATGGGCAGGCAGGTGCTCAGCCATCTCCAGGAGAGCAGGGCTCCGTCACCCATAAGGGTTACTTGGGAACACAAGCACCCTCGCTCCAGATGTTCCCAATTCTTCCTTCTTTCCCCCATCTTTATATACTAAACATGATGTCACATGGCCTGGAATATCCCTTTGGTCATGTTGGGTCACCTGTCCAGGCTGTGTCTCCTCCCAACCTCCCAAGCACCCCCAACTTCTTCTCCAGCATGGCAGTGTAAGAAGGCGTTGGCTCTGTGTAAGCCCTGCTCAGCAATAACAAAAACCTCTTTATTATCAAGTCTTCAGCATAAATCCAAAACACAGGCCCATGACAGCCAGTGTGAAGAAAATTAATTCTACCCCAGCCAAAACCAGCACAAATGACTTTCACATCTTTCACATCTAGCTCATTGTTATACGTGAACTAAATGAAAAAAAAAAAGAGTTAAGTGGAAGATTATAAACTCTGTAATATTTATTAAAAACTAAGCAATTTGCAAATACAAAACAAATAGAATTTTAAACAGGAGTCCACTAGTGAATACCTACTTAAATAAGGCGCTTGGTGAATGGTGATGACATTGAGTCAACCACTTAGTGGTTCTGAGGAGTCTTACAGAAGTAAGGATGAGTGTCAAGAAAAATACCATAGTATTTTATGTGGCTGTTTTCTTCAGGAAAGAGCAAAAGTCTCGTGGTCAACATGGTCTCCTAAAGATGGACAGATAACTGACCCAAGTGGAATGTTACATCCTTTGGGAAGAAGTTACCAGTTGGTCGGTAGTGATAGCATAATTAACCTTGAAAGAAAGACTTTAGGATGTTTTTGCATCAGAGGCTACGTGGCATCTTTCATGACGTTTCACATACGCCATGAGCTGCTCACTGTAATCCTCTTAACCAATGACTGAATGGGCAGGTAGCTGAAAACTGCAGTACAGACTCCTTACATCTGCCCATGTGGAGAGAACTGAGATCTATCAGCAAAGGACTAAATATGCAAAATACAAGCTCTACTTTTGTATTCAAATACTTGTCTAATAGCATTAACCTAGTAGATATTCTAAAGACCTTAACAATTAAGTCGCCCCTAGTGGTATGACCTAAAAGATTTTACCAATATCATGATAAATCATTATTTCTTAAAAACATATGTATTCTATTTATGTAAACAAAAAAAACCAAACCTGTACACATTTAAAAAATACTAATATTACTACATTAACATACATAAAACCTATTGCAAGAGTGAAAATCCCTCAGATGTAAGCACTTTGTTACTCTATATGTCAAACTACCATCACTCCTAAGACAGTGAATTCCATTACTGCATACAACTAGGGTCAAAAAAAAAAAAAGTGTGGAATTTAAGTGACATTAATAAATAATATTTGCATTCAAAATGTTTAGGACTCATCTTTATTTGAAAAAGGAGGTTTCTTCAGCATTCTGAGTTGATGATGAAAAAATTGTGTCTATTTTATACATCATCTATTTCTTACACCATACTTTTCTTCACTTTTTACTCCATTTACATATAAGGGGATATGTCTATCAATTACATTTTAACGTGGCCTATATGCAGTAATATTTTTAAATACACTTCTATAGCTCCTTGTATAAGTACTACAAGACAAAATAAAGCTGAAATTTAAGCTCCTGTAATTAATAAGAAATAGTGCAAAAATAATACATCAAACCAGAAACCAATGTATGATGCAGAACAAGTGTTCTGAAGGAAATCTTTTTCTCCTGTTGGTTCATGTTGCACCATTTGACAACATCTCCATGACAAACCTGCAGAACGACTTCACTGCAGAAGATTAATTCAGCATGTGCTCTTGGCAGAAAAAAAAAGCAGGATTTGAGCTACTTGGTTATGACTATCCTGAATCATACCTCGAGCTGGCAATGGTAGCCTTTCTTAGGGATAGACCTTTAATTAGCAGCATTAGCATTCAGTATGCAAAGATAATTAAGACCTTCTTCCCTTTCGCAGAGTTGGCATTTCTGTTGTTACTGGGTTCTGGCTGTCTCAATGTTGACATCACAGTCAATGCTGCACAAACCTCCAGCAGGATTTTCAGTATTTGGTTGGATTTATCTTTGTTTGTTGAGGCTGGCAGAATTCCCTGGATGCCCAGTGGCTGTTATCAGCTCACCAGGCATTTTTTGCCTCTGCTATTGATGGAAGGGGTTTTAGAGGTTATGAAACATAAGAGAAGGAGTTCTCTGCAGGTGATGTCAGAACCTTACCTTTTACTGTACGTACAAGCAGACCAAGTTGGCTTCATTGGAAAGAGAAAGCTTTACAGGTAACTAAAGGCATTTTCCAACCTTTCTGTCTGGAAAATCTATCATCTTGTGGACCAGAGGAAAAATTGTTCTGTTTCTATTGAAGATTATAGGCACATTTCTAGCAAATCCTTCAGAATCTTCAGTTTATTTAATTGTAGGAAGGTAGACTTTTCTTACAATGAGATAAAAACTTTATTTCTTAGAAGCGTCATCTGCTTGCTATCTATCAGAAAGCATGAAAACCAGAAAGGAATCTGAAATAAGGAGCAGTAGCATACTTAGCCAGCTACTGGAAAGTTTCTCTAACTGTTAAATTGTTTCAATCTTTTCACTAATGGAAATCTTCTATTTCTCTATATTCACTTTGAAAGCATAAAGATCTTAACAAAGTGCTCTTTACAGCATATTTTACATACTTGCCACATCACACCTCACAAACCAAAATGGGCATGTCTTAATTTGTTCTTGTATCCTATAAACTAAATAGTATTTTGCACTTTCTTCTGATTTTTTAGGACTATTTCCATATTCTTTGAATAATGCTTTTCCTTTTGAACTTTCAAGTTACTATGTTTCTGTAATATAAATAATCACCATACTGTGAGAAAGAGCTGAAGAAAACCAAATTAGAACTGACTATTCAGTATCTAGTCTACTAAAAATACCACAGAAATCAAGCTCTACAGAATAAAAATATTTCATTAAGTTAATACAGCATCTCATATCTCCAGAGAAGGCCTAAGAAACATATGACATTTTGTACTGTATTAATCTCACAGCTGCTCATGATTAATATATATATATTTATAAAGCATACAAATTATATTTAAAAGTTTTGATGATATGAAAGTGACTGCACTGCTTATGTTAAGTAAAATTTAATGGTGGATCAAACACGTGTTGTAAAAATATTTAATTAACTTATTCTGAAATAACATGTTTTATTTAACATAAAACAGGATTTTAAAAGCAGAAAAGCATTAAAATTAATATGAAATTATATGCAGTAATTTCTAAGATGTTTGTGCTTATCAAATCTCTTTATTCAAGACTGCTTTACAGAAGCAGAAGACTAAATGGAATTATTAATCATCATTAATTTTGTCTTTAAGACATTTCCTCTACAAAATTGCCCAGTAAAGTGTTGGCCTGAGGTTTATCTAGTACCTGATGAACAAAACTTTGATTTTGCTACTTGTGTTTTCTGCCAAAAAGATTTCTCAATAGATAGATACAGCACACAATGACTAATCGGGATAACATGTTTAACTAATTCAGAAAAAGATTTAGACTAGAAAACAGGAGTAGAAAATGAGACAATAGCTCAGTGTTTGCTGTGATGTTAATAGAAAAGCAGAGGTGGAAAAACAAATCAGGATATTGTTTGATACTGAAGAGCATGAGGCTGATGCGTGAAGAAGGTGAATGCAAGTTCTGATACAGAGATTTAGACTGGCAGATGATGCAGTAAGTGGAAGGGGTTTATGCTTATTGCACAGATTTTGGGTAGGCAGTGTGAAATAAATGATGCATGGCTCACAGAGCACTGCGCAACCGTGTGCAGGAACAGAACTACTGGAACACCACGTGGTAAGAGGTATTCTAAAAATAATGGAGGACAGATAACAGGTGTAACTGAACATCCAGCTATTTTGCTGTATTTAGAAGTAAAAATAGAGCAGGCTTGGTTATGAAACCTGCAGAGACTATGCATAGGTTTTTTAATTTTTCCATGCTCTTGGGCCTACTCTATAACCTCCTTCATTCTGTCATACCCTTATCAAGACATGGAGACTAGAAACAGATGCACTATTCAAAGTTTAATGTACTTTACAAAGTCTGAGTCACATCTGTTTGTAAGTTCCAAAATAGAACTGGCCCACAGATGATAATATGAGGTTTTCAGTGTGTCTGTGGTGATAGCCTATGACTGGTAAGAAATAATAATAAACTTTTCAGAAAAGGGAAAAATAATCCAAGAAATCACAGGCCATCTGATCAGACTTGTATAATATGTAAAGATTTCATGAATGAATGCTGAAAACCATGCAGGCAAGTGTAAAGTAATACAATCTGATTTGTTTTTAAAATTAAGATAAACATGTAATTAATTTGAAAGCTCCGGAAATGGCAGCACATACAAATGTAATTAACTAAAAAATACAATGTTTAGAATGAAATTTTGGAAAGATTACTGAATGATCTTAAAAGGGAAATGACACTTAGAGAGAAATTGCTAAAGGGGTTACTCAAGAGCTTGCATTTAGACAGACTTAACTAAATATTTCCATTAACAAGATTATCAGAAAAAATCCCAATGGACAATGCTGACAATAAAACTGTA
This sequence comes from Picathartes gymnocephalus, assembly GCA_013390045.1. Taxonomy (NCBI): domain Eukaryota; kingdom Metazoa; phylum Chordata; class Aves; order Passeriformes; family Picathartidae; genus Picathartes; species Picathartes gymnocephalus. The sequence continues at coordinate 37,577 of WEKY01059718.1, read as the reverse complement.
AGAAGCCATGAATAAAGACAATGTGTAAATAGGCAGGAACAAACAGAAGAACGAGAGTCGCCTGTTTATTTGTTTGATTAAAGAGGATTGTGAGCACAAACAGTCACAATGGAAAGGGGAAGCGTATGCTGTGACATCTTTTGTGGAAGAGGTTTTTGGACCAAGGGAAAAGAACTAATGATGTAAAAGGCACTGGTAAGGGTTCATCTGAAATACCATGTTATAATCTAGTGACCCCTGTGTAAGGATATTAAAATCAAGCATGACATGTAGGATACAGGCTTGCTTTCCAGTGGTGAGGATGTGCAGTACAGAGTTTTATTTCCTTATGACTCTGTGTAGCCTTCTGGGGTTTTTAAAGATTATGAAGAATACACCTCTCAGGTATAACTGAAAGGTGTCATGGGCCTTGAGGCAGAATGATAAGCAGAGGATGATAAGCAATGTGATTTGGATTCTGGAAAAGGAAATCCCTGATTTTACCATGAGGTCAACCAGGGAAAAGAGTGTATTTTTGGGCATGCTGACGCTCAAACTATGGTACATCCTCAACTATGGAAAGTAGTAGTTAGTCAAGTTTCAGGACTGACAGTTTTGGATTCTTGGGCTCCTCAATGTTAAAGTTTGCCAAAGCCTCTGCCAAAGGTGTCTGTTGCCATCCCTGCTGAACAAGGATCAGCTCCTTGGGTTGACGCTGGTGTAGGACTGTGTAATGTTTCTGTCTAGTGCAGGAGGTAATGGAGCATGGAAGCTAAGAAAACAATATTATTTTTTACTACTTGCGTTAAAAAGCCACCACAGCTAATATGAAAGTTGTGTTTTGAAGAAAAAAGAAATACAAATTAGTTTAGTTTCAACTAAAATATTCTGAGGGAAAGCCCAAACCAAAATGGCAGTGCGTGCAAGGCAAGTGATACTAATAAAACCCTGCTTTTCTAAACTTGATTTTCAAATTTAGATTTATTTTGCAAATTTATACAGAGTAATTATTTTACCTATTATTCTTGCTATACTTAGATTTGGAATGGAGCATTTGAATTTGTAGTTAGATTAAAGCATTGCATTATCATGACCCCCTTTATAAATTTAAGAACAAAAGTAATTGTCTTGTTTGTCTCACTGTAAAAGAGTCCTTGTCAGATTACAGATTTTATAACCTAATTACAAAAAAACCCACCATTGCTACTTAGACGTCTGAACTCTATATGATTGGTTCTAATTTGAATCAGGCCACAGAAATTTAGGGTCTGGCTTAAAATCTAAATCAACAAGGTCTTATGAAAATTCTAGCTAAGTACTAACCTGATCTAGTGCTTGTTACCTTGACAGACTTGTCCCGAAACAGTCTGGCATAATAATCTTACAAAGGTAAATATCAAAGTACTGAGTTCAGTCAGAGCAAAAAGCATTGTAACAGTGTTTAGTATTTCATATGATAAATGAATTTGCCATTTAAGACAACAGTATGGATGTATTAGAGTATTCATTCCATGGATATTCCCTGGATACTCCTGGGACAGTAGCATTTAACTCGTACCATTTGCAGAGCACCTTCTATATGGTGTATTACAGGGAATAAATCAGAACTTTCCCTTCTGACTTCAAGCAATTCCACAAAGAAAACATCTCCATACAGTGTTTTGCCTAAATTGAATCAAACAATGCTTTTTTCAGAATATTTCGTTTAAAGAGTTAAAAATACAAGAAAAGACAAAAGAATCTGGGTATGAGTTAGGATTAGAATGTAAAGGATGTACCACTGAATCTTTGGGCTGTAGCTAAATGGAAACAGGACAACTGATATTCTTGGATATGTTTGGTTTTGTTTAGATAAATCTTGTTCGATTAGTTCAATGTCTTTGAAAGTGTTCAGGATTATACAAATAGAACTTTCAAAGCTAATCTATGGCAACTTTGCCTATATTAGACAGCTGTAGCCCACCCTCAATAGACTTGTAGCTTTCCCATCTGCATAAATACTATTGTTTATGTCCACTTACATTTCAGAAATTCTTTCCATCTTTATTAGCTATTACTGTTCCATGAAGAGAAACTGCCAAAAGTCTCTTGAAGCCAAGTTAAGTGAAGATGACAATGATGATGGTGCTGGTGATGATGATGATAATGATTAATCAATCAAATATAATTTTGGAAGACTAATGCCCTTACTCAAAAATATTTGTACAAATACTATCCTAGATAGGAAAAAACATTAATTTCAGAGTAAAAATCTTCAGCACAGAGTCACAGAAATGTTGATATGGTCTATTCCATCTCCTTAGCAAAAGACGATGTTTGTTTTTAAAAATGCTTGGCAAAACCAAATTTATTCATGCTCTCTTAACTCCATCCCTTTGTATTGAAAAGATGCACTTCGGTCATGAGCTTTCCCTACAAATCTCGACTTTTTTCAGTGGATGAAATGGAAGCTGCTTAATCAGTACAATGTTATTTTAGACTCCCTCATCCCTCCGTTGGAATCCCAAAGCACAACAGGTATACAAAACTATACTTCTTTCTTGATATTCCCCCATACGTCCCTTCCCCTTTGTCCTTTCCCCTCTAGAAATCTTTGAATTAGCAGTTAACTTGGTAAGCAGGACTCCGGCTTCTAGCTCTTAGTGTAACAGCCAAATGCCCTCAGGCAGCTAAAATCCTGCCCAATCAATAATAAAATCACTTTGAAGTGATGGAAAGTCACTCGCATTGCAGAACAGCATGCTGGTTATTTATAAGATAGCACACGTTCAAAGTTTTCTGGTTGGCTTGCCACTTTTCATACTCTTAATATAGATTGATAGCATGATCTGCCTTACCCATAATGGCAATGGAATATTAGCAATTGTAATTGATAAAATTCTATATCCACTAGGACTTTTCTATCGATTTATTAATTTACTAAACAAAGTAAGTTTCATTTTTTTATTGCTGTAATTCTTTATTGTGATAGTAGCTTATTGTGTTAGGTGCTGTTCTACTCTTCCATCTACAGTACCTTGCTAAGCCTCTGAGGTTCTTCACAAGCCCTCTGCTGACATACGCTGATTTTTTTTCTCTATCTAACGAAGCAACTGTAACAAAACATAGTCTGATTATAGAAGAACAAAGTAAATGAAATAATTTATTTTTTTATTTACTTGTTTAAGATTCTAGTCAGCTTTGATGCAAATATTTAGGAAATTTATCCCTCTAATAGATATCACATGTCTACACCTAATTTTCAGTATACTTAAATATTTCATGGGAACTGTCATTTATTTGCAAATTCAAATGGCAAGGAACTGTATAATTCTGGACTCTTCCTAGATTTATACAATCAGAATTGCTTAAAAAAATAAGCTACTCCCTCTCAACCTCCCTGCTGTTGTGGTTTTATGAAGATTCAGCTTTATAAACAGTCATACAGGAACCGTAACAGTTCCAGCTCCTGGCCATTTCTGTTATGGACTCGAGTTTTCCCTCAAGAACAATCAATCAGGTTAATATCCAATGCTTTTAAAAACTTTCACTGCTCCAGCCTGCTACACAAACATACCAGTTCTTGAGCCTCCTGCACTCAACCCTTTACATTCTCCCTGGAATGTCTCTGACACACAGCAACAAAAGGAGATTTCAAGTTCAGACTGAAGAAGCATAATTATGTTTTAGTAATACATTTGCATGTGTCCATACTCCTTATCAGCTGACTAGTACCAACATGTTGTGGTCAAGACCTGGGGAATTATTAACTAAACTGCTGGACTGCTCTCCAGGACTGACATTAGAATAAGCTGCTATATTAAGAATGAAATAAACTGTTAACATTTGAATATAACCCTTTATATTACAAGCTTTACCTACCTCTGTCATGGAAGTGATTCTGAAACACCAAATGCTATGTAGAAATCAAAAAGTATTAAGACTTGAAGCTACTTAAGACCATGTAGTTTACAACTGGCTCATATCAAAGTTTACATTCATCAAAATCTCTCACTGAAGAATTTTTTTCCTACTAACATTCCAATATTCCGTAAAGCCTGCACATTGACCAAATCTCAATAACCTTGGAATTAACCTTAACTAACTACATATGAGGGAAAACTGATTTTTCTGGTACATCAGTGCCATCCACTACAAATGCAGTTTTCGGAGGAACACAACAGACTAAAGATTTCATTGCTTTTATGAAAAAAAAGCAGAATTGGTATACTTTGTTCTGAAAGGGATCTTTTCAAATTTCATGTCTTGATATATAGTGACTAATCAAATACTACATAGAGAAACAATGGCCTTTTTAGAACCAAAATAATTGGAAACAGTAAGTCCAAGAAAGTACTGCAGATGTTCGTATGTTTGTTCAGCTCAACAGTTATAAGTAGCACCTCTTTGGGGTTTAGATATCTCTTTTAATAACAAAGCACTTCAATGAACTGATAGTATATTGGAACTCTTTTATAGGTTCCTTTAGAATTCACAGCATAAATGCGACTTTTTTTCCATGTGGCTTCAGTGTTCAGGGTGAAAGTTTTAAGAACAAATCTCAGGAAAAAAAAATCTCTTTTGGATTGACCTGGCAGAGATTTCTGACTTTCACACTTAATGCTTTTAGTGAAAATCTGGTAATGAAAATGTTTCATAAAAGCAAATTCATGTTGAAGAAAAAATGTGTTTTTAACAACTTTATCAAAGGAGAATGAAAAACTAAGTCACTAAAGGGTCTTTATTTATACATAAACTCATTTATATTCAAACACCCAAATACCTGGATATCAAGTATAAAGTTTTATAATTATTAAAATACACAATCACACTCAGTAAGAATCCTTAAATATCCTGTAATTTGGTGGCATCTTCCCAAGACACATAATTGCTTGCTATAAATCAATCCAACTCAGTATTTCTGGTAACGCAGTTTTAAACAAGTCTCCTTTAGGTTCCTTTTGTTTTAAAGAAATGTAAAATTATAAAATCTGTCTCTGACTGTTGGCACTTAAAAGAAGGAAAAGTATTTAGGTTCATCTCATTCAACTTTAGTTCTTGAAAATCAGACATCCAGCCTTCATCTGTCATTGGGAAGCTATTTATAAAGACCAAGGCACATCCATGGATTGATTTATACACCTGTTGTACGTGGCTGGATGAAGGTTATCAGGGCAGTTAGAAAATGCACTGTATCACTTTCCTTCCTATGTTACTGTGCATCAAGGGACATTAAAATGTTTTATGATACAAAATTAAAAATATCTTGATCTATCCACAGCTATAAAAAGTTCTAAAGCAGTGTGAAATAATGTCAAATATGCAGTTTTGAGTAGATCAACTATCCTTTTGCTGTTGACATGAATTTCACATTCAATACCTGGAAACACTTTTACAGTCAAGAAACTTTATTATAAAACCCTTACAATACTTTCTGCATGTAAGCAGTAAATACATATAAAAATTCCAATTGTGCTTTTAAAGCAACGCAGATTTTTACCTGAAAGTGTAAAATTCTGTAGACCTCCTCTCAGCATTTTTAAGTGATGGCAAGTTGACTTAATGGACACTCACAAAGTTCAGAAAGTATTTTCCTTAGTATCAGAAGCAATACTTCCTCACAAGGGTTACAGGACCTGTTGCAGGGGACTATTTGATACCAGGCTATAAATTCAAGGTAATTTTCATAATCAGAATAAGCTGCAAGAAAAAATGTAGAAGATGATGTGGAACATATATGAAATCAAAAGAAGAAAAGTATTTGCATATTTGAAAACAAATATTGCGAAGCTAAATGCACAGCTGAATAGCTGTTGCAAATAACCCAATGTACTATGTACAAGTTTCTAGTTATTTCATGATAACCACTCCACTTTTCCAAAGATGAAGATCAACAGGGCACAATGTTAAATAGAAAATAGGAATAAAGAAATGAAGAAGAGGTGTCATGATGTGGGTACAATCACAAAAATGAGAAGGGGTGGCAAGGAAGAAAGAAGGAATAGAAACCAAACCAGCTAAAAGGAGAAACAGAACACCAAAAATATAGTACCAAATTAAGGCAGCTCATTAGAACCTCTATCTGAACTATGCTACTGCATATTTCAGATTTTTTTTGTATATATGCAAACTGTAACTTTTCTGTCAAAACGGTTTCAAAGAAATCTTTTCTTTTCCTGTTCTCTCAAGGAAGCCAGGTGCTAAAAGTCGTGGTTATTCTGAATGAAGGCTACACGACCAAATTTTATACTTCATCAGAGGTTAACTTCAGTTACTGGGCTGTACCGTGTTTCTAAATGAGCACTGGTATGCATTGTAAATTCAAGAACAGATGTAGTTCCTGCTGAGGGCAATGGGACCTCTTGCCTACATCTCTCCAAGAACAAAATATCCTTTAAAGAAGAAAAAAAGAGCTAGTAATTAATAAATAATGTTGCCTTTACAGTCTTTCACTTTAACAAAGACTTTTTACCCACTGGCAGAAGAAAATGTAATCAGAGCAGGAAAAAAAATAAGCTACAACTATTACATCATTAAATTATATGTTCTTTAAAAATGCAATCAGATAATAATCAAAGCATTAACATGTGTGAAACAAATTCATATGGCTGTGATAAAATTAATCTCCTAAAGAATAATACTCTTTAAAATTATAGTATTTTAATGTTATTAAGGATTACTGCCTATTCAATTTGTTACATTTAATGTTTTATTTTTCTTTTTTTAGTCAAGAACTGTATCATAAGTTTCTCAGACAGCCATTGAGCTCTACTTAAGGCTCTGTAAATGGCATTAAAGGAATTGACTGGTAGTGACTAATATTAAAAACAATTTTCCAGAGAAACAGAATGTTCTCACCTCTACATATTAAATTCTAAATAAGCCTATTTATTTAAAATTAGTGAGACATATTTTAAAAAGAAAAACTTCTTCAAGGCAACAACACCACACTTACCTGGTCTGATAACTCAGCATAAGCAAAGTAGTTTATCATGAGGGTTCTATCACGTTTTGCTGCTGTTAGTTTATAAATAATGGAAAAAAAATGCAGACTCCACTCAGAAAAATTGCCTGAGAAAAAAGGACAAAATGAGCAATAATCTCTTTTTATACCTCTATATAGTCAAACAGACTAACAGCCTTTCCATCTTCAGAACTGCTTCATAAGCTAGCTGCTGGTGGTGTTTAACATGCAGTAAACCTCAAAGTAAGCAAGACAGGAAGTTTGTGTTAAGTAAGTACTGCACAAAGGACCTTCAAAAATTATATATCTATGCCAAAACGAGAAATGTGTTTAATATTGTAAACTAATCCTTCTGAAGAGAAAGCTATGCATTGTCACGGTGGCCAAAGTCTTAACTCCTTAGTTCAAGGCACAGTGGGAGTAGGATCCTACTTCAAAGAACAGAGCATGAGCATGGCTCTTAAACTAAGTTTTTAAAGTGAAAGGGAAGCACTGCTAAAGGTCTGGGTTGGGCACTACCATGAGCCAAAGAATTGTCCCATGCATTCTGCATGTGGGTCACTTGATGAGAGTTTATGGGTCCTTTCCTTAAAAGTCTTCAGGTATTAACAATAAAGGTATGGGTTTAATAATTATGATATGCAACCCATCTTGCTGTCGAGAAAAGTCTTGGGAACCACTATATTAGAGTCAATTGTAATAGATTTCAAGGTAAAATTCTCACTTTGATAAAATATTTTGAGAAAAAATATTTTGTTTCCATTTTCAGACCAAAAAACCCCCAAGACTTTTAACAATCTAAATAATTCAGACCTTTTATGTAGACAATGCTTAGACAATTAGTGTGGTGCAAAAGCAGCATAATTTTAGAATGAAAAAAATCAATGAAATATCTGTATTAGACACATCTTAGGGCTTTTACTTCAGACCAGTCCTAATCTGGTTTTAAAGGCTGAGCACATATTTCTTGAAGCAAACCTCTCCAATAAGCTTCATCCTAAATGAATTCAGTTTGTGCACTCAAAAAACCAGACAATGATCCAAACAAAATGTGGTAAGTGGGAACAATCAAGCAATTCACTTCAAAGTCACACTCCTATTTAAAACAACATGTTACTGTGGACACATGCTGGTTTTCTTGGTTTGTGATTTTAAGAAAGATACTGAGGAATAAAAATAACACAATTGAAGTGGATCTCTTTACATATTTTGCAGGAGGATATAGGATAACTTTGTTCCACATGAAACTATTTAAGCTTTTAATTAATTTTGTTATATAGATGACTGTGTTTTTAAAAAATTGAACTGCTAGTAAAAAGGAGCGCTATTAAAAAGAAAATGTAAATTCTTTGACAAGAATGGTTTGGGATTCCATATTTGCCTAGGCTCTTACAATAATGGTACACTGTCCTTCATTTTTTGAATGATGGATTGATTTTTAGTCTGTGAACTAGCTGTCATTTTCTCCTGTACGCTGCAATAGCTAATAGAGAGATTAACATTGTCAGAAAAAAAATGGATAGATTTAAGAACTACATGTAGTTCTGATCTTTGACATATGCAGCTGTCCTGTGTGGGCCAAAAGCAAGAACACCTTTAGCTGACTGAGGGCTGGAACACCTTTAGATGTATCAAGGACAGCTTTGCTACACTTATATGTTACTGAACTGCAAAAATAACAAGAAGTCTGCAAAAATGACAAGGAGTCTGCAAAAGACAAAGCCTGGAAATCCAGTGAAGGGATCTGATCAGAAATATTTTTTCAAAGTACATCAGTAGCAATGGAAAAGTGTTCTTCTGATGGACTGAGCCACTGACTTTATTACAGAATTTTATCCTACCTATAACAGTGAATGCTTCATACACCAGAAAATATCAGAATTACTACATGGGAAATTAATTATTTTAATGGTATGTCTGTGCGTAAAGAATCTCCCTACTGATCATGTAATCATAAGCCTGTTACATTATTGGTTTATGTTTTTTTTTCTTCACAGTTCTAGAAAAGAAACCAAACTTAAAATGCCTTGTTCCATGGGATTATCTAAATGAATACTGCCTACTCAGCTGAATTTGGGTTAATATACAGAGTTATTTTTAAAGCAAAATTTTAAAGTGACTAAGGAATCCACCCTTCCCTGAAGTCTAACATTTTTTCCATTTTAATTCTCTGCAGCAGGTTCAGTAAGACAAGTAAGCATAATGTGATGTGAATCACATTATCAATTATTCAATATGTTTGATGGCAAGCTGAACACAAGTCAGCAGTGCCCTGGCCGCCAGGAGGGCCAAGCCTGTCCTGGTGGGCATCAGGCACAGCATCGCCAGCCGGGCAAGGGAGGGGATTGTCCTGCTCTGCTCTGCACTGGGGCGGCCTCACCTCGAGTGCTGGGGGCAGTTCTGGGTGCCACAATATAAAAAAGACATTAAACTATTAGAGAGTGTGCAAAGAAGGGCAACAAAGATGGTGAAGGGCCTTGAGGGGCAGCTGTATGAGGAGCAGCTGAGGTCACTCGGTCTGTTCAGCCTGGAGGAGACTGAGGGGAGACCTCACTGCAGTTACAACTTCCTTGTGAGGGGAAGAGGAGGGGCAGGCACTGATCTCTGTGGTGACCAGTGACAGTCCAAGGGAATGGCCTGAAGTTGCATCAGGGAAGGTTTAAGTTGGATATTGGAAAAGGTTTTTCACCCAGAGTGTGGTTGGGCTCTGGAACAGGCTCCCCAGGGCAGTGGTCACAGCACCAGCCTGACAATTCAAGAAGCATTTGGACAATGCTCTTGGGCACACGGTGTGACTCCTGGGGATGGTGCTGTGCAGGGCCAGGAGCTGGGCTTGATGATCCTTGAGGGTCAGTTCCAACTGAGCTTATTTTGTTATTCTGTGATGCTGTGAACTGTGAAACTAAATGAGGAAGGGAGTTAAAGGAACAATTTTTCAGCATTTGTTGTGCTATAGAAAATAGGGGTACCCATTGAAAAATAAACAAGTTTAAAGCAAATGAAACCCACTATTTTTTAATATTATATATATTTGAATGGTGGGGAGTTCGTTTTGTTGGTTTGTTGTTGTTTGTTTGGATTTTTTTGATTTTGTTGGGTTTTTTTTGGTCAGAATTTTGTTTTTAAAGAACAGTTAAAATTATGGAAGTAATGTCAAAGACTATTAAATAGGATGGTCCCGATGCAACCTCTGGTTCAGGATGCAACGTCTGGTTCAGGGTGTCTCTAAACTGCAGACTGCCAAGAGCAAGAGTCAACACCATGAAAACTTTATTCCATTTTTGGTCTGTTGTTACATTTTTCCCCTAGCAATCCTTTACATGGTATTGTAAGAGACAGAAAAAATTAGAAATGGACCTCTGGCAGTTCTCTTAGGTAAACCTGTCTTGTGGATTTGGGGATTACATGTAGCCTCTTATTTGCTGTAGATATCAGGAAAAGGTTCTTTACCCGGAGGATGGTCAGGCACAGGAACAGGCTCCCTGGGGAAGTGGTCACAGCACCAGGCATGACAGAGCTCAAGAAGCATTTGAACAATGTTCTCAGGCACTGGGTGTGACTCTTGGGGATGGTCCTGTGCAAGCCCAGGAGTTGGACTCGGTGATCCTTTTGGGGTCCCTTCCAACTCAGATTATTCTGTGACTCTGTGAACATGTCTCTATTACACAGGTGCTTTTCAAATGCACCATGGACCAAAAGCGAATTCAGAGGTTCCCTGGAGTCAGTGAAAATTGGCATGTTTTAAAACTGAAGTTATTTTTAAATTAATGATAAGAGAGGAAGATAGACCATTTTCCAGGACCCTCCGGAATTAGAAGGATGCAAAGCAGAGCCATTTCTGTGAGAACTATGTTATGGATTCTAAATCCCACTGAAAAAAGTATGAAATGGTGTGTCAAGTAAATTTTATGAATCCCTTAACTTTGTATAATTCTATTTAAAGCTAATGTTCCTATATTTAATTTTTCTGTTTACTAAACTTAAAACCAACAGAATGATTCTTCTTGCAGTCCTTTTGGTGTAAAAAATGAAGTTACTCCACATCCTTTTACTCCATCTCTTATTCAGACCAGTTTTACAGTAGGTCAACTTCTGTATTTTGAAATTATACTATAAGAAAAAAATTAAAGGACTGAAGAATCATGCCAATGGGCTTTTCAGAAGCAGGTTTTTCAGACATTTAGAAACAGCTATCAATCCAAACCATAAATTCAGCTGAAAATACTGGGCATGCTCAAATTTAAATAAGTAATATATAAAGGTGTCCAAATAGGGAAATTCAGTGATTAATTATTCATGTACAGAAACAAAAGCTAACATATACAGTTATATATGTACATATAAAACATGTATGTGTGTATATATATGTACATGTCTACATATGTGCATATATAATAAATTTGAGTTAACTGAAAAGCTTCCTAGGAATGACACATACTCTGTGTTGTAGGATTCTGACAGCCTTATCAGGAAATAACTCATGTACCAGTTATAAGGATAAAATGAATATGCAGATAGACACATTTGCTAAAAGCTGTTTCATATTTCTTCTGATTCTCTTTTGTTTCCTATCCAAAGAAGAACTATTTGATATACCAGTAGAAGGTTTTAGAACATCTGAGGTTTAGCTTGTACTTGAGAGGCTGAGTGCAGGTATTTAAATTCTCGGTTGCTCAGTTGCTTTTTTTACAAAATTCTAGAATGCTCTTTTTTCAGTCCTCATGAAAGGACAGTCACAATCTTGCCAAACATTCATTCCTTCTATGCATATATTAGGGGGTGCTGTGTATGAAAAGCAGTTACTTTCCTGTAAATCTAAATTCCTATGTTCATCATCACTCAACTGGAACAGGCCTATTCCAATGTCTGCATTTGGAAATAAAAATTGCAACACTATCTTTTTTTTTTTTTCTGTTTGGCTGCTTAGAACAACATCAAAAATTCTGGTTTATGAATAAAACTCTAAGATCCTGAACTTAAGAAGCAATTATTTTGAAGAGTTTTTTCCTCCATTCAAAGTATATTTTAAAAACTTCTTATTCTCAGCCAGCCAAACAGCTGCTCAAAAACTTCAAAGTACAATTTCCAGATCTCAGTACAAAAGAGCCACTATGCCAACTGAAGAAAAATTACTTGCTAATTTTAAAGTTGTAGTGATTTTAAATTAAATTTTGTGCAGTATTTAATTTTCCATTACTCTATATGTGGACTAGAACAATCTGTGAACAAAGCTGCTTGTTCAAAAAACAAGTGGGTTTTAATGCTACAGAAAGGAAAGTGCTCATTGCACCTTGTGGGCTTTTACTGTAGCCATTATGTTTGAATGCATATAGCTAGACAGACTTTTGGGGCACAAAATGCCTTCCTAGGGTGTGTATGTGTCAAGAGGTAATATGTCTGAAAGAGAATCTGGTTTTTCTAACTCTGGCAGACAGTGCAATGAAAGATAGGCTCTCTTCCTGCAGTTGTTATGCTTAAACAATTGCATTTATTTATTTTAAAGCTTCCCAAGAAGAGGTATTCTATTAGTCTTTCCTAAAACTTGATTCACAATTCATCGTTTCAATTTTTTCTTTCCTACGACCACACTGAAAATGAAATGATGTATCAAGCAAAGTTTATGAATCCTAATTTCCCACTGTTATGGAGACTTGCTATGACAGATATTAGAAGATTCAGTAGTCATACAAAAACCCAGATATTTTTTACTATGTAGAGAGGATTACACCCATTGTAAAAGGAGGCCAAATGATCAAATTCTTCTTTTTACACAGCAAACATTTAATGAGCTAGAAATTTTAAATAGCTATTTGTCTGTTTATATTTTCTTTGAATGAAAAAAAAAAAAAAGAATGTATCACAGCTCTAAAATAAGGAGTGTCTCTGTGGTATTTACCAAGTTGTAGTGGCTGAAGTCCTTTGATTAACATTTTTTAAAAAATATTTTTTCCCAAACCTATCTAATCCCTATACAAATATAAATCAGGAAACCATAAGTTTTCTTCTCTTACTGAAATGGTTTTTGCCCTCCTGCTGCTGACTGCTGTACACCTGAAGCTGCCACAGAGCCAGCAATCCCTGCCACCACAGTTTTTTTGCTAGTGAACCAAGGCTGGCATAACAACTTGGGATACTACTCAAGCAATCTGCCCCAAGGGATTTAACTCTGTCAACTGGAAGAAGTCTGAAGTCTCCATGGTTTTCTGTTCTACACAGATGAAACTGCAGTTTGAGTAAACAGAAGCCAGAGGAGTGAAACAGGCAATTTTTGTTAATTGTGAATCAGAGGTTTTCTTCAGTCAGATCAGATTAGGCTCAGTACTTAGATACATGACAATACTCCTGGTGCTGTGTGTGTCAAGCATTACAGACACAAAATAAAATTTTGGACATCAAAATATATCAGTTACAGTGCAGGGCACTCAGATAACCAGAATATATGCATCCAAAGGGAGATTAGCACCTTAAACTAGAAGGACATTGCCCACAGCCTTAGATACAAAGAAAACCAATTTAAGGCAAAGAATGCTAAAAATTCAGAGGGCAAAGTTCATCACCAGATTGAGAGCAAAAACACAGGGCAGTGTTAGATAAAAATCACATAAATGAGAGATGCTCTACCATGAAGGCTGGCATGTAGAGGATTAGGTATGAAGAACCACTGTGATATAAATGGTATTTCAGATTGTGTAATAGGAAAATATCAGATGAAGGACAGAGCTCTGACAGATGCTAGTATAGACTAAGAGGAAAGCAAATAGGATAGAATTTGCCTTGTAAAAGAATGAATGGGTCATAGTTTAAATTGTAAAATTAATAAGAGATTAAACAGGCTTATAATTTAATCATAACACTTCTTTTTAAAAATGAAATTACACTAAAGGGTAATTGAGACATACACAGAAGGAAACAAAAAAGCAGAACTTGGGTTCCTGCTCAGACTTCGAAAGATATTGTTGATGAGCCAGTCATGATTCTGTGCAATTCTTATTATTTGAGAAAAATAACATATATACAAGTAACCCAACATACTCCATGTAGAAACAATGATCTGGGGTTTTCGTGCCATACTAGCATATTCAGAAAATTACATCACTAGAGGCATCTTTATGAAAAAGAATTTTGTACTCTTAAGATCCATAGGTATGTCCATCCCAGCAAATACTCAGAATTTTTACAATACCATACAATGCAGAAAACAGTACACTATAAATTTTCAATTGTAAGATACTATATCATGGAAATAAATGCCATTTACAGGTTTCAGTTTTTAACCTTGAAGCATGAAAATTAATATGAATTCTACATGTTAATTCATTTGCCAGTCTGTCATTTTCCATTAGAAATCTTTAATACTTTTTCTCAAAGTTTACTAACCAGCAGTTTATTAGTACTTTATTGGGGAAAAATTTTATATGCTGCACATGTTTTCCTCTTCACATTTTTTAAAATTTCCTCAAGGTCACTTTGTTGTCTCTTAGAGCAATAGAAAAAAAACCCCTATGATTCCATAAGTAACAAAATTATTGTGTCATTATCATCATAACCTGCCAAGGTGATAAATTCTATCATACCACTGTAAATTTCCATGAAAGTTTTGTAAGCAGGTATCATAGGATAAAGAAGGGCATCTGATAGTAAATGAAGGCTGAAAAAAATATCTGCAACCTTTTATTTTTCCTTTCAAAATAAAGTTGTACTCTTTAATTAAAGTTCTTTGCTATTGTTCTTATTTGTTCATATTTTCTCCATCATAAAAATATTTATCTTAGATTAGATAGTGTTCCAAAAAAAGAAAATTTATGTCAGGTATTTTAAAACTGCAGGATTTAAGAAGTACAAGACTGTATTTAACCAAATTTTTGTGCGGAAAAAAGAAAAACAAAATAAAGATGTTGCCCTGCATCTCAAAAGAATACTGGAGCTAAGCCTAGTATACTCATAATGGTCTGACCCAGAGATAGTGAAAATATTATTTCTTAATACTAAATTGTTTAGAAACCGTTGGGATAAAACATTTAAATCTTACCTTTTAACTTTCAAATTTCACTGAGCCATTCAAGCAGTAGTCATGTTTACAGGTATTGGAGTCAGAAGAGAGAAAAAATACACTAATAGGATGAACCTTTATACCACTCAGAGCCATTATTGAACAATAAATAATATTACAAACTATTAAAAGAAATCTTTAAATTATTTCCTGGAATTGTTTCACCTTTAGAGAAAAAATTAACTCTCAGATTTATTTTCCAGTAATTGTTTTGTTTCATGAGAAAATAAAGTGATGACTTTGTATTCTGAAGTTAGATACATGCAACTTAGAAGCAAAACTCTTCCTTTTTTTTTTTTTTTTTTTGGTAGAATATAACATAAACTTCAAGCAAATTAGATGGAGTTGGAATACCTACAATGGAAGAAAGCAATATTTTGAAGTAAACAGTCCTACAGACAATGGAAGAACTCAGAGAATGTTATTATTGTTACAACAATCACAGAAAATAATTATCTTGGTTTCATTAAAATTATGAGCAAGAATCCAAAGAAATTTAAAAAAAAAAAAAAATTAAAGTGCTGTGGGATGACCTATTAAGCATTCATCAATAAGTCCAGAATTGTAATTAATCAAAACACTTAAAACAATTTAAAACCATTCAGTACCAAAGCATTTGATAAAGAAAGGCCTTTTCCTTGAAATATATTTTCACTGAATTTTACTACATATTTAAAGAAAAACAGTGGAAATCAAATATGTCCCACTATTTTTAAGCTGTTTTGTCTTGGTGCCACACTCAAAAACTCTTTAAGATTTGAACTTGGAAGACAGAACAGTAACATTAATACAACTACTTAATTTATAAGAAAAAACAATCAGGATACAGTCTTTAATAGTTGTTTTCTACAATGGGTATTCAGTTAATATTTGCTTAATATCTTTACAACCATGACTCATTACAGCAACAAAAAACAATGCCAAAGGCCTGATATCAAAAAAGCACCCTTATTCTAAATATCACCTAAGTTTAAATTTAGTTTTAAATATATTCGTCTTTTAAAAAACACCTGTCACATAATAAGGAAAATGAGAATAAGCACTGTCCAAAATGTGGATAAAATTCAGCTGCCCTGTTACAATACCCTCTGTCAGGAGGTCAATCCATATAAACATCAACCATCAATGAAGCAATGAACTTGGGTTCTGTCATGGCTGTGACCTTCTTAATTTCCTCATGAGATGAAATATAAGGTATTTTATTTCTGTTGTAACAGGCATTTATTTTAAATAGAAATTAAAGACATTCATAAAGTTTGCAGAGATTTGCAAGATATTCAAGGCTTCTGGAAGAAAACTGAAGTCTCGTTTAGGTGGCATTCTAGCACAAGTCAGATCTGAGGTTCTCTGACTGAGTTTTCGGAGGTACAGAACTGAAGCCAGCAGGAAGATAGGGACAGCGTTCAGCTTCTCAGCATTTTGTGTTCTTTGTCTCCACCTTCTGCTTGGAATGAATGTGAGTTACAGGGAATTCAGACATTGTGATTTCTAATTCATTTGGAGAAATTTGGGAAAGAAAGTAAGTAACAATGGAGGAGAAACACCAATACAAAAGGCAACAATAAAATATTGAACATATCATCAGTAGCAATAATTTTATGAAGGCTAAATGATTATGTGGCACCAGATCGGTGCTTGTTGCTAACCTAGATTCAGTAGGCAAAAATCAAAAGCAACAATAAATAGTCACATTAACTGGTTATAGATTGAGATATTTGCTGGGGACAAAGAGAAAGATGGGGTCAAGTCACAACTTGGGTTTGATTTATCTTGATTTAATCAATAATTTAAGCAATAATGGGGAATCATCAAGTCACCCCTTCTGTTATAAAAATTGCAATTGTACTTCTCTACAGTGTTGTTATAGAAAACAGAAGCAAGGCAAATTCTCCAGCTCTAAGGACAAGAAAATCAGGGTAAGTTAAAAGGACTCTCTGTACTTGCCATTTCAGAATGTCTGCAGAGTACGCCACTGAAAATACTTAGAAAGTAGAAAGGAAAAAATACTCTTTTGAGAAGGGGAAAGAAAAGGAGACAGAAGATACTCAGAAGAGTATTTCATATACGGTGGATTTCTGTAATTAACAGTTTAATTTACTTCACAATATTTTTTTGTTATGTACCACTTTCACAACTTTGCTTGAGGAGCAAAATTTTTCAAATAACTTCATTTTCCCCAAAGACTTCCTGGAGTCTTTTTATTGAAAAATAAAATGGATTAAAATTTTTTCACTGTAATTTTTAAGTCTTTTAGAACTATGCTGCACTGGCAAATTAATTTTTCACTAAAATTCTGCTCCCAAAAGAACATGAACAGATTCCCCATTGACAAAAATGAGCATATGTTCTCATTTTAATAAAAGCATACTAATTTCTAACAAATAACAAAGCCTACCTGAAAAACAGCCTGTTTTAAAATTCCATCTGCCATTATTTTCTGTCATGGTCCCTAAATATTTTATGAACTGTCAAACTGATTTATGTATCATAAATGAAAGGGAAAAACATAATCCACCAAAACCAAGTAAGTTAACAGAAGAAAAACTGAAAACAACGATATTAAAAAGAGAGTATTCAAAGTTTATCAAAAGGCAACAGAATAAATGTATCTAGAAATGTTAAGCACAGCAAACTAACAAGGTATGACCAGATATACATAGCTTATAGGATGTTTCGGTACTACGTAATGCAAAAAGAAATATTTTTTTCATTAACACCTTAAACCCGAAGATGGAGCTCTTGAACTGTTTATTTAAAAAGAACTAGAAAAAGTGAAAGCAATACAGTTACCACAGGAAGATACTGCAGATCTTCTGGATTTACTTTCTTAGCATCTTCGATGGCATTGCATGCTAGACTGTGATCAGATCAGTTTAAAAGCTCTTTCATGTGCATACACATTTCACTTGCATAGCAGCCATTTCACTCTGCAAATCTTCCTATCTGCATATGAATCACAACCCTCAACACTCCTTTCCTCACATTTGAGATTGTCTTTCAAAATTTTTTCAAAACTTTTTTTAGATTTCTTACTGGAATTCCCTTGGAATTGAAATGGTACTTCTTGCAGCAGTGTTTAGTACAAATTATTTTCCCATTACTTCTCTCTCTTTAACAAGTACATGTGACCAGGTTAAAGACACCTGTTCTGTAACGGAAAAAGAAATGTATCAAGAAGTCAGTAAGTCCCACAGAAAGAGCCACAGAAAATAAAGTACAAGGGAACTGCTTAAATCACATTTTAAAGTCATTAAATAAAGTATTCCATCCCTTCTGTCTGAACCTGTACTTAACAAACAGTGGGAAAAATCCTTTGTTTAAGTACTGTCAGTACTTAGTAACTCCCTAATTAAGTTATTTAATCAGCCTAATACGCTAGAAATACATAGGGTCTGATTCCTCATTGGCTTGCACTTCTTACAGGCAGTATACAAAGTGAACAGCAGTTCTTTTTGCAGAAGAATGCAAAGGAAGAAAAATAGTTTATATTACTATCAGACACATAGAAGTTTGGGGCAATTCACCCCCAAGCCCAGAGTAGTTCAAACCTCCCAGTTTTAT
Organism: Picathartes gymnocephalus; assembly: GCA_013390045.1. NCBI lineage: Eukaryota > Metazoa > Chordata > Aves > Passeriformes > Picathartidae > Picathartes > Picathartes gymnocephalus. The sequence goes on along the minus strand of WEKY01059718.1, from coordinate 19,044 downwards.
ATGACCATGCCCCCAAAGGTACATTTGACATACAAAATATCTCTTGTTTGAGGATTCCTTGCTCAACTAAAATCAGACTGAGTTAATTCAACAGCTTTACTATTAATGTATGATACAAAAACAGGCCAAAACAGGCCTGTTAAAGAGTGAGTTAAATTCAAGCGTAAAATGCTAACGTCCTGTTCAATGCATTTAAAATCTACTTGGGCTGCACTACAGATACTACTTAAACACGGAGAAATTGAGCTCTTGTATTTCTAAGGGGTTCTGCATACTGGAGAAGAGTCTCAATTCAAGATGAGAAATAGTAGGTAGATTGTACCCACACAGAAAAACAAACCTTCCTGCTCCACCCTGAGGAGGAAGTTACAAAAGCCTCAGGTAAAGAGGGTGTCTCTTCCCACTTCTTGTCCAAAGAAGGAATCAGGGTATATTAGACCAAATTAACATTATTCCTATGCTCATTGAGTTGAAAGGAAATGCCATTCACCCCCTTAAAGTTTCACATCAAGTACATTCTACTACTTCATAAAATATTTTATTCTGAATCTTTTAGTCTTAAAATCAGCACTAGAGTTGCAAAATCAAACATCTTCACAATAATTTATCATTAAATTAAATTCCTTGCATTGGCAGGAAACAGTTTAGAATGAGCCTTAAATAATTAAACAGCCAATTTATTAGTTAATAAAATGCTGTATTATTATAGTGTTCAATTGGCATAGTTACAATTCATTTATTTAGAAATGAAAATTTTTTAAAGTAATAGGAAAATACTTAAGTTATGGTAACTGTTAAAAGTTTTTTCAAAGTAATTATATTTTGAGATAGTTTTTGAAAAGAGATTTTTTTGTACCAAAAGATTATATAAATAGCAATTCTACTTACTTAAATTATTTTTCTCAATCATGCTAATAGTCAAGTGGTTTTGTAGATACAAGTATTTTAATGACAGCTGGCATTTCTAAGCTGCTTATTCATGGTAAGTGCTGTGCAGAAATATCCATTTCTATTACTTGTCATGTTAAAGTCATACAGGAGAAATAATCTCAGTTTCTAATCTGTCTCATTTAAGTGTAACCCTTTAGACAAAAAGCCTGCAAGATATGAACTATATTATGTTTTGCAAGTGGATCTTCATATTTTCTTTCTGGCAGTTACACCACTCAAGTGTTTCCTAAGTTCAAAAAGAAACTTTTCTTTATCATCTAGCATGCTAAAGTTAAAAATGTAGCATCTTTTCAGTAAGATGGAAACTTCCTTCAGATGGCTCAGAAAACTCAAATGTAATTAAGATACTTCAAGAAACATGCTCCACTTTGTCCTTGTCCTCAAAAAGTTTAATTACTCAGATAGGGTAAAATATAGTACCAAAACTGTCAGCATTAGCAAGTTCAAAAAAAAAAACCAAAAATAACCAACCAAACCAACAAATAAACAAACCAAAATTAAAACGTCTCATCGTCTTTACATCACTCAGAAACTCAGATTATATTAATAAGACTCCAGTGCAATAACATTGAAGTGTCTTTTTTGGAACAGAAAATGTCTATTGTGCCTATTCAAACAAAAGATGGAAGAAATACTCTGATGTTTTAATGACTAAGTAGTAAAATACTGCATATGGGTTTCCCTTTTTTGTCAGAGAGTAGAACTTTAAGCGTCATCTTTGATCACAACCAGACCATACAATAAGATCCAGCACGCATATACACTAATGTACAAATTTAAAAACCTAGTTTAATACTACCAGAAAGCCTAAGCAATTTCCTATATTCAAATTTCAAAACCTCACTAGGAAGGACTGTTTCCCCCACCCTGGCGTGCAGCTCCTTTGGCACATGGGAAGGTGAAACATCCTTCTCTCCAGCACTCACTGCTCATTTTTGTGAGGGAAAAAAAATCAAGTTAGATAATCCTTTCGCTTTCCTGCACCCATTTGCAAATTCACACGTGGAAAGGAAGTTTAATCCTACTGGGTAAGCACAGACGGGTAAAGCACTGGCGGGTGTAACAAAACCCACGGGGGAAAGCTCTTGTGTTATGGAACAGCACGTCCCAGACAGCAACACAAAACCACCGGGCTGCAAAGAGGGTGCTGCAAAGAGGGTGCTCCCACGTAACCAGGCCCAGAGGAAATGGCTTCAAGCTGCACCATGGGAGGTTTAGATCGGATGTCAGGAAAAATGTCTTCACTGGAAGGGCGGTCAGGCATTGGAACAGGTTGCGTAGGTTGCCTGCGGGAGGGTGGGCAGCAGGAGGAGGAGGAGGAAGAGGAGGAGGAAGAGGGCCGGGCGGTGGCCCCGGGCCCCGCCAGGCACCTCAGGGCACATGGTCGTTCCCTGCCCCGGAGCTGCCCGGGCGGGGGCGGTGGTGGGGCTTTCCCGGCCGCAGTGCCCAGCTCTGCGCTTGCACCTCTGGCGAAAGCAGGGAAGGGAGGGGAGGGGAACAGAGGCTTTCACATCCTCAAACCCCGGGGAAACATCTGCTGCTGCTGCTGCCGCCGCGGCGCCATCCGAAATCGTCCCGCCGCTGGGCTTAATTGACTAATCCCAATCCATCCCCGCTCCAGGGGCAGCTCCTCTGAAGAAGCCAGGCTTGCCGGCCCGGGGCACGGGCAACCGGCCTCTTCCTCCCTGCCGCTCTTCCTGAAAAAAAAGAAACCAAGGAACTTTCGGCTGCAGAGCCAAAGAACTCTGCTGAACCAGACACTGTCGTGGGCATCCATAGCTCAGCTGCTCCGTCTTAATGACGCTGCTACAAAAAGACAATTAAAGTGTCGGGAATCAGAGGGCATTTGCATGCTCCTGGGGCATTTAGAATCTGTGCTGGAGTAAAGAAGGGATTTTCTGAAAGATGGAGGGACGGGGAAGAGGGGTGGGACACGAGGAATTCTGTGGGGAGCAGATAAAGTCTGACAGAAAAATACCATTTTATTGGAAGATTTGGTATATTGTTACTTTTCCAGAGAATGAAAGCAGTTGTTTATGTCAAAGAATCAAGAATGATCCACAGGAAGCCTGAATCAAAGTAAAAGGCAGATGTAGCAGAGAGTACTAGCCTGGACACATAACCAGTTCACTCATGTGCTTCTTTTAGCATGGATCACTTCAGAATGCTGACAATAGAAATAATTCAGCCTTCTTTGGCAAATTCACATACCAGGATAAACTGGATAGATTGCCTGTCAATAAAAGCCAAGACAATTGAAATTGCATTTCACTTTACAAAATGAATGCAGCAAAACATGAGTTATCCTTTTGATGTCCTCCATTCTGTGCCTTACCTGGCTCCCATGTCTCTACCTCTCCTGTGATCACTTTCTAAAGCTTTCCAGGAGGATGTAAGAAGGTAGGGAGGAAAAAGTCAATCTGCACCACTGAACATAATTTCTAGTGTGAAACTGATTATATTTGATGTGGAAATTACAAAGCGCCAGTGAATATAGACACCAATATAGCATTTTAAAGGCTTGTTACTGATAGAAGTTAAATTTTGGAAGTTTTTTCATTCAGGTAAATGTAGAGTTATAATAGAAAATGGACACAGAATGTATCAGACAGTTCTGTGTTTTCAGTGTGTTGGCTTAGCTTTACAGTGCCTGCACTGCATAAAACATTCTCAGCTGTCACTACAATTTGTTATGTGTGTCCCCTTGAAGGACTACATTACAGTGGTAGGCATGAAATAAGTTTCACACCGGGAGAAATTTCATTAAGAGGTGTTTTCCATCATTACCAAGGAACAGAAAAAATCTGAGCATGCAATGGCCATGTTCTTTTTGTACCATACTTGTTAAGTCTTTTTTCAGGAAAGAATTCAGTACTTAAACCACTGCCATGCTCTTCTATGCACTGTTTTTTTTCTGGAGAATGACCTCTACTTTTACTGTAATTTATTGGCTGGGACTTCAGAATCTTGGAGAAAGACGAGCAAGTTGCATCTTTTAAGATTACTGCCATACAAGGACAGTAGAAGAGAGTGACTGTTTTGTGATGGACCTGAAAGGCAGGCCAGTGCCTTTGAAAAATCTGCCTTGTCAGTTAAACCAAGATACAAGATGCTCACCAACGGTATCCAAGCCTGTTGAAGAAGATGTGCCTGCCATTTTTTGAGGGGTCTTGAGAGCAATCATGGTTTTACTGTCTTTGAAGAGAAAACAGTAATTATTTTCTTAAATTTTGCTCCAGTAGGGGCAACTTACCCTTTATTTCCACACCAGGATGTTGTGCCTTTAACAGATCCCCGCTCAGGTTTTGTGAGTTCAGCAGTAGGTGCTGAACAGCAGCCCAGTGTGGGAAGAGCTATTGAATTCCTGGCAGATTACAGCAATAGGAAACCTCACCAGCATCCCCATCACAGGAGAGAGAAGCCAGCCTGACCACAGGAGACCTCCTGGAGAAAACCAGCCAGGACAGAAGGTGGAAATCCAGGGTATGACTCAGAGGTAAAGCAAACTATTTTTTTAATCACCAAAGATATTGGTGGTGTGTAACAAATAAATAAGATTATTACTCCATTCCCCAGGGTCCTAAAGGAACAACTTTATAATTGGCCTGGAAATTTGAACTGAATTTAACAACCACGGTAGAGTGTTTGTATGATTCATTGTCCCTGCTGTAGCAAAGAGGTACCAGTCGGCAAATTCTAATGAGAATTCTAATGCTAAAAAAAACCAAGACTATTTTTGAAGGTAATAAAAAAATCTATTTATGTAAATTGTGAAGTTATTTACCAGAGTTCTAATGAACACCTACTTTAATGGAAACCAAGAAACCCAAATCACTCCAAAGTCAGGAAATCCCCTGGATATTTCTGTGTATTTTAGTATTTCCTGACAAGGTGCAGTACAGCACAGAGAGACCTGTTCCAGTGTCTAGTTGATCAGAGAACAGAAGTTATTGAAGACTACCATCACACATTGGTCAAAGTACCACATTACCCTCTTATTTTATATCAATGTCTTACACATAAATTTGAGTCTGATCATTTTGTAGTGATTGTAGCACCAAAATGGAAATGCACTCCTTATAACATAAAGTAAAATTGGCTTGATGGTTTCAGAATTTTCTGATAAAAATTGTGGAAAGCAGAAATACCTGCCAAGGGCTTACAAGGATAGACATAATTAACAATAAGCAATATGTTTGAAGTTCATTTCAGTGACTTACATAGAGAAATGCTCATTACAACTAGAAAAAAATTTTATGGTATCTCACTCTGCATGCTCATAGATGAAGAGAGGCATTTTTTAGAACATGATAGGAAAATGTAAATAAACTCCTAATTCCATTTTGCTATTAAGTAGTACTGTTAACCAGAGCAGTTACTGCACAGTTAGCAATACTTTGTACATGTTATTGTCACCAAAAAGTCTCTAAGTGCCATAAATTCTGGCAGTGGTTTTGGTTCCCAGTTTCTGTCTTCAAACTTTGCATTTTAAATCACTTCTTGCTTTCTGCAGGCATATAACAGAACCCTAAAGGACCCAAGAAACCACAGGGGATAAAAAATAGACTACATAATTTTCCTTTCTTTTCTTGCCCATACCATGTAATTTTCACTCTTATTTCTCATTTACTGTTTTCTTCATTTACATATGAAAATTAGACCTCTGACATCAGTCAGAAATGTTCATCTGCTTTTTTTCTGCAAGCCTCTGGATAAGTGAAGGGGAAAGAAGATTTGAGATAAGCAATTCTGTCTGCACATTAATTTTTCCAATTCAAAGAAAAGCAGGCAGAGACATACTCTGGCACATAAAGACACACCTGAAATGAACCCAGACAAAATCTGAAACTAAATGCCATCAAATCAGTAATCTGGGTTACAGTCAAGAAAGTGCACTGAAATGGACAGTAGTTCCAGGAAGCAGATAGAAACTGTCTGGTGGCTTTCTGGTGTTATTTTGTTGGGGAAAGTTCACTATTAGACTGAAATGCTGACCCCGCAGAAGTTGTCAGGAGAAGTCAAATTGAACTCAGGGACAAACCTTGAAACAGATATAGTGCAGCATAAATTTCTTAAGGAAATGGTGTAAGTGTTCTTCCAAACCTAGTATGCATTTACAAGTTTTCCTGTGATGCTGATGTATTAACTACAAATGTATAAATATTGATACAAAAAGTAGATGAGTTTTTAGGTACTATTTTTAATGAGACTGCATAAACAAATTCCAGATTTTAGCTGTATGATTCAGAGCCCAACTACAAGCCCCCAGGCATGTGATGTAAGTTGCTAACCTTTCTAGATACCCGTTGCAAGACATTCCACAGCTAAGTTGTTTGGGGAAGTTGTGCTGAAAGAGAGATCAGTCAGGCATTTTGCAAGCAAATTTTACAGTCACTTTCTCCACTGTGTATGGGATGAACATAAAAAAAAGAGACAGAAGCAGCCTTTGAGACAGATGAGCTGTGGTGTATAAAAATCTGCAGCTGACAGGAGCTTCTCTTTGGTGAGAAGATGCAGCACTATGGCTTTGGCAGTCAACAACTTTGAACTTCTCTAGCAGTCTTTTGCATCTGCTAAGCAAAAGCAAACTCAGTGAAGCTCTGTAATAGCAAAGCAACAGAATTTTCTACCCTTTTCTCTGTGGCCTCAAGTTTTCTTTGCAGTGGTTAGGATGAGTATGACCTCAGAATTTGACCGTACAGGTGTATTGGTACTGGGAACGTGGTGATGAAGTCCCCCTGCCCAGTTTGTAAATATTATTCTATTTGTAGGCCTTAACACAGAGGTTATGGGGACTGTAGAATGAATTAGGTTATCTGACAAGTCTGATAAGAAGCTGAGATGACTTCTTGCCCCTACTGGAAGCTAACACATCTGTAGACACAATTTTCTCCAAAGCTGGGAAATGGGAAATACTATAGAGTTTACTTATAGACTTGGTAGTAACCATTTTTTAAAATAAATACGTAGTTAACTCATGCTGCTACTAGATTTTTTGATTTCTCCAAAAGCCGACCTAGTCCAGTATTTCATCCAAGACTGTGGATAGTAAGGTCATCATCCTTCCTCCAAATATTCACCTATCATGTGATTATTTGTTGATCAGGGATTCATGACCAGGAGATGGTGTGTTTCTAGTTCATAGTCATGAATTCACAGATTTGTCTTAATGAATATATACATTTGCTTTTTGAGCACATCACTTACATTCTAACTCTCTACTTCCAGATAATTTGTGACTATGCTAGGCAAAAATGTCCTGGGCCCAGGTGGGTTATCTGAAGGTCTCTCTACCAATGATCTCTATCCACCTGGAAAACTGATCATTTATCCCTTCCTTTTATATCAGATCTTCTAACCAATTATTTATCCATGTGAAGATCTTACCTTTCTTCTACTGTTTCTTTAAGACTCTCAGTTGAAGAATTTCATGCAGAACTTACTGAAATAATTGTGGTCACATTATATTAATTCCCCTGTGGCCTTTGTATAGGAAGAGTTTCCTTTCAGCGGTTCCTCTGCTGAAGCAATAAGCATTTTCTCCAGAGTAGTCATTACTCTGGAGATGTAATCATCCAGGAATAATGCAGTATTAAGCAGCACACTGAGTGAGAGGTATCTCAAGGTAGGATTCCAGCCTCTTCTACATTTCAAATATTGATAGAAAATTACCATAGGCAGTACTTAGGTACTTAGTGAGTTAAAACTTTTGACCTGCCTATAGAAAGAGAAGAAATTTAATCAGATAATCAGAGGCAAAACATATAAAGTAAAGTGGAAATAAAAAAAAAAGTGCAACATGGAAAACAACAGATGAACTATTTAAGGACATTCAGACCTAGACAAATTAGAGGGCTGGACAATCACCAGCCATATGAAGTTCAACAAAGGGAAGTGACAGAATGTGCACTCTGGTTGTACGAACAGACTAGGGAATGAGATGTTGGAAAGCAGTGCCATGGAAGGGAAACTGGGGGTCCTGGTTAGTGGCAAGTTGACCACGAGTCAGCAGTGCCCTGGCAGCCAGGAGGGCCAAGCCTGTCCTGGGGGACATCAGACACAGCATCGCCAGCCGGGCAAGGGAGGGGATTGTCCCGCTCTGCTCTGCACTGGGGCGGCCTCACCTCGAGTGCTGGGGGCAGTTCTGGGTGCCACAATATAAAGCAGACATTAAACTAATAGTGAGTGTCCAAGTGTCCAGAGAAGGGCAACAAAGATGGTGAAGGGCCTTGAGGGGCAGCTGTATGAGGAGCAGCTGAGGTCACTCGGTCTCTTCAGCCTGGAGGAGACTGAGGGGAGACCTCATTGCAGTCACAACTGCCCGGTGAGGGGAAGAGAAGAAGTAGGTACTGATCTCTTCTCTGTGGTGACCAGTGACAGGATGACAGAAGGGCTTGAAACTGTGCCAGGAGAGATTTAGGTTGGATATTAGGAAAAGGTTCTTCACCCAGAGGGTGGTTGGGCACTGAAACAGGATCCCCAGGGAGGTGATCACAGCACCAAGCCTGACAGAGTTCAAGAAGCATTTGCACAACGCTCTCACATGGTGTGACTCTTGGGGATGGTGCTGTGCAGGGCCAGGAGTTGGACTCAATGATCCTTGAGGGTCCCTTCCAACTCAGATTATTTTGTGATTCTGTGAAATATGGCCTACAGTATGCTCAAAAATATCTGTGCTCTTAAATACCCATAAAACAGTGAAATGTGTAATAGCATACTGCCTTATAAGCTGATAGGTCATCTGGAAATAATGTAAAAAACTTGAAATAATCTCTTTAGAGCTGAGTGCCATTGAATAAAACAACTGTGGTTTCACTAAGGGTTAGATTATTTATTGTGCCTGCAATTATGTATTTCACTTTGCATTTGCTTTTCACTTGCCCAATAGAAGAGTGATTCTTTGTTAATTCAACAACATAGGGGTTTTTTTTCTGTTGCTTATTTTGCCATGCATGTCCTCTCCAATATAAACTGTTGGGATTTATGCTTAGTTATAAGTAGTTTCCAGGGGGTCATTTGTAGCCTTTTTTTTCAAAAGACTAAAAGAGGGACAAGAAGTAATGGTAATAGGTTATATTAATCTTCTGTATATAAAGAGAAATAGAATAATTAACCAAAGAATCGAGTTAAAGAATCTGGAAGAGTTAATTGGAAATCTTTTATTTGGCATTAACTGTTGTTGGGCCCACTAAAGTCAATACTCCTAATTTTAAAATATAAATGTCTACAAGTCAAATACTAAAAGTGAGCTACCATTTCTTTTTAAAACAGTTTTTGCTTTTGTTTTGCTTCATTTTTTTGTCTTCTTTTTTGCTACTAAGCACCTTTAGGTAGCAGAACATATAAGACTACAAAAAAAAATTTCTAGCAATTAGAATTTCTGGTGTTTAATGGCATTTAGCATAGGATTCATCTCATGAACTTTAGTTATCTAGAAGCTTGCATCCAGTCTGTGCCTTTCATCTCCACTTCCCCTGTAGACAGTGAAGAGAAACGAGTTTCCAAAAGGGCATGCTGTATATCTGTCTTCATTGCCTGTCAGGGGCATGGTGTGCCTGGTGTCCAGTCTCTACTTATGTCTCCTCTCACTTAACTATTCTAATTCAGACAAAATAAATCCCTTCACCACTGTAAGCTTGTTGGAGGAGAAGCTACCTCTTTCACTTAGTGAGTGAGACCATTTTAAAGAAGATAATCTTGTGAAACTGTTCCGTAACTACTTGTTCCCCAGCAAGCAGTATATAATCCCAGGCTTTTCACTTCCCATTAAAAAAGAAGTCCACATTTTTGTTACTTTCTACATCTACATCACATACTCAATATTATCATTAGTGACAATGTCTTTCATTACTGATTACATGGGAACTTTTTCTCTACTTTTTTTTTTTTTTAATTGTTGATCTAGAGCTTTTGAAGGAGTTCCTTGGGATAATATGTTTTCTTCCAAAATACAGCCTCCAAAATCAACAGGGGACATGTTGGCTGATCCTCTTTCCCAGTGTTTCACAAAAGGAAGGTATAATCCCGAACCTAAAATAAGCCAAGTCAGTGAACAATTTCTTCCTAACTGGTTTTAGGTTTGCAAGTGAAAGGGAGCCTAAATTTTGTGTAGGTCATACATATAAACTCAACAAAAATTTTTTTTCTAATAAAAACAGTCTCAAGTGCACATTAAAGGTCACCACCACATGCCAGTAATTGCTTCATATTATTTCATGTTTCATATTTTTTCCTTGGCCCTCCCTGTAAACTGATACAGAAAACATGCATGCAGAATGTCAAAACAGTACAAGGATATTGATGAAAAATTGGTTGATAGGAATGATGCTCTACCTTAACAAATCTCACATTAAGTTAGTTTACTTGTGATTATTAACTGTAATAATTATTATTGTTAATAAACTAAAATTCAGTCTTGCAATTGGTTCTGATTGCTGCATGAAAAAACTATTAAGTTGAATTAATTAGCTAATGTTGCATACAAGAAGCATGTAATTATGATTTTAGGTTGTTGGAGGCTTCTGGGAAAGATTTCAAACAAGACCTTGTACCTCTCCACAGAGATCTGGGGATTTGTAAATTTCAGGTTTTGTGAATATTGGAGTTGTCTGAACAGTCCTTTTATGAAATCTGTGGACAGTTAATTATTTCAGAACACTAAATTCGGCAGCATTTTATAACTAGAGAAGTTAAGATATGCAGTTAATACCTATATGAAAAATATGTTCTGCATGCTTCTCCAGTGAGAGAGTTAAACATAAAAAGCAGAACAGAAGAAACCTATAAAGGGAATGATTGTCATGATTTCATACATCTGATGTTTGCATTAAGACATGACATTTATGAAAACACCATGGTAATCATACCCACGCACAAACTCAAGGGGTTTTTTTGCTGTCTGTCCTAAACAATCACTTCTGCATTGGTGTCTTCTATTTACTCGGTATTTCACCTATTCAAATCTATCTCAGAGTGGAGCATTTTAGATGAATCCAGTAGAAGGTCACAGAAGTCTTAAAAGGGATCAAATAAGAGCTCAGTTGAGAAAAAGAAAGAAAAATTGGTCAAAGTGTGATAGAAAAATAAGTACATGTCTCCTTTCCAGACCATGAGCCAGAAGGTTTGCTCAGGCAAACTCAATGGATAGGTGGGTTACTGGGCAGAGTCAGGCATACAGTGGGAGAGACTGGTACCTCAGCAGGGTGGAATAAAAGCACCATAGATAGATAGATAGATAGATAATGCTGTCATGGTTTCTTGAATGATGCTACTTCAAAGAAATATAGTGAATAGTGGAAGTTGCTCGCAGGGACAGACCAAGAGTGAAATTCAGAACTGATGTTAAATTTTCCTGTGTTCTCAAGAACTCAATGAAATAAGTGTTGCTAGAAGGGAAGTAGTTGATTTTTAATGAAAACTTGCTTATACTGTCCTATGAAATTTACTGAAGTTCTAGTATCAGAAGACATTAAAAGGTAAGATTATGGCTGCTGAGGTGGTTCATTTAGCATATATGCCAAACTAATCATTTGCCACGGTCTTTTACCAAATTCAAATGAGCACTGCATTATTCCAAGAGTAAAACTTCGACTTGTCACCACCTGTCTTTTGGGACCTCATAAATATTCTATCAGAATGTTCTGTCTGGTGAAAAAAAAAAAAAAGGGATTGGTCCATTTTGTCTTTAACAGTGTAGCCAAAGCTCAAACTTGTGATATCCCTTTGTATATGTAAGTACAGTGTCCCTGGGTTGTTTCAACTATCTTCATTTTTGATTAAGCCTAAGCATTCCCTCTCTAATTTTCTGAAAGAAGAATTGTATCTGGACTATGTTATCTGATCTTAAGGCATTTTCTGGTGCCAAAGGAGAGTGTATGCTGAGTCTCCTTTGCTTGTGGGTATCTCCAAATTTTTACCTGTAAACAAGAAATCAGAATCTGTGATGTCCTCTTTGTAACAGTATCCCAGTCTGATCATAAGTATAGCCAAAAGGATGAGAGATGACATATATCTATCTTATTTCCATTTTTTCCCAAGCCTCCTCTCTGCATATATGTATTAGAGCTGTCATTTGTTATATGCTGCAAGTTCAGCAGATGATTGTTTTCATCTTGGGATATGCCAAGCACACAGGGCTGTTCATCTATGTGTTTCTTTCTTGTGGACCATTTTAATAAATAACTAGAATTTTGGAGCATTCAGTGTACGGTTCAGCTGCCTCCACCAGCTGTCTTATGAATAATGCACATATCTTTGATTTACTTTCTATCTGCTGCGTTGGTGCAGTAAATTTCGTAGGCAGTGCTGGTGTAGACTTAGTCCCACTTAACTATGTGCAAACTTCAGTGCCCTACTACACAAGCACTGCACACTGTTTCACTTATTAGCATGATTTTTGTACTGCCTCTTGAGTTCTTGTTATGTAGGAAAAGGGAAAAAACAGTTAAAGATCTGATTTTGCGTGAAAATAATGGAAACATGTTTATTTTCAAACTATACCATACGTTTATACTTCAAATGCTTCCTGTGCTTTAGTATTAATGAACTGGTCTGTTGCATGTTTGATGAGTAGTATGACTTGAATATTGCCACATCAAAAGTGTGTGATTGTTAGCTTTAGTCACTAGGTGGCCTTTGAGTTTGTAAAAGCTCCCTGAATGCTATTGGAAAACTATACTTTTATCTAGATCATAAACTTTGAAATTTGAAGGTTTTCATTTTAAACCATTCCTAAAGCAGTCTTTAGTAGTTTGAGCTGATATTGTCTTTATTTGCAAACTTTTGAGAAAGGAAAATGGTAAAAGTTACAACTTAATTATAAGAATTAAAATAATAAAGCAAAAGACTGTTCTTTTTACTTAAACAGAATTTCTCTTTGCATCAGCCTTTTCTGTGTGTCCTTGGAATGGTCTTGTTCAGTTCACATTTGTGAGGAAACTACAGAAAGGATAGTTCACTGGGTAAAGCAAAGGGTCAGAAGCTGTAGAAATATTGCCCTCCCTGTTCTGAAGGAAAGACTTGATGCTGGGTCTTATGTTGGAGTATGTGCTAAACACTCCTGGTTTCTGGGAGCTGCCTTGCGAGTAGCTGGAATTTCTGAGCTACAACTTAGATCTGTTCATTTATGTCTCTTACATCAGTTTCAGGGTGAATGTATATCCTTTTACAGTGAATCACATGCTGTCACCTGTGTGGGGAACAGCACATCATTCTTCACACAGCAGCAGGTTCACAGGCAAAGTGAGGTGCTAATTATTGTAAGGTCATCACATGTGACCCATGTTACTGCAACTAAGCCTATTAATCCCAAGCTTTTATGACATAATGCACCATTCTGATTATTTTATCTTGCCTTCTGCACAAGTCATCTGATTTCTCAGAGCCTGCATCTGACTTTTCTGCTAGAATTATAACAAAAATAGTACAACATGGGTATTGAGAAGTGAATGTCCTTTCAAAATGCAGCACATATAGAACTTGACATAGTGTTGAACAGAGATGTGTGAGTTGCAGTGAAGTTACAGAGTTCTTAACCCTTAGTTAACCCTTAGTTCTGCTAGGTTGTACTGCTGTCATGATGGAGCTTTGAAGAAGAGAAGCAGATGTGTGCACTCTGCTTCAGGCAGACATCCTATCTGGGACTATTTGCATCATATGGTATCATGGAGGATTTATAAGTTTAAGCAACTTGTTCTGTATTGCCTTCTCTGGAACGCTGTATCTAATTTTTCTGGTTTTTAGTGAGTGAGGCTGTGGATTTCATTGATTTCTGGCAACAAGGAGACCAAGATCGCTGAGATTTAAAAGATTCTGACATCTCAAAGCTCAGAAACTCAATTTTGAAAAACTCAACTCCATCTGGAAAATTTTATTAAGTTTTTCACACTTATTCTCTGTCCATGACTATCAGACATCAAGATTGCTACAAATTTGAGCAGAAGAAAGAAAAAAGCCAGAAGGCACACAACTTTGCCTATAATTTGTTTTTCTCACTTCATGTGTTTGCCAGTAGTTTTGGAAAGATGAAAGGATGTTAAACTCGACCAAAATCCTTGAAAAATCAGATATATACTTTGGATTAAGAAACTTAAATATGATTTGTAAGTATAAAGTGTAAAAATCTCTTTGTAAGTAGTCACTTTCACTCTCATGGAGTAGCAGCTGCACTTCCTGCCTGTAGCATTGGGCAACAGCATCAGTGCCCAGGCATTACTCCAGAGTGAGACACTGTTCTTCCCCAAACCATGCAAGAAAGTGGTCGCCATTCAAATTATTAGCAAAGCTGAAAGTAACTAGGAGTCATCTGTCATGTAGTTGCAGAGACAAACAGGAAGAGTGGTGAACCTGGGCATGTTTTGTATGTTAGCCTTGCACCCACCCTCTCTTCCTTTTGGCAGAACAGGAAACCATCTTCTGTTTTTCTTCTTTTTTCTTAAGGAATTAGAAAAAAGATAAAAGTCTTGATCTGTGTTGTAGTTGAGCCTAAAAGCCCCTAACATAAGATCAGCATTGTGAAGAACTGCTGTGCATATATCCAGCATTCTAGATAATATTCTGAAGTCTTTACCATGCAACTTGGAAGTTTTAAAGATGTAAAGAAGATGGAAGATGTAAATCCAGGTGCAACGTGATAAGGTCATTCACCAAATCCCCACTGAGAATCTGTAGCCCGATTAGGAGTGAAACCTTATATATCCTGAGCCCAAGCATGTGCTGTTTTTTTAACTGAACTCTCATCTTTAGGCTTTTAAAATAGTTCTGTGCTCAAACTTGGTTTCAGATTATATTAATTAGGACAAAGTGATGGTCATAGCTCTTAAAAATTAGGTTGAAATGGAAATGAAAAATTAGGAGTCATAGTCATGTGTTATCCAGTTTTTCTCAGTGGTTCAGACATGGAAAAACTGTGGGAGTTTTCAGCACATGTAAAAAGCCATGTCAAACATGATGTGATTCATCTAGAGGTGCTAAATTTATGAATATGAACTTACTAATAACTATGTGTGTAATCTGATGGCAGTCTATGATGATCAGTGAGAATTGCCCAGAGAGAGGACATGGATGTGCTGTAAGGGTCAGACTCTTAACCTTGGCACTGGACCAAAAATCCTGTATCATAATTCAGTTATTCTCTTCATTAAAACCTGCCTTTGGGGAAAGTCATGAATGGAATAGTCTCGCGAGATCTGTTCCAGCCCTGCAATGTAGCATCATTCTTAATATCTGTGGTTTGTGTATGCACTCCTGAATTTTTTTTAGAAGGAACTTGTTGCTCTCTTTCATCCCCAGATATGTTGCAATGTATGCCTAAAAGCTGGAGACTTCTACCGTTTCTTTGTGAAGGGTAACATAGAAAAAAAATTTTTTTTTTAAGTGATAGTCAAAAAATTAGGAAGCTGTTGTGAAAGATCACTCTGAAAATCTCTCTCTGATTCAGTCTCCTTTCACCAACACATCTCATAATATTCTTTATAAAACTTATGATCTCATTGTACAGTTCAGTGCTTCATTGAGTGGACTATATTGTCAGAACACGCATGGTGTAGGCTTGAATCTTGTCTTTTTATACCTCTAACAAACAAGGTTCCAACTTGAATGCATTGATTTTTTTTTTATTTTCAATGTATGTTGCTCGTGTGATTTTTTTAGGTATACTGGATAACAATTGCCCAGTGGCTCAAAAGGCCTTTGTAGTATTTTGAAATGTACCAATATTTTTGTGGATATTTTCTTTTTCTTCATTTTTTTTCCTACCTTCTCTACTTGTCTGCAAACTGTAAACTCTCCTGTATAGGCATTCCTATTTTTTCAAACTCATGAAATGTAAATTCCATTGGAATCAGTGAGTTAAAGGTATCTGCTTAATAAGATTTCCTAACGGGGAGAGGATTGAGAATCTGTTCACCTATTTTGCAGAACTGAGACCTCTGGGATTTTTTTTGCAAGACTTTAAACTCTGAATTGATTTTGTCTGTTTTTCTTGGTAATTTTTTTTCTTTGTTCCTTAGTGGTTTGATTAATGATTTCCTTATAATATTCTTTTTTTTTTTGTGGAAGATGAATACAGCATTTGGCTTCATATGTCACATAACTACCCATATATTAGGTAGGTACGCAACTGAGTGCTAAACGAGTATGTTTTGTGCAGCCAGCCAGGCTTTCAAAAATAGCACAGCAACCACACGTGAAAACCAGAATTCTGAAAGAGCTCACATTCTGGGTGCACGTTGATTGCTAAGCTCCTGCAAAAATCTGGCCACAAACACCACAATCTGATCTCCTGTGTCTAACTGCTGCTCCAACCCAAATATGTACCAAGGAAGAGTAGGGCAGTCCAAATTCTGGAAAAACATTGTGTTTTCAGAGGAAATTTTGCAGCAGAACTACAGTGACTTCCAGGAAGGTTCAGACTGTTAAATTCTCTGTGCACTTTTGACACATGTTATTAAAAAGTGAAAATAAGTAATGTCCCAAATAATTGTTTCTTGTTATTAATAACTACATTGAAAAATACTCTTTCTTATTTAAAAGCGCATTTTGAACTCAACAATTTTGAAAACTGTAGAGAAACTGCTTTTATTGGATCATATGGGTTTTTAACATAATCATCTACCGTTCTTNATTCTACTTCACTCCTAGCCACCAGCTTTTTTTCCTCTGTTGACTTCTTCCCCAGTCATCTACTGAAACAAGGTTATGCTCTATGTGGTATTTTAGATTCTGCAGGTGTTTTAAGGGTCAATGGAAAAAAGCCTCCCACGCTGGTGATGGGGATTTCCTCTGTAGCATTCATGGGCTGGGCTCTGGTCTGACAGGCACAAATAACTCTTCTCCCTGGTATTGTCAGAGCTCCCTTACACTTTTAGTGAGCTGCCAGAACTTAGGGCAGTAATGGTGTAGCACATTTAGTGCATTCCAGCGTATGCAGCAACAGGTCATATGAATCCAGGTTCATTTCCTGTGTCTGATTTGTGCTTTTCTCTTTAGCGTGTCTTTCGTGTTATAGCACAAAAACTTCCTGATTCACTGTAGTGCCTATTGGAATCTCCCTCTTGACATTTGACAAGAAGAGTTAGGACAGTGATTCTGTTTTCTTTTTCCACAATAAAAGCCTCTTCCTCCACAATTAAGTAAAAAATGTGGCAGTCATCAGCTTTTCAAAACGTGCTACTCATTCCTCAGAGCTCATCATCTACAGTAGAGGGCAGTGCTTACACAATGCATGTGCCTTCTCACGGAGGCACTTAGCAGCACTTTTGAAACATCAACTAAAGATGCGTTGCCAGAACACAGGTAAAACAGGTTACAATACTGGGTTTTGGCAGATACAGACTGACAAGGCTGAAGTGACCTGTCTGAGGCCACAGGTGTTTTGTGTGTGAGAAAGACAACAGGATCTGATCAAAAGCCCTTGATTGAAAGGGGAAACGTGCAGTTGCTAGGAGGAAAAAGTCCTAAGTGTTTCAAGTCCTGCAGTTGTTGCACAAAGATGTTCTCTGAAACTACCCTTTATTCATGGTTTCTCAAGCACATTGAGCAAAATGCTACTATCACATCAGTATATCTGTAGTGACTTTGCGTATTTCTTCAGTGTAGTCATTTTCCAACTGACTGTGTGCATGCATCCCTTGGAAATTCAAATTATCAGAAACCTCACAGTCCATAATTAGCTGTGAGGAGGACCCTCTGCTGTCTTGCACCTTGTACAGTCATTTCCAAGGGCTGCTGAAGAGCTTTCTCACAAAGTATTCTTTCTTCAGAAACTGACAGCTTGTCTACCATATAAGCCTGTTTAGTGGTTCTCCAGTTTGACTCATTCAGGGGGTTGTGGAGGGAAGTGTGTGTTGAAATATCCTACTTTGGCATTTTCCAAATGAGATTTTATTGCTGGCTTGAAATGCTTTATTGCATCTTAAAAATATTACCCCATACTACGAAGCAGGGCTGACAAATTTGAAAGCAGAATAAAATTGTTTGAAATTGTAGAAACAAAATTTTCCAGTTCAACATGATTCAAAATATTTTGAGGAGTTGCCATTTTGATGGTTTTATGTTTTCAGGAACCCAAACCCATTTTTAAGTAGCGATTCCCATTCCTGCTTTGATGGCTAGGGGAGATGGGTATGAAATGAAACCCAGAATGTTGTCGGTGCCATTCTCCACTCTGCATAAAGCACTTTGCTTTGTCTTCACAACTAACCTTAGGTATATTTTTTCACAACACGAGGGAGTGTGTGAATTTCTTGACACAGGATCGTGCCTGAGGCATTTTTACCGCAGGTTGTTCTGTTTGGCAAGTAGGATCATAGAGTGAAAAAGGATGTAGAAGGCCACAAACATGTTACATATCAGTCTTCCTGAAAGGGAATTTGAGGCGGAACCCAATTGCGAGCCTTATATACTGTAGGTGAGATCTGAGAGGCCTGTTTTATAATTGCAATAGCCAAAAGAGTTATAATGACTTCATATGGTGATTTAGTTCTATTGCATTTATACAGGAGTGTTTATAAGAAAGTGTAAGATGTTAGGAACTCTTTGCTTCTACGTGCAAGGTAAGAATCTACCAGGTAGCTTTTACTAGACAGAATTTTTGCACAAAGAACTTGGATACCTCCATTGCTCAAGCTGAAGTTCTCAGTCCAAGGTTTTCAAGAATTACAGATTATTTGGGGGAAATCTCGATTTCACTCCCATATAAACAGGTGACGTGAAATTTATGTGGCAAACGTGGGCATCCAAGACCCTGTAGGCACTCTAGACCACTCTTATTTCCAGCTGCTCCTTCTGAACTATATGTATCCCCTGTGAGTTCTGTGTTCTAGGAAATTATCTCAGATACATTGAAGCATCTCAAATAGCTCTGAATATCAGTATGGAAGGTCTGCTAAATTAAGTCCTCATGATCTTCCTGAACATTGCCAGGAAATAAAAATCTACAAAGACATCCCAAGATGGTGAGGCTCCACCTCAAATCCATTGTCCAGTTCTGGACCCCTCAATACAAGAAGGACATTGAGGTGCTGGAGCATATCCAGAGAAGGCAACAGAGCTCGTGAAGGTTCTGGAGCACCAAGTCTTATGAGGAATAGCTGA
>WEKY01059717.1:89150-109202 GCA_013390045.1 Picathartes gymnocephalus | reverse complement strand
TCTTGCAGCTTCAGAGAAAATTCAGAGTACCAGCAGAGTAAGTGTAGTGTGGGAAGGGTTCAGCTGAAGCATAAATTAACTGTATATCATTTCCCCTTAATAAAGAATTTCAGTTTTTCCACAGCTAACTGTATAATCAATTTGATCCCCTGCTGGCTTGCTAACTTGCTGTTGGCTTTGCTTCAATAATATCAAGCCTGTAATGAGGGAAATGGGAGGCTCTAATCACACAGAGGAGAAATAAGCAGCTGCAATTGAACGTGTAGTTTAACTGTGCAGAATTTTGCTGCGGCTTTTATCGCTGAAGAGCTCCAATACGTTTCCCTCCATGTCCGCCTTGCTTTGGAGACTAAAAAGCAGTGTACTCCTCCAGACTCATTAATCATATTTCACTGATTGGGTGACACTAAATGCTTAAATCCTATTCAGTTTTCAGCAGCCTTGAGCTTACTCCTTCATCTCTGTAAAGTTTTAGCTGTAAGCTGTACTTGCGTAGCCAGGGTGCATTGCAGCTCTGCTTTGCTGTGTTAGTAATGTCACATAATTTGTTCCATTCTGCTGTGAAATTGTTAGTCAAAGTATGCTTTAATTGTAACATTATTGTGCCACAAGTCTGGGAGTGCTTATAAAGAAAAAAGAGAATAAATACAGTATAATAACTGCTGAGTTTGTTTTTCCTGCCTTCACCATGCCTAGAAATTATACCCTGTGTTATGGGTTTGTTCAGTTACTCACTTGTAATTCCACATTTTTTTTCCAACACTTTGCGTATACAAGACACAAGTTAAACATACAAGATAAACAAAGATTATCTTTAGTCACAGTATCGCCAGACAAAAGATTCTTCTTAGCAGTCTCCACGCCTACATTTCTATTTCTGCTCTTCATTCTAAATGCTCTACTTCTCGTTGCAGATAATCTGCCTGGCAGAACACTGCAAAAAGGAAAGGCTTTTTGTCAAACTAAACATTTTTGCCGTTTGTCTGGGTGTTTTTGTTTTGGTTTTTTTGGGGGGGGTTTTTTGTTTTGTTTTTTTTGTATTTGTTTTGGTTTTTTTGTATTTCTGTTTCATATTTGAATTTTTTTTCTTGCCAGTGCATGGGAGAAATAACTGGTGAGAAGAAGTGGGGGTTAAAGTTCAATTTTAGTTTTCTGCGTCATTTCATCTCATTTTGACTTGTGGACATGTGATCAGGCAGAATTCAGTGCAAGGAGAGGCAGAGTAGGAAAGGCTGAGCTAGTGTCAGAAAAGCTTAGAACAAAAGTAAAGATCATTAACTAAAATTTGGTTTTGCTTATTTTTGCCTTTTTTCCTCCCCAATTATTAATATAAAAGTATATCTCATAAACAATTTCTTGTTGCTTCATGTCTTGTTTTGGAACCCCCTATATACAGAGACCTGATGAAAAAAACGTTTTTTATTTCACACAAGCATCACAAGTCAATATTGCTGCAAAGTTATCTGCCTATTTTCTGTGTCATTAGAAAGTCCTTGATGTCATCCCAGAATACGTGCTCTGTTGATGATGAAAATTTAAAAACCAAAGTGATGTAAATGTAATTAGGAAAACAATTGTGGTTTGATTTATAAACAGGATGATGTTTACCATTGATTCTGCCAATGCAGTGCATATAAAAGTGCATGAAATGGCCCTCTTTTTGAGAGGAAAGATATCAGAACTCATTCTTCACCTTTTTTTTCAGCTTTGAATGGCTGTCACACTGTGTGTGCATGCAGGCAGGTATGTGAACACGTGGGTGCCTGCTCAGGTATCAGGAAAGTGGCAGGAGGGGGCATGACTCGTTGCCTTTGCACTCTTTCCGCCTCAGAGGAGCACAGTGCTACCAACAGTGCCAGAGCTCTGGTTTTTCTAGTACTGTGTTTGGGCAGAACTCACTAGATACAGCTCAAAACCAGAGCACAGAAGAAATTGTGTGGGTACAGCCTGGCAGGGGGCGGTCCTGGGGATGCTGTTTGGGGCCGATGGTGAGCATTCTCTGATACTGTTTTGTATGCTTGCTGGGCCGAGCAGTTCCACTTTTATGTTGTTTTCTAGTAGGATCCCAAGATTTATGCAGCACATGAGTCTTTCTATCTTGGCTCAAAAGACAGAGTTGCATCGCCTTTTAATTCTGGTGAGTCACCATTTTCAAATCTGAGTGCATAAAATTAAGGATGAGAAGCATGTTGTTTTGGTTTTAGCCTTTCAGAAAGGAAAATAAATGTTATAAATGAAGTTTTATGGTTCTCCCTCTGCACAAGGAAGAGTGGTTTTTATTACAACATGACTACTCCAAAGTTTCAGAGAATAACAGCAGCACTGAGGAAGAAGTGCACACAAACCCTACTGGGTTTGTAGTAGCTGTTGTTATATTTATTAGAAACTAGGCCAGGAATTGCCCATCCTCAAGACATTTGCAAGTAGCAGCCATTACCTGATGCACTGGTTGAGAGAGAAGAGCTGAAAAGTCTTGAAATAGAGTCAGTGACAACACAGTTTGAAGGAAGTTTTGGCAGGATGAGGGAGTACCAAAGTCTAATGGCAGTTCTAAACAGTGAAGTTTGTGGCTTTACACTTCAAATGATTTAATATGATTTGAGTGTCAGCTTTCAGAATGACATATTATTAAAATGCTGGTCAGAATTCTTGTGAAAAATGCAGATAATGAGCCCCTGGTCCTCATGATGAATATTGTTCATGAAATAATTTAAGAATTATTGAGAGCACATACATCTGAAAAGAAGCTGCTTGTCTTCTCCTTTCAGATCTTGACTCTTTTGTTGTGACTGATGGAGTTGTCATTTGGCACAAGGCCTTTGCAAAATGAAGCCTTTCTCCGTGGGACTAGCAGGGAGAATGACAACCCATTTCTAATTTGCCACCATTCTTCCGCAAGAGACTTTGAATGGTTTCTGGCTGGAATGAATTGACTCAATCAAAAAATATACCCATTGCCAACCCCCTTCTTTGCTTCCCTCCATCATGTTTTATCTAATGTTTTCAAACTTTGCCTCTTGTAACATGTGTGAAGGGGAAATTTCAAAACCTCTTAAGAGTTTAGTGTTCTCCTTGCAACCTTTAAGACCTTTTCACTCTTTCTACCCTTCATTTCACTTCGTTTCAATCTATGTCAGCATGCTGCACATCTTCTGGGAGCGAAAACTGAGCCAGATTTAGCTAGCAGGAATGTCTTTCTCTGCTCTATTAGAAGAGAAATGCCAGAGTAGCAGCCTGAATTTTACATCCTTTTTGTGCTACTGCATCACGTTGTGAAACCGCCTCCCAATTGCTGTCTACGGTTACCTGCAGGGCTGCCTGGGCACACCTGCTTCCACCACTCCACCTTCCCTTCACTGGCTTTTGCCTATGCTCGCCTTATAACAATTTTCAAAGCTTGTTATTGTATTTTCTTACACTGTTTTCATTGTCTCTGGTTTTTGTTTGGTTTTGGTTATTTTATACTATCTCCATTCTCATGAATGCCATCAGATGTTCTCATTTTAGCATTATGTGATGAGATTAGCATGTTGTTTACGACACGCTCTGCCATTGTATTAATGAAGCTGCTAAACGAGATGAAAACAATTTATAAACATCCTTAAGCCCATACAGAGCTAAATAAACTCACATTCTCACTGCTTACCTTTCTGGTTTTTAAAGATGGCTTTAAAAGTCTTTCAAGCCATGTAAGTCAGCTTGAAGTCACTCTTTATGTAAGATTAACAAGACACATCACCAACCGTCACACCAACCTGTGAAAAGAGGCCCTGC
Source organism: Picathartes gymnocephalus (assembly GCA_013390045.1). Taxonomy (NCBI): domain Eukaryota; kingdom Metazoa; phylum Chordata; class Aves; order Passeriformes; family Picathartidae; genus Picathartes; species Picathartes gymnocephalus. The sequence goes on along the minus strand of WEKY01059717.1, from coordinate 105,428 downwards.
AATTATTTCATGAGGACAACCAGATTGGGGATTACAGGTGTTACTTCCATTTTCAAAGCATTTTAAATAAAACTGTGTCATCAGTTTTTGAAAGCAATTGATATTTCTTTCAGGTGTATTTGGATTCTTGCTACATCTTGCTTGGAAAAATCATTTTCTTTTCTGATCTGCTTCCTTGCAGTAAAAATCAAAGCATTTGAGTGCTTCCTTTGTGAGGTTACTCATTATGAGTCTGGAAAATGTATGTAGAGACATAAATGTTCTCCAGAATACCCTCTAGTAATTTCTGACTTTTATTTTACAGAGTAGGCACCCATGTGGCTACAAGTCCAGACTTTGGGCTGTAAAAGACACTTGATGCAAGGATAAGGAAAAATGAAGATTTTGATTAGACCCAAATATAGGGCCTTATATGCTTTCTTTCTGGTCTTAACTTGCTTCAGAACATATTGAAATACCTTTGAACAGTTGTATTCTGAACTTCTGGACAACAGTCTTGATTGTTGTGGATATCCTATAAACAGGTATGTTAAAAAAATTTACCTGCAGCTTTCTGACTGAAAAATAAGGAGCATTGTAATAAAAATACAATATGTAGTACATTATAGTTTTAAAATGCTCTACAGAAATTAAAGCACCTCTGCATCCTGTGTTATTAGTATTAATTGCACCAATTTATCATGGTAATATGGTCAGAGAGCAATTTGTCAGCATCACACAGCACTGTGGTTAGGTTGTCACACTGAAAGATATTGGGTATTCCTGGCTTTCATTTTGGTACTTTCCCAAAACATTCAATATATCTGATATGGGTTTGCTTGGTAGTGATTATTCTGATGCACTAGGAGGTTGTTTCTTCATCTCATAAATAAGCTGAAATTTTTTTCTTCATAGTTTAATCAGATAGGATGCTGCATTTTTGTCTTTCTTTTGAGGAGGTGTGACTTCTGTGTCAATATTCATTGTTGGATATTCCACTGCATTCTGCCTCTGCCCAAAATTTCCACAGGAGTCAGTCAAAATATTCATCAAACTTTGTGCAGTTATCTATTTCCTGAAGGTATTTTCAGGCCACAGTTTTAACAAATTGCTAGTTATTCTGTGTGCCCCAGTTTCTGTGAAAACATCAGAGGGGACCTGATTTTCAGAAAGCATTTATGACAAGAGAACAGACCACTTTAAAGTTTCAACTACCCTGAAATTACCAACTGTTAAATCTTGACCATCATTACATTCATTTCCCCAGATTTTACCCTGTACTTTGCAGATCATCTAGTATTAGAAGTAACAAGTATTTACTCTTGCTGTAAAAAATATCTAATGGAAGAAATTTCAATGAATGTATAGTTTTTGTGCTTTGCTGGATGCATAATAATTATTTTGACTGCGTTAAAACTATATAAATACCAGTTTTAAATCCCTCTCTTAATTGATTTTTCTTGCCTATTTATGGTATAACTTAATATTTTTCACTTTGTTTTTATTTTTTTCTTGGAGCTGGAGTTATGATGGTCCTTCTATGTTTCCGCTTACTTTAACTTACTCGTACATATTTTCAAATTTTTTTTCTTAGGGTATTAAAGTGCTTTCACCAATCTCATAAAGATACCTTGCTCTCCTGTCCTATATTCTCCTTTCTGCAGAGTGACTGGTTTTTTTTCCTTTTGAAACTTAATGCAGCTATAATTCTTTCTTTGACTTTCATCCATATCCTCTAATGAAATTAAACATTCATGTCACAAAACTTTTGCTCAGTAATAACGAAAGATCTGTTTTGTGTCTCAAATTATATTGTACTATTTCAGTGAAGGGGTTGGAGAACTGTTCTTCATTTCTTAATGGAACTCTAAGCAAAACCATGTTAAACGAGGATATTCTTTTTACTCTCCATTATTTTGTTCATTTTGAAAGATGATATCTCAGTTTTCCATGTGAAGTTTCTAAGTTCATTCTCCAGCTAACCTAAAAAAATATGTTGTTTACTTTAAAGGATTTCAAAGTCTGGGCAAGTTAGGATAGGGAGACTCAAATCCATTTGCATGACAATATTATACTACAGGTCGTATATTCTTTTTTTCTACAGAAATGGGATTATGGCACGAAGATACAGGATTTCTTATCCATATAATTTGATGGCAGGAAATATTAAAATAAACTATAAACTCAATTTGCAGCTTGTCTTAGGGAGGAAATTGGGATATTACTGGGTAAAATACAGATTGCAGACTAGCGACTAAAAAACATGGATTTGCAGAAATAGAACGATTACATAATGTTCTCTGTCATTTTCTTTCAGTAACATTGAATATAATTACCTTACCATTTATCTCAGTAAATGTTAGGTTCCCAAACAAAGCTACATAAACAGAATTTTTTGTATCCCTTAAAAAAATAAAAACCTGAAGAGAATTCAACTAGCTATATTCTTGATGAAGCTTCTACATCTTAATTCATGCAATCAAATTCACTAAGGAATTAATGTCCAAAGAAAACATTCATTTCTTTGTGGGAAATTCTCTTCTACAAACAGAATTAGTACTTTGTCAATTTTTTACAACAATGAGGACCTAAGTTTAAAAGGTGTTGAACATCTAATTAGTTGGTAAGTGAATTAATTGCTTACGGAAGGTGTTCTATGGAGTTACAAGGAAATTGCAAAGTAAGCTTTGCTGCTGTGAGTTCCATCTCTGTACATCAGGCCCATTGGCATCAGACATGTTTTTCTTATGCTCATTTTGGGCCTGTTCATATGTGAGAAGTCAAAATGGGTGTCTGTTGCTACCGACTGCTGAGGCTGCTCTTCCCTGGAGTGCTGCTGCCTGGTACCCAACCTCGTGTGGCTTCTGATGAAATGCATTGCCTATGGCAGGCAAGAGAGGTTGTCCTTTGTTACCATTGCATAGAGACCTGGTTTTTTTGCCAGCCCCTGCCCCCCATCAAACTGGTGTCCAGGTGTCAAGAAAAGAAGATTTTAAAAAAAAAAAATCAAGAAACAAGTAAACATCAGAATGTTTATTATTTTTGTGTTGTTTCTTCACATAACTATTGTTTTGAATTGACAGCAGTGCAATTTTTTTCTTCTTGGTGCCTGTGAGGAACTGCTGAGGTTGAACATTGGCTTTGGAGAGCTAGGGAACTACATTACACTTGCCAGCACCTACTGAGGCAGGCGCCTCAAGCTCCAGCCACCCCTGGGATCATGTCCTTCCCCCCTCGTGGCCTCCTCTCTGGCCATGCTTGGTCAAGGTGGAACAGAAAGCAGCTCCTCTGTTGAAAAGGGAGCCTGCAGATTTTTTAACTGTCTCAGTGAAAGAGGAAGTAAAGGCCAAGAGAAGACACGATAAAGGTAAGCGTTGATTTAAAGAAGTGCAGCTAGGACAAGAATTCCCCACCAGAAACTGTCCATGTGACAACCCAAGAGGTGTATATTCGTGCCTCAGTCCTGGCTCGCACTAAAATGGATACCTTGACCCAACTCTTACATAACAACTCACTATTTTGGCTAAGAAGTCCAAAGTAGATTTTTTGTTTTCTAAAGTTGAATGCTTTTCCACAATTAAAACCAGTTGCTAGTTTTTGTCAGCTTTGAAAGTTTGGCTCCCATAGTAGTTTTGTTCAAAAGTTTTACAAAAAACTCAAGTATTTACAAGTTCCTTCAGTGCTTAAAGTCTTGCCTAACTTACAATACCTGAGCATCTACTGCATCTGGAACCCCCAAACACAGGAATTTGGATGTGACAGTAGAGCTTGATTACTGGTGTATAAAACACAGCAACTGACTGTGAAATAGTACAGCTGTTCTGTGCTTTTCAATAAAAACCTAGTATGCTTAGGGAATTTCAAGCCTTCAGTTTGGAGCGGATACACTGCAAGCTGTTTGGCTTCCACTGCCTTGCTCGCTGCAGCATTTCCTGCTCAGAGCCGGCGGTAAGGAGCAGTATCAATAGGAAGAGCTTGCAATACAGCGAGACGACTGCTGCTGGCTGGAAAAAAGCATAGGGCATAGCCGAAGGAAGGCTGACTGTGGTCTGCTTTCAGTGCTGTACGACTTAGTTTGCTCTGTGCAAGTGACGTCAGCGCTGCAGTTCCACCCCACTTCATGGGGCAAGGAAAGGTAACTCCCAGCACTCACAGGAAAAAGAGCTGACGCAGGGGTTTGATGCACATTTCTACCTACCTGTGTGTGAACCAGTTACACAGGAACTACAAAGTGTTCTTGTCCTCTCTTTATTTTTTTCCAGTAAGTGGTAGTTGCAGACACTATGATTTGAGTTAGGGCGAGGTTCCTTTCTGCTTGTATGTAGAATAATACTTGCATTTACAAAACACAGTGTAGGGTTGAACCTTCACATTGTGCCCTTCGGCAGCTTTTTTTCAATAAAATCAAGCTATATTTCAGTGTAGAGTCTATCTTTATTGCAATCTGTATTTCTCATATGTTTCTATCTGGATTGTAGGTAGGTCTTAGAGAAACATATGAAGTTTGAGATTGCTGCAGATATAAAGAGATATTTCCATACCTTGACTATTCAGGAACTTTTTTTTTTTTTTCAATAAACCTTTCCACTTGCCCTGAAGTAGCAACTCAGTCATGATTTGGTTATGGATTATGGGATATCTAAAATGTATGCACATTTCCTCATGTAAGAAACAACTTGATTTTCAGTTTCATTTTAATTTGCATTTAATTTCCAGAATTTCTGACTCCAGTCACCAAACTGGCATGGTGCATGAAAAGAGGAGAAATTATCTCTTGAAAGTGGTCTTGTTTATTAGAATTTTGTCTACTGAGAAAATCATGGTTTTATCTTTTCTTCTCTTAACTTCTATTACTTTGTCTTTTTGCCCTGACTTCAGCATGTTTACTTACAATGGCAGTGAATAATTACAGCTGGTGATTTTATAGATGTCATTTTTTGTCTGTAATGTGTATATAGGTACATTTCCAGATATAATGCATTGTATTAGAAATGATATATATAGGTTTTTAAAAAGCAACATTTTTGAATGGTGATGTTCAGATGAAATTCCAGATATTTAAATACTCTGCTTCTACAAAATAAACAGCATTAATTGGAAATTACTCTTGCATTACTTCTTCATTCCATTGTTTGGGGTTTGCCAGCTCACTTGATTTTCTTGTTTGAGTTATGTGAATTAGGAAGGTTTATTAGACATAGGCAAGCCTACTACTCTCTGCTTATGCTCTCCCTGATCTCCATGATTATAATTTATTTCTTCTAGTTTTTGACTAAATTATGAGAAAATATTAGGAAAATAAGCTCACACGAGTAAATTGCAATTTATTATTATATAGCTGCAGAGATCTTCTGATGTTCAAACAGAAATATAATACCTGACTTCTCCAACCAATGTATTTCCTTACCCCTCTAAAATTTGCAAGTATTCACGAGCAACGTGGGGGATGTATTTAGGGGATGCTAAATAAGACACTGTGGAACTGAACATACTTTAAAGTAATCAATCAAATAGAATTCCTGAATAATATCACAAGCAATTCCTCCACAGAAAAGGCATGCAATGAATTTATTAGGATTGTGCAATATTTTACTCAGTTTTTCTGGGCAGATTCTAAAGTAAAAATTGCATTTAAGATACCCAGTATGGAAAACCAAATCATGTATGAAAAGTTTTTATATTTATGAATATCAACACATTCAAAATTATACAGAAGTTATACACAATTATATATTGTTTTCCTTGAATAGAGCTTGTTCTACATGTCACAATCCAGGGTTCCTCCTCTATGATTGTTATTCAAAGAAAATGAAAGATTTTATCAAAGTAGTAGGAGATGAGATTTAAGTAATTTTTTTAAAACAGCTTTTTTTGCTTGCAGACATGCTTTGCCCCCAAATTATAAGTATTTAATGCATAGTGAAGTGTGGGGTTGATTTTTTTTTTTTAATTATATAATTTTAATAATGGATCTACAATAACAAATATGAAAAACAATCTTAAGAAAAACTACGTCGGTAGCAAATAATTTCAATCAAATGCATGTTTGGAAGGCATATTTTATTATGCATGATTTTGTCTTGAAGAACCAGCTAAAACCAGGCTCACCAGCTTCAAACAAACACATTTCAGTTTCTGATTCCAAATAGCTTAAATAGCCTCCTGATTAGCAAGGTGCTTAGGCACGTAAGTAGTCTCCCTGAGTATCCCCAGTAAAGCTAAATATATTTGCCAAATCACTTACCTAAGGGTGTCTCCTGAATTTTTTGAATTGTTGCATTGTTTACCCTGCTCTAGTTTCTACCAAGTGACTCAACAACATTTTAGCAGCTGCTGGAGTAGGACACCTCTCTATCATACCAAACCCTGTACTTGGCCAGTTTTTCATTGTTCCCTTTAACTCCAGTCTCTAGGCAGAGGGTGAGGATGGGGCTTGTATGTTGGGTTGGGGTGGGTTTTTTTGTTGTTTTTTTTTTCCTTTTTTCCCCAGTCCACTCATTCCTTATTTGGTATTTAGCTTGCAATGTTTGGCCAGGGAAAATCTTTTTGCAATAAACTTGTACAGTCCTTAGCAAAATGGGATCGTGTTCAAGAGGTAATCGCTGCTACAGAAGTGTAATGCCTATGTTTAAACCTATAGTTACGTGACCTGTTTAGAAAAGTACGTAGCTATGAACAAAATACCTAAGCAAATGTGACCATCTCAGTTTCACAGGCATAAGTACTATCCTTCTCCATCCTGGAAGGTTAGGTCTTTTCCTACATATCAGAATGTTTGTCTTAAGATTATAATGAGGTGTTATTGAACCTTTTCTATAGTTCTCTCACGGTTCTCTGATATTCTGAATCCTGATTTGTAGAAATACAGACAGCACAGAAAATAATGCATGTGCCATTGTGTTTGAAAAATTCAGGCAGATCTGCTCACAAGCACTAACAATGCTGTTTGTTTATTATGCTTTGATTTAGAGTCTTGATTTTGCCAAAATGTACAAATATTTGTGCTTTAAATTGCTCTGTTAGATTTCTTGCTTCAATTTTTTTTAAGTAATGGCTGGGAAAAGTCTTCATCCGAAGTGGCATATGTCTTTACATCAATGCAATGCATGTAATAATGTACTAAATTGCATTTTAAAATTTGGGGAATCCTAAAGTTAGGGTGGTAGATCTGATCTCTGAACAGCAGTGAACAATGCCATACTGTTGGAGGGGTGGGGGAGGAATAAAATAATTATTGGGATGCGGAAAGTGACGTACAGCTTGCATGACAAATTATGGCAATGGCAAAGTCATACTTCCAGCGTCAGTAAGGCCTCAAACTAAGCAGTATCAAAAGCTCAGTATCAAAAATGAATTCCAACAGCAAAAAGCCCACAGCGACTTGAGTGAGCAGGGAACGGCAAAACTTGCCCTGGAAGGAGAGCGGGAAGGAACTGGATTTGCTCAGGATAGCAACACACTGAAGAGAAACACTGCTGTAGCTCTGCTTAAGGGTGAGAATAGCAGAAAGAGAGGGGAAAAAAATCTCCATATCTACGGTAGATTCGTGGAGAAGATAAAGGGCTAAACTGCAGCAAAAGAAACCATGTTTAAGCACCAGAAAAACTTATGGTGAGAAGTTTAAAGCAATGCAGCTGCCTGGGAGGCTGAGATGTCTTCATTACAGGTCATTAAGAACAGGTTAGACCGATCCATTAGCAGTGAGACAGGTGTTGATCATCCTGTCTTAAAGGAGGGGGGTGGACACAGATGGCCTCCTGACCTCTTTCAGCCTCATGATCTGGTTGTTACTTTTTTTTTTTTTCTGGATTCAGGGTATATACTTAACCAACCCAGCTGTATTTAAATTAAGAGGGAATGTGATAGTTTTCTATAAAGAAATTAAATTCCTCTTAATACTTTGGTTCTCTCTGATGGATACCTTTGTCTCAGCTCGGTCTGTCCTGCATAGGACTTTTTTTTCCATTTGGTAAACATATGGCTGAGACTTAGTAGAGGAGTACACAAAGGACAATTTGTTCTGGAAGCCTGCATTTCAGCAAGCACAGCATTTATAAGAATCTCATCAAATATACTTGAATTGTCTAACGCAGGATCTTTCTTAAGTGTAAGCATCAAAACGAGAAGGAGAAAGCTTAGGCTGTAACTTGTCTTCTGAGAGGGACAGAGCAGAAAGGACTGCAAGGGTGGGGGAGGAGGAGTAGTTTTGCATCGCTTCTCTGGAAACCTTAGGGCTACAGTGGCTCTTGCAAAACACTTGTTGACTTAAAGAGTGCAAGCAGAGCTATTGACAGAGCCCATTACCTTCGCTGTCAGGTTGGACTCACCAGACAATGGTAAGGCTGAGTTGGTTAAGTTGTGTGTAAGTACACACATGATTACAAATTGTGCTTTTCCAAACCATTTGGTACATTTGCATCATCTTTCAAGCACCTAGTCAAGCATGTTTTGTCTTACTGCAAATATGAACCCTCAGTTAGTGTATACATTTCTCTCTTATTCCCTTTCCTCTTCCATTTTTTTTAATGAAAGAGCTTATTGTCTAATATTTTTCAAATATTGCTATAATTATTACAAATGTATTTGAGAAATTGGAATGGCTGCAGTGGGACAGCACAAGAAAAAAATATCAAAATTTCATACAATTGCAGCCTCTGTCTTCTTCAGCCTTGGCTTTTGCTAACTTTACTATTTCCTGATGAGCCATATTTAATGGATAACAGGCATGTGCAGTAAAACCAAAACCTCTGTCTAGAAAAAACAGAGATGTGAGAATGTACTATGGTACGATTACAACTTCAGAAACATGAACTATTTTTAACTGATATAGAGCTGTCTCCTTGGGTGTGCAAGGAGGCTGGAGCAGAGACTCATTTCACTAAGGTGACAATTTTGATGACCAGTGATTTTTTAAAGTCCAGTACTGTTATCTTTTCTTCCTGATGCAAGAAAGGAGAAAGAAACCCACAGAATTTCTTGCTGTATTGTGAACAATGTGTCATCTCGACCTAGATATGGCAATAGTATCTACTCCTAAAGCAGGGAAAGCAGTTCAAGGAGACCACCAGAGTCTGCAAATCCAAGGAGTTTTTCAGGGAAAGAGGACAGATGTCCAAAACTGATTAGGCAAATCTTCAGCTGTTCTAGTCGTTCTGCACTCTCTGGTTCAGTCTTCAAGAATGACTGTTCCCCGTTCCTGATGCCTCAGATGAAACTGATGTCAAGGAGTTTTCAGAGGCCATGCCATTAGGGTGAAATGGAGGTAATCTCAGGGAATGGAAAACTTCTGCCCTACCGCATTGTCCAAAAAGCTCAGGGACAACATTTTATTTTCTAATTTTGTTAGATTAAAATAATTCCATACAAAAATTTTGTTATTCTAGGGTTTAGGGTCAGAGGTCAAACAAAAAAAATGAGCTTGGGAAGCTCTAATGAAAATGTAATTGTTTTAATAATAAAAATAAATTTTTAAAAAACCCCTAATGATTGAAAAAATAGAACAAGAAGCTGATTGTCGAATTTACAGAAGTATAACTTGAAACTCTTGACCCTCTCTTGACGTGAAGCCAGACTCTTTAAATTTACTTCATACTTTCTGGACTTTATTTACTTCAGTTAAAAGTTTCTAAGATAAAGCTTCTGTGCTATCTGTAAATCAAAAAAAGCTATCTGTGGCCTTCAGTTTGGAAAGTCATTTAACTGGTTCTGTGACTAAATCACTGTCATCCTTTCCTTTATTTCATTTCTTTCACAATGGTATTAGGAACTGCAAAAGAGGGAGGCAGGTTTTAAGTCTGCTGCATGAAATGTGTTGCTTGTACAGACATGCATAGTTTTTGCCAGTTAAAACCATGCTTCACTACCACTCTGATTTTTTTCTATTTTCTAGACTCTAATTACATGAGCTGGTAAATTTACATGTGTACGTAATTCTAGATTTACAAATTAAGTGGCCAGGCGTGAGCAGAGGTTGATCAGACTTAAGGTGTAATCATCTTACTATTAAATTTAGAAAGTACTTTCAACATAGAAGTAGAGTCACTTAGGGTTGCTTGCTCGTGATTTAGGAGGAAAGATTTCTAATGTATATGGGCAACAATGAGAAGCGATTGCTAATTGTGAATTAATAAATCTGCCTTAGGATCAATTTTCAGAGCACATCCCAAAGAGAGCAGTACAAAGGGGGCTTGATAAAGTGTACATCTCCACTTGGGAATGGTGGGATGGCCTTTAATTATGCCCTTCCTCAGCAGTGCTCTTCAATATGAAAATCTTGTGAAAGTACAAAGATTTGTGTATTCAAGTGCAGGAAATCAAGGGAAGAAGACAGTATTGCACAATTCTAAACAAAAAGTAAGTTAACATATTCAACACTAATTAAAAGGGGAAGACAACACTGCTCTTTAACCAGCAAAACCGTAATGAAACACTTCTACCTCTATTTCTTATAAGTAGCTCAGTTTTGCCCCTTAATGTATATGCTTGAGGGCTGTTTACCTTTTTGGTTAAAGGCAGAGTACAGGGATGGGCTGGGGTTTTTTAATCCTCAGTAGGAGGGCTTACAATATCTTTTTTAATAGACTGCATGAATACACAGAATATGTCACAGCATAACTATTGTTGAACACATGCTGCAGGATAAGAATATGGGAGAAACAGAATAAAACACTAGTAAAAACAAAGATAAAAGAGAAAATAAGGGCAAAAGGGAAAAAAAAAAGGTGGTTAAAGAAAAGAACAATTGGAGACATTGGGAGACCAATGCAAAATAAAGCAGAATAGCATAAAGAACTTATTTTTCCACAGAAATATCACAGAGCCACAGAATTCCTGAGGCTGGAAAGGGACACTGGAGGTCACCTGGTCCTGCTCAAGCAGGGCCATTTCCAGCAGGCTGTCCAGGAGTACCCAGCAGGCACGACCCCTTTTCTCAAGGTTGGAATTTGGTCTCACCTGCTCAGCAGTCCCCTCACAGTGTTCAAGAAGAGCTTTAGGGGCAGGTTTTCCTGGTCTGATCCAGCACTTCATGTGGTCACAATTATGATACATAGCTGAAGGAAAGTGACAAGCAGGCTAGGTAAATGGAGGTATATCCAGCAAGGTAAAAAGGCAAGGGTTTTGGTATGACTTTACAGTATCAGATCAATAAATACACTTCTGGCACTATCACAGCACTTGTGCTTTAGTTCTACAGATGTATTTGCATCAGCTGAACATTTGTTTGTCTTAGCATGAATTGTTTACCAAAGTAGTATGAGGAAAATAAGTCTTTTATTCTAGTATAAAAATATTTGAACAAATATTGGTTAAAATTCTTTTTCTTAGCCTATACATTTATAACTTTCTTCCAAACATTTTATTTGGTAAAATGTATCTTTTTTGATTTTTTTTTTTTTTGGTATTAAAAACGTATTAAGCTTTTCAAGATTTTTTTAGAATTAATGTTATGCAGAATATTGAATTAATAAGGCATAAACACACAACAAGGTGTTTAATTAAGCACTTTTTTTAGTTAGGAGTTTGTTGTTTGAGGTGCAAAAAAATATATTTATCTCTAAAATTTTTCTAGGAAAAAATCTTATTTTCTAACCACATAAGCACTATATGCCTAGGATATGCTCTTCACTGCAAGCTCTTAATGAGGCTGTATCAAATCATGATAAAGCCAAAGTGTCCTTGAAGAATCTGAGTCAGATCTCAGACGCTTTAAAGGAAGCCATGTAAGTCAATGTGTTATTTTGAAAGGGCAGATTGTAGTAAAGGGTTAATGGAAGCAGGATAATCAGCAATAGTTTGGAGATGTGAAGAGAGGTCAGAGGGTCATGGTAGTTGTAGGAACTAGGGTGTGTGTGCCGTGCCAGGGGGGTGCTGTGGTGGTGTAGTGAGTAAAGGTTGTGGTGACAATGGAAGGTGGAAAAAGGCAAATGTCAAGTCCATTTTCTAGGAGGGAGATCCAAGGAACTACAGGCCAGCCAGCCTGACCTCAGTCTGTGGGAGGATTAAGTAGTAAATCCTCCTGGACACCTTCTCCAGGTGTGTGAAAGGCAATAAGGTGCCTGGGGGCAGGCAGAAAGTTAGTGTATCCATTTCTCTCTTTGCAAGGGTTTACAAAGGGCAAATTGTGCCTGACCAATGTGACTGTTTTTTATAATGAGATAAGTGAATCTGTGGAGAAGTGGAGAGCAGCTGATGTCGTTTACCTTGACTTTAAGACAGCTTTAGGCACAATCAACCACAGACCTTCTTTAACCACATTGGAGACGTATGAACTAGGGTAAGTAGAAGATAAGGTGGAACATTGACTGGGCCATTGGTCTCAAGGGCTGTGCTCAGCAGGAGCAGGTCCTGCTGGTGGCCAATGCACTTCAAGGGTAGATTCTGTGACTGGTGCTGTGTAACACGGTTAGTGGGTGGCTTCAGTGACGAGATGAAGCGCAGACCACAACAAAGTGGGAAGCCATGGTCAGAGCTCTGGACAACCTCAGCAGACTGGAGAAATGGGCTGGCAGGAACCTTGTGACGTCCAATGCGTGGTGGTGCAGCATCCTTCATCTGGTACAGAATAGCCATTGCTTTATGAGCTGGAGGCTAAAGCAATAGGAAAAGATTTTCAAAAAGAAATTTGGGAGTCCTGGTGAGCAACAAGTAAGTCAGCAGTGACCTTGCAACAAAGAAGGTCAACAGCATCCTGGCCTGCAATAGCAAAAGAATAGCCAGCAGGTTGAGAAAAGTGGTTATTCCCATCCATGTAGTACTTATGAGACCACATCTGGAAAACTGAGTGCAGTTTTGAGCTACTCAGTGTGTGAAAGACACAGACATATAAAAGAAAATCCAGAGGAGGGCCACCACAATGGTGAGGGTGCTCGAGCGCATGATGTACAAGAAGAGACCGAGAAGGTCAGGCCATTAGTCTGAAGAAGAGAAGGCTGGTGTAATTTTAATGTTCACTTCAGCTTCTTAATGGACAGATATAGAGAAGATGGAGCCTTCTAAGAAGTCCACAGTAACCTTTTCGTTGTGAGAAGCAACAGGCATAAGCTGGAACAGACCAATTAGACATCATGGGGAAAAAAAAAACCCCTCACAAATGTGTTCAAATTGTGGAATGGGTAGTTCAAAGAGGCTGTAGAGCCAGTAAAAATCATCTGGTAATAACCCTGCAAAGCCTGACATAGCTTCAAATTTGGCTCTACTTGGAGCTGAGGCTTCAACCAGAAGACCTCAACAGGACCCCAGAATCCTGAAGAAGGTTAAGATAGTGGAGTGTTTTTACATGGTTTTAAATTTAATTTTGTTTTTGTTTTGTGGGTTTGAGTTAGGTACATATTGTGTCAACAAAAACCTTATTGGTTTCATAAAGACCATATTTAAATCCACTTGGGAATGTTAATGAATAAGTGGGGATTCAATTCCCCATAAAGGTGGGCAAAGTGATTCTACAGAGTAAAGGCAGCTGCTCATGAAAAAGGCTTTGTGCACCAACAGCTGCATTATATATAGCCCTGGTGTCAGCAGGTGCACATAAACCATTCTTCCTTAAGCATATAAGCTGCAGATAGAGCTTTATGAGACAGCAGCCATTCCTGAATGGCCTACCAAGTTCATAAGCTACCAACAATTTGTTCATAACCTTTCACCTTATGGAAAAATAAATTTACTTATTTGAAAACCAGTTAGAAACACACCTGCAACTGCTAGTTTTACTCTGTGTGCCATTTTTTAAAGAAATATGGTACATAGAAAAAGTGAGAAAAAAAGAACATTGACAATATATGACTGTACTGACCAGGAAAACATGGCTGCAATCAGATTTTGAATTTTAGAATTTTTTTTCCTGTTAATTTAGGGAAAAAAAATGAGTTATGAGAGGAAATTCAACCAAATCTCACTAAAGACTCAAAATATTTAAAAGCTTCTATCAGTGCTCAGTTTCACACCAGGAAAGGTTTGCAGATCACAGTGAATAATCAGATGAATGCATAAAGTGATGTTGTGAACAAAATAGCAAGCAGAAGAATGAAGGGGAGGAAGGTGAATATAAGAGGATGACAGGAAGCTTGTATTACTCTCGTTTAGAAAGGATGAAGCTTTTGCTGAAAAACTAAGCCCAGCTCTAGTCAGCACAATGTAGCAATGGTGACACTGGAGAAGGTTCAGGGAAGAGCTGTAATGCTGAATAAAATGTGTACTGAAGTGTGTTTATCAAATCTATTTCCCATCTGGAAGATGGTCCCTTCCCTTTAAAGAACAGCAGTTAGGAATAACATAATTACTGGGCTTTGCATACAATGATACTTGTAATCAGGGCTTTGGGTTTTGGCCTTAGATGATAAAATGTATTTGCTTATGAGTTAGAAGCTTGTAACAAATTTCAGTGGATCTGAGCATATGTGTGTAGTTAAATCTCCTCTCCCACACAGTTTGACTAGGAAACTCCGCCACATAGGAGCCAGGGCTTTTTGTCAATGTTGAGACTATAAACTCCATGTTATATGAGCTGTCTTTTATGCTCCTACCACAACAAGTTAAAAGATCTTTCTTGCTTTTCCCAGTGGATTTAGGTATTAATTTAATATAGATTTTTGGTTATGTTAAAGAAAGTTTGATGTTAGAAAAAAAAAATCAAGCTTTCATAAATAAGAAATGCTGGAATTAAAATTATCTGTGCAATTGAAATTGGACTGTTTATGGTCACAAAATTATAGACATACTTTTTCCTTTTTTTCCCCCACTGAACCACTGTTTCACTTTGCATATGAAGGAGAATGAATCACAACTGTGAGGTAAATGAGATTATTGCCTATCTAACTGTTAGCTTATTTGCTACACAGATTTGCACAGATATGACAAAAGAGGTCAGATGAAAAGCTCTGTCTCTCCAGGACTGTTCACCCCTCTTTTTTTTTTTTTTTTTCTGGGTGGGTTGTTTTTATTTCATTTTTTCCCGCTTAAATGTGAGCTACTCTTACTTGCTATAGTATTTCAAGGTAATATTCTGTTCTGTTTGTTCTACAGACAGAATTAAACCTCAATCTCTTTTTTGCCTGCCTGCGTATGGGCAGGGTGGAAGAGCTTCCTGAAGACTAAGTAATTTCTCTGCCAAATACAACTGATGGGGAGGGACATTCAGAAAGGTGGTCCTCTCCTGCTGCTGCAGCCCAGTGCTGGAGCCTTGTCTTCTGAAGATAATGTCAGAAGTACTCCAGCTAAAACAGTGGCATTACCGTGGATTGGATCTTTGGTTACTATCGCATCAAAGCTCCAACTGAGCATATAAAAACGACAATCCCTCCATCCCCATCTCTAATGGGACAAAATTCAAATAGATTTCTGATGGCCATCCTGCCCATTTCTGAGTTCTCTCACTAGCAGAAGAAAATATTGCAAGTTTTCAGCTAGTTGATTGCAAAGACTTCTTTCTTTAACATGGCGGAGGAGAGTGGGAAAGAGTTTTCCCTTAATTTGTTTGGAGAAACAATTGAACTATTTTTGCCCAATGCAAGAAAACAGCTTAAAAAAATGAAGTCAGACAAGTATGGGAAATTGTATGCAGCACAGTAGGGCAAAATGTAACCATCTGAAAAACAAGGATTATGATCAAAAAAACATTTGGACGAGCCTAATTGCAAGCAGAGTTAGCTATACCACCAGGAACAATATATAATCTGCAGATAGCTACAGAACAACTAGGAGCTGCATATCCAGGCTAGAAAAAGTCAAAAATAACGACTGTTGCAGTGTAAAGTATAACTCGCCATTATCGATACGTGTGAAAACGTAAAGCTTTTCTTTTAAGATAGGATTTCTGCACCACGGATTGCTTCTTGAACTAAAGGGCAATGTTTAACAATCGCCCTCCCGCCCTTAACAAATTTTAACTCATGTATTCAGTCCTCCAATCTAGGGAAAGCCTGCATCTCAATCCTCTTGCTTCCATGAGTGAGATACAGCTGACACGATTTTCAGCATGTCTTTTTTTTTTTTTTTTTTTTTTTTTTTTTTTTTTTTTTTTTTTTTTTCCGGAGGCAAAGAAAGGAAATAAGACTGTATTCCCCCGCCTCGCTTCCCTGTTTTCGTGAATATGGGCCACGGAAAGCCGTAAGAGGACTGACTGCTCCGGTCCCGCCTGGGAGCGGGGTTCCTCCGAGGACGGACAGCAAACGGCCACAGCCAAAGTCTCTCTCTCCGAGAGCGAAGGACTTTGTTTTTCCCTTCCCCTTTCTCCCCGGTTCGGGTGCCGAGGAGGAGGCTCCCGGGAGCGCAGCGCGGCGAGCGGGGCGGCTGCCATTGTCCCTG
>WEKY01059717.1:0-87605 GCA_013390045.1 Picathartes gymnocephalus | reverse complement strand
CGCGGAGGGCGGGTGCGCGGCCCCTCCCCGCCTCCGCGGGGGGCGGTGTGTGCGCCGCCGCGGGCACCGCGCGGCTCGGAGGCTGCGGGGCGAGGCGTAACCGGAGCCGCGTCCCTCGCCTCCCTCGCTGCCCCTGGCTCCTTTGCCGCCGCTTGGGCCTGAGCGTTCCCCCCAGCTTGGGGACCGCACGCTGCTCTTGCCGGAGAGGGGCATTCAGGCCGTGTAGTTTGTGGGAAACCTGCCCGAGGTGGCAGAAAAAGGTGTGGGGGGAGGGGAATTAAAAAAAAAAAAAAAGGCAAGGAGGCTGCTGGTAGCCACCGGGAAGTCGTGATATCTATATATGATGATATATACTTAGTTTGAGTTAGCCTGTATACTTTGGTCAGAAGTGTGTGTATGTGGGACACTGTATAAATATACTTGTAGTTTAGCCCAGAGAGTCTCCTTGTGAAAGGAGATAGCCTGCTTGTTCGATAATAATAAATTGCTTTTATATTTATTCTTTCTTTCTTTTTTTTTTCCCTCAGAGTAGTAAGAAGCAGGTGAATAGGCTTTTGAACTCAACCCATAATGTTTTAAGTATAATTTAAGCTAAGCATATAGTGCCTGGCTGTGGCAGTTATAGCAGAGCTCTATTGCTACTGTAAATAAGTAAGCATTTAAGACTGCCAGTCTTTGTACTTAAAACATTTTTTTCGTTGTTGTTCTGCCATTGTGGCTGAAGGCAGTCATTTGGATTTTATCCCTTTGGGTTTTTTGTCTACTGAACTATAAAACGAACTTTAGTCAGTTAATTTCCTGGCTCTTTATAACCCAATGGCAGTGTTGGGCCACCGGGTAGGCTCCTCTCATGGGGGAGTCCTCTGGCAGTGCCCAAAGGGAGCTGCTGGTCCACTGTGTTGGATGTTCTCTGAGAAATGACCATGTTGTACATCATTTTTAGTGTCGTAGTGAAACTATTACTCCCCAAAGCAAGTATCTTGTTTGCTTGCACACAGCTTAGCGTGAATGGAGACTGGTTGTTTTATCACACTTGGTGTAGGTACTGTACCTCCTACTTTTTTCCAGAACATTTGTTTGTTTACATCAGCAGTGGCGTCACAAATAGGATATACCAGGCTTGTGTGTATTTCCACATACAGATGTGTATGCAAGCACATATAGACACTCATGCATTTGTATCCCTTACTTTGGCATTTATGGTAACAGCTCTTTGGGGACTGGACAGAGAAGTCGACTCTGTTGTGTCATGCGAAATGAGGAAAGTTGTAAATTGCCCCCAAGTGGTTAATCTGTAAGTGTGAGAAGCTTAATGTTCATAGGAAGTCTTGGTTATCTACAGTCTTGAAGAAAATACTTTGTCATGGACTGAACCTTCAAAAATATTGAGTACAACTTTAAGAAGAAAGGTTCATCTTTTTTTAACATCATACAATATTTGAAGAATCACATTATTTTTAATATGTTTTTATCTCAATGGGCATTATACAACAAATGCACGTCACACGTGCTGCAATCACCTCATCTTTTTGGTCACTGTACTCTTTTATTTCACATAAAACCTGAAGATTTCTCAACTTTTTATTTTCTCAGGCTTGTGGTCTTTACTAGGGAGAGAATCCATGTCTGATGTTGTTCTTCAGTATCTCTGCAATGTCTGAAGGAACTTCTTCACTAAGTGTGTAAACTCCTCATTGTGTGTCCTGGTGGTGTCAGTGCTAAATTTGAAACTTAAGACATTTGAGGATGGAATACTTTATTGCCATCAAGAATGGTACTTTTGGAATCAGTTTAAGTTTTCAAACTGGAATTGTGTTATTTTAGAGGGAAAATAAAGGTTATTTCTGGAGGAAACATTAGAAAATACAAGGGATTTATTCACATATAGTGTAGTGTATTGCATTAAACTGAGATTCTGAAGTAAAAATTAATTACTTAAGAATAATATTTGTTTTTATAATCATTTGGGGTGTAGCCTGCTCATCAGAAGGCTGAAAGGCTCTGTTGAAAGAGGCACGTAAACCGTCTGTAGTGTTGGCATTCCCAACTTTTCCCTCCGTCCTCCAAAAAACCAGTAAGACCTAGCCCATCTGCAGGGAGCCCAGATTTTGCAGCAGGAAGAGCAAAGTCAGTGAGTAAGCTAGCTGCTGCTACAATGCCCACTGTCTTCTGCTCCTTGCCTTTGTTGCTGATGTCACCGTCTCATTGGCAAAATCTGGGCTTCTGCGCTCAGCTGAAGTTTCTCAAGCACCTGACACCAGAATTGCAGAGGCTTAAGAGGTCTAAGCCTTGAGGATGCTGTCAGTTCATTTGAAAGAAAAAGACGAACCAAAGACTGCTACCAAATTTAAATATGAACGTAACTCTCTTTGTTTGCCAAGCACTGAAAGATTGTGCGTTGGAGAAAGGGAAAACTGAACTAAAACTGTTCTTGTTCAGTTCTTTGTACATTTGCTATGGTTGCTATGGCTGGCCTCTCTAAACAATGCATTTTGCATGCAAGTAGGTACATTTAACAAATTCCACACATTTCTTCTGTATTCTTATAGGCATTAAAATGCTCAGTATTCGTTTATGTCCATGTTTGAATTTAGAGGTCAGAGGTTAAATGTGTTGTTACTGTATATACGCTACTGTGTGACACAGCATTTTAAACTAAGAACAGAGTAACATCGATAATTACTTTGTAGAAGGCATATAACAGCATCCATTCATCCACCCATTTCTGCTGTTAGTTAACTTAGTTACAGACGGCTACTCTGGCAGGATCCCCTATTTTTATTTTTAAATGAGGTGAAGTTCACTGCAGTACTTTATTTTTGTTAGTTGTAAAACATTCTTATACTTCTGGCAGCAGATAATGACAAATTCTTCAATGTAATGCTGGGAGCAAGGGAGGCGGAGAGGGAGAAGCAGGGAGGGAGAGGAGGGGGAAAAAACCCTCCTGAGCATATGGAGACATCCAGAAAAAGATGTGCATCGTCAGCTGTGATTCCATTGTGTGCTTGCAGACAGGATCTGAGCTCTTCTTCTCTTGGGAGTTTAAACCTTACAGAAGTATTCTTTGGCTTTTACCCGTTAGGATAATGGAGCTTAGATAACATATATTTAATGTATTTATTAAAGATAATATTTTATGATTCCAGGGAATAAAATACAGTTGCCAGGACTCCTGCTCTGTGTTAGAATAGCATTTTAAATTGTCATATGTATTGGTGAAATGGTATCTTTGAGTAGTAAGAATAATTTCTAATATTACATCTGTGGTTACATATTACAAAGGCATCTTACCAGTTCTACAGTTAGTAGTTTGTCAGCAGTATTTACATTATGCAAACACTGCCTATTTTAATGATTCAGTAGCTTAGCTTTTTCAAAATGTACCTAGTAGAAATCTGACGTGAAAAATGACAGGTTGTATAGTTTAATCAATTTAGGATACAGAAGTAGAAAAAAAAAAAAAAAAAAACAAAAAACCCAGGGAATTTTTTATACAGTTTTAAGACAAAGCCATTTTGTCAGTGTTGTGAGTATTCAGAAATAGCATTTATATGATGGGAAAATGAGTGGAAGAAATTAATTTTCTTTCATTCAGTCCTGCATTTACCTATTACCTGCAACAGCCTCTCCTCTCCTGAGCATCTGGAATACTTTTGCTGATTTTATACAATTATTTTGAGTTGATTAATAGTTTGAAAAATAGGTCTTGAATGTGGTATATTTGTTGCACTACGTTTTGTAACTGTTTATGATTTTTAAATTTTTTCTGTGGAAATTGCACATTATTCAAATTAAAGACTAATGGAAATTTTATTTAAGACTTTTATGGATATATAATGGAAACAATTCCTGTGGAAAATGTATCGTCATTGGAGTGCTTGACATCTTGAAGTTTGAAATTAGTTCATTAATTTAAATGTCTGAAGCTATGCCGCAACATATTAACAATATGCACATTTTTTTTCTTCTACAGCTGCATCATTATGCTGTTCCAAGTCTTGCATTTCCTTAAATGGCTTCCATAACAGTCTCCCATTAATACAGTTACTGACAGATATTATTTTTCCTTTGCTCTCATTTTAGCAGTTACAACTGATAGTAAATCTCACTCTTCCTGTGAGTATGCTCCCTTTACTTAGATATTCAGGAGCTTCTTTGGAATGTGTATTTGCTCTCTGTAGCTAAGATGCAATGCCCACAGTAAATCCTATTTACATTTTTCTTTGTTTTTAAATGTCAAGAAGTTATTTTCTGTCTGAAAAGGAAAACTTGTGTTTTGCTAGAATAGTTCCCATTACATGGAAACCTTTAACGGATTAATGAAAGGGCAGAGAGTATAGGTGACAAATTATTTAAAATATCTTCCGAATGTGTTGATTTACCCATAAATCTTAGGTAGTATGGATCACATGAGCTTCTATGAAGGGACATAGTGAGAACACATATCTGCTGTAGTGTTGACTGAGAGTTGCTATTTTGATGCTTTTTTAGTGAGCTATGTAAGACATATTGTTGCTCTTGGGTAGGATTTATAGTGGGCATATCACAATTGGCTGCTTTATTGGCTGCCTCAGTGGAGAAGCCTAGGATTGAAGAATGGGCATGGAAAGTGAAAGAACGTTTTGCTTGTTAAGTCAGAATTATTATGGAATTTTACTCTTACTCTTCCTAGGCTGTAATTCATCTCTGTGTGAACAGATTTAGTTTTTCATTGCTGTCAGTATTGATCTCTAATGAGCCTGGCACATGGATTTTGAAGAAAATCACTCAAATTAAAAACAATGCAGTTTGTCACCTCTTTGTACATCATGGATTATGTAGGAGATACTAAACTGCATTTAAAAAGAAAACTTCTTGGGAATAGAGGAAAGTCTGCCTATGAATAAATTTGATAGTATATACTGACACTTTTATTATACATATTTTTATGAAATTATGAATTGATCATATGCCTTTGTGATGGAATTAGCAATTAATTTTAAAAAACCCTAAAATTAAAAACGCAAAGCAACCCAAACCCTAAGGAAACCCAAAGTCCTAGGTTTAAATACTTGTGCATCTGAGAGTTCAGATATCATCTGGGTTAAAGTGGAGATTGCTTTCTTCATTCTGCTTACACCATGCTTTGAGTTCACAAAGTAGCTCTTCAGTCCTTTCTCTTTACTCTTTCAAAATTATTG
The DNA here is from genome assembly GCA_013390045.1 of Picathartes gymnocephalus. NCBI lineage: Eukaryota > Metazoa > Chordata > Aves > Passeriformes > Picathartidae > Picathartes > Picathartes gymnocephalus. The sequence continues at coordinate 82,425 of WEKY01059717.1, read as the reverse complement.
TCAGGACTTGCTGACCAACTACTTATATATTCTGAGAAATACATGTGATTATTGTCGACTAATTTCGCTTGCTGTCCTTACTCAGATTTATACCTTTGTCTCCAGATACATGAACAATTTCCTCAGCCTGTTCTATCCATTTTCTGAAGTAGATTATTTGTGGAGAAATATTGAGTGTAGAAATAAATAAATAATTTACCAGTTTTCAGTTATATTCTCTAGGAGAAAAGCTCTTCTTCCAGTCTAAGTCTTTGTGTTTTTTCCAAAATTAAAATTTACAGCTAGAAATGTACTATTTTCTTCAAATGAGTCCAGAAGAGTTGTTGCCATTATCTTGGGTTAAAAAAAAAAAATTAACTTGTTGATAATTTACAGGCTATAAAATGTAGTGTAATAGCATAGTTTAAAAGTTTTTTATTTTAAATTCTTGCCAATTTTTGTTGGCATTTGCAGCACAAACATACTTTTCCTTGTTTTGCTGGATTTTTTTAAGTGTTACTTTGAAACAAAGATACTGAATTTTTCATGAGGCCTCAAAATATTTTCTTGCTACAGTTCTGTGTGAAGCTTGTGATAACTGCACGATGGTGAGATCATTTGTGGCTCCTTTTGTTCTTAGTTTAAGAGTGATGGAACCTGAAGACTGGATGTGGATGAGAAAAGCCTCACTAAGATCACAAGTTCACGCTCACTAAGCTTGTGTGCTCTGGATGATCTTTTCCAAGTATATCTGAAAGTGGCAGTTTTCACTCCCTTTTAGCTTAACTGTAGTTGGTAGCATTTATGTTGTGTGTTTTATTCACAACAAAGTTTTTATGGACCAAGGAGGTAAACGCATCTTAGGTACCTGGAATAGAGACCAGAAAGGAAAGCACGTGACTGTGCACGAATGGAAAATAAAGATGTAAAGTGCTCTGAAGTCAGAAGACAGACAGTGTGTTATTCTGTTCCATATAAATTCTTTTTAGTTGAGGTTTTTTGACCTCTAAAACAGTTTTCTTTTACTCTTTGTGAGATGGAGGATTGGATGGTGGTATTGGAGAATGGCAGATGTGGCTGTGGTGTGTTCCATCTTCATATCGTAGGTAATGTTGATAATTTGTATATTGTTTGAGGCAGAGGCCTGCTCTTCATGTGGGCCTTTGTGCACCACTGTGAACAGAGTTATGTCACTGTTAGACCTGTTTTCATGCAAAAGTAGTTTCCCTTGAGTGCTCAGGGTCATCCCAAGAAGCTCCTGATTCTTGTGGGATTGGGTGAAAATTTTCATAAGCAAGGGTAACAGTTGGCTTGTTTTTACTTCAACCTCCAGGATGGACTTGAGAAGGGAAGGCAAAGGACTAACAGATAATTTTGTTGTCTATAATGTCTTCATCACTTTTTTTCTTTATCGACAATCTAGTTTAGTTATAGAAATGTATCTGAAATATACTAGATAATACATCTATTCAGGTACACAAGCCTGTCACTAGTTGCTGCACAGTTCAAGAGTTTTATTTGGGAAGAAAGATCTTGTTAGTCATGTTTTTGTGTTTTGAAGGTAGAAGCTATAATGCATTGTCTTTGTTGCCAGACAATATTATTGTTAAACATTTTATGAATAGAACAAATGAAAATCAGCAAAGCTTGTCCTTTTTGGTGGGGCCCTGTGGACACTACTGTAATGGCCAGGAGCCACATGAGTTGTGTACAGACTCCTTGAGCTGCCTTATTGGAAGCCACAGAGACTAGGAGGTGGGAAGTAAAAATAGGGAAAACCAGCAGGAAAATAAAAGTGAACAGCCACTTTAGTTGTCAAGAAACAAAATGGCAGTAGAGTACTCATTCACTGGTGCACAGCAGGTAAAAGACAGGAGATGAGTGGGAAATGCTCCTGTTTGCACAGGCAGTGTCCTGTTTACTGCTCCTCCGTGGAAAAGGTCTCCCCACTGTGGGCTGGGGCTGCAGCCCCCATCTGCTGGTGAGACAGTGTGTCTCTTTGGTGTCTCTCTGAACTACAAAAAGATCTAGGAGCTTACTTAAAATTTTATTCCAAGACAAGATGATTTTTTTCTGTCAACAATGACCCACTCAAAGCCCTGAATTTGTGATCCACAGAGCTTGTGCGCTTTTTGGACATTCCTGAGGAAATAATGTAGTTTTATCTTCTGTGTATATATTTTATGTAAGAATACTCCTTTGTTAGTGGTGCCTCTAAATAGTCTGTTACTGTAGTGGTATCCTGTCTGTGACTGAAAGAACTTATGCAGAGTTTGTTTGAAGAAGGTTTCTGTAAGATGGCAGAAGTGACAAAGAATGAGGTTGATTCTAAATTCTGTTTCTCTTGAGGCATAATTAGTGTGTGATGTTTGCTTTTGCTGATGATTCTTGTACTTTATCTTTCATTTTATTTGTGTTCTCATTTGCTTTATGGTCTGCCTTTTTGTTTGTCAGAATAAGAAAGTAGAAAACTCTTCTTCGGTAGTTTGCTTGGATACATTTGACATAAAGTGCTATTTGACCTACAAACACAAATTCAGGTATAATATTTGTATGTCCAGTGGCACTCTCCTCCTCCCTTGGAGAAATTATTTTACTGTGCAATGTATGGCCTCTGTTCTGTGGGAGTCTTTACTGCTTTATGGGACTCTATATGAGTGAAAAGCTTTCTGTTCACTGATGCTTGTCACTTGGGTCAGGAGTATTGTAAGTGGAGGCTAAGACAAGAAGCATGCTTCTGTCCATGCAACTTATAATAATGGTTGAAGGAGCACCAGTTTCTCCTTTTTAGAGATTTGAAACTAATGTACTATCAAATCAAGCAGTCAACCAAAAAAGGAACCAACCACTTTCAGAGTTCTCACAGATTCTTTAGTGAAAATAGAGACTGTGTACTGTGTAAGTTAATGTAAACATTTTAGCTGCTATCGCTGTGAATTTGCAGTAGGCAGCAGGTAGAAAGGAAGTTGTGTGCCTGGAGTGATTGTGCAACTGGAAGGGGGTTGTAGTTATGTCTGGGAAAGCAGATAATGCTCTGCAAAGTTTGTGTTTCCCTCATTGTGTTATGCTTAAAATGGCAATGTGCTAAACACCATGTTTTTGTTCTATGCCCATCTCAAAAAAAAGAAAAAAAAAGACTAACGTATTTCTCTCAAATTTGTTCCTAGCATGCTTGAGATGTATCTGAGTAGTGAGGCTCCCTGCACACACAGCCCCTAGAAATCGTTGTCTGCGTCACTGAGTCTTGGTGAGTTGTCTATATCCTATTGCATTTAATTGGATTGTGTTACAGTTTTATCTTCCTCGCTGGGGAGTTTGATGTGAGATGTCTTAAATTGATTGTGTGGATACAGCAGAACAAACCTTGGTTTTAAGTAATGTGTGATACTGTACACTGAGTGGAAATACTAACATTTTAGAAACTTTGAAAAATACTGCCAAGACTAGTTAAGGAAGCAGAGGGTCCTTGCTTTTGTGCCAAGACCAGGAATGGGATTTTCTGCTAAGAAAGAATATCACATGTTGATCCCTTCAGCCTTTCTCATTAGGTTTGTTTGATATTTTATACTGTAACTAAGGAATTGACATTTTTCAGATGTGCTGATTATGGTCTGTCTTATGGCAAAGGTTGAATATGAAATAATACAAGCTTTTCCATCCAACTCTGTGCACTAATAAATTACTTAAATTGAGGGTTGAAATTGGTATAATGACACTGATGACTTAAACTGCTTGTTGCTCAAGAATTACTGTCTGATGACTCCATCAGGCAGTGCTGTGCCTGTTTAACTCTACTCTCAAGAAGGGATAATACCACTGAGAATTAGAAAAAGAGACCCCTGCGGATTGTTTAAATGCAGACTAATAATAGTTTGCTAGTGCAGTGAAAGGAAGTAGAATATAAATGCTGTGGTTTTATTTTAGGTATGTTTCATGTATCAGGATACTCACTTGGTATAAATCTTTTACAACAAATATGTATTTGAGATTTTATGTGAGAACCTTTTCAGTGTACTCATGAATAAATGTTGTCTTTTAACACATAGAGTGACTTATTAAGGTCAGAAATATGTATTTTTGAGGCTTGTACACTAAATATAGAGGTGGGAAATGAGCCTGCTGAAAGAGTTTTTAGTTGTTTGGGGGATGGCTGTTTTTAAAATGCTAACCAAATATGGGTAAAATTATGTATGTCCACATCAAGTATCATTTCCTCTTTTGTTAATTATGTTCAGCAGTTTTTGCAAACTAACAATGCTTTTCTTTAAACTTTGTTAATTTTCTAGCATCAGTGAATGAAATCAGGTTAAACAGCTTTCCAGTGGTTTTCTCTGTTTTTTCCCTTTTCAGTTCAGATAAAACACTTTGTAGTTCATTCTATTCAATTAGGTTTATAATTCTGGTTAATAATTTGTTCTTATTTTGTATTAACTTGAAAATGCTTAGCCACAGAGATGTTATTACTTATTTACACTCATTACTTACACCATATTAATTGTTGTTTATTTACACTACTTATCTGGACTGCATAATCATAATGTGCTTGTGCAGGTCTTCCCAATAATGATCTGCTTTTGTAATCATTTAAACAAATTGTTTAAAAAAAATGCAAAGACTATAAAATACTGTTTTCCTAGTGAATAGCTCTCAGAATGAGTTAGGTGTGTGTGATAAAGGGAAAAATGTCACTGCCAGGATTTTCTATAGAGAATATGATATTTTGTTGTCACGTTGATCGTATGTTTGTTTTCAGTTGTCTCAATTCTAAGTTTCGATTTAAAAAGTGAATGCATTAGGGAAATACTAAAATAAAAAGCAATTTCCATATAATTGTTTATGTTTTTTTCCTAGTTACTTTATGTGGAGGGAAAAAACCCCTGTCTTTTCCTTAGTGTTGCTACATTCTGCACCAAAACTATAGATTTGATAGATAGTGACAGAAGATAATCTGGTAGCTTTACAGATGCTGACCAAAACACAGTTGCTGTGTTTAGGAAGTTCAAAACCTTTAATAAGAGCAAATATGACATGAGTATTTGTATATGAAGTCTATGGTGATGACATTGAGAAATAAACCACTGTAAAAAATAGGTGTCATGAAAGGATTTATAGGGCAAGGATGAATCAGAGAGGTATGTAGTTTTCACTCAAAATATCCTTTTGCTTTAAAGTGTGTGTTTATCTCTGTGTTCCTGCTATAAGGAAAAGTTCAGCAAAAGTAGTTTCTATAAGCCAAGGAATCATTTAAAATTTTGGTTCCATTGAATCCTTGAAAATTTCTATGTTGATTTTTGAATCAAGGTTTCAGTCCTATTATTTGACAACTTCCATGTTCACCTTCTCTGTTGCAAGATCAAAGAGCTGTCACTGTTTATTTTAACCAGTATACCCATCTGAAATTAGCGTTGGAAGGATGCATCAGTTGGAGTGTCATTTAAGAAATCCTGGCCTTGGCTTTTGACTAGTGTTGCTTGTGGAATTACAGATGTTGGGTTTGACTGTGTGTTGTGAGACCGTACCATGATTCTGACTGAAACTGTGCACATTCAGCTTGTCTACCACTGTATCGAGTTTTTTGGAAACTGAAACTACTAGTTAAAGCTTATTTGGTCTTTTTTTCATGTTAGTTGAGGTAGTGGGAAGCAGCTGCTCTGTGATCACAAAAAAAAGGGATGCAATTAAAATGATGATAAGTTTAGACTTGCAAAAAATCCAAAAAGATAAAAATTATATTATAACTCCCAGTCTAAAAGCTACCAGTCAGAAAATATTTTTTTGTAATCTCTCTTTCCTTTTTTCATGAAGTGGTTTGCTTTGTAAGGAATATTCCTCAGCAAAATGAACACAGATTAGAGAAATCTCAGTTTTCTGTCACTCTTGATCTGGAGCGTCTGTTTCCATCTAACTTGGTAGTGATTTCCTTTGTCGTTTGTGTTGTATTTAGTGTCAAGTGTGATAGAAAATATTTGTGTGTCTATTCATTCTGAGTTATAGTGCTCGTTGTTTACAGCTGTAGTAGATATAGAAAATCCTGACAAATGTCTCATTTTTGGCTGTGTTCTCATGATACATGTGTGTGTAAAGGGAATGCTGTCAGAAAATAAAATGCAATACTGAAAATAAAACTGCCTTTTATCGAAACAAATTTTAAGAGCCTTGGGTATTAATTTAAGGATGCAAATGAGGAACTTAGCAGTGAGCTCTGCCTTATTCAGGTTTGATATTTGGAATCTACTCTATGAGCTTGCAAAGCAGGGCTGGAATGGTGTTTACCTAGAACTCTGGAGTCAGTTCAAAGCACCCTAATTCCCACAGAAGCTGTGTTTCTAAAATAGCTGAAATAAAATATAGGTATGTGTAGTCTTTAATGAATCTGGTCTCCTCTGTGAGGGATACTTAATCTACGTTGAATTGGTTTGTGATAACTAAAGGCAATGTGTTTTCATTGCTAAACCTCAAAATTGGGGAGTTGCTTTTTGCATGAAATGTGATAAGATTATTCTGTGTTCAGTCACATCAGTGACATTAGTTAACATGAATTGCCTATGAAGATGCTTGTAAAAGTGAATGCTTGATTATGGTGAATTTAATGCAATCAGCGTTAAAATGATACTCCTAATCTGAGAGTGAAGCTCTGTGTGGGTGGTACAATGAGAACTGAAGTATTATTAGGAAATGAGCATCTGTTGAGATTTATACAGTTGCACTCTAAAGGCTTTTTTCCCTTAAAATTGGAACTGGGAGCTTATGAAAAACATTATTTTATGGAAAAGTTGAAATTTACACAGATGTAATATATTGCATTTCTTTCCTTTAAAATTTATGAAAATCTAGAGTACTGTAGAGTGAAATCTTATGCAGCACTAGATTTGTTAGTAATGAAAATACTTTTAAAGTACTTTCATAGTTTTGAGGCCACAGTGTTCAAATTCATTGTAAAGCAGGATTAAGCTATTCTTATATATGTAAAACTCATTAACTACTGTAAATGGATTTAAATGGAGTGCTCTGTCAGTGAACTTTTTACTGCATTGATGGAACCAAACTTAATATATATCCAGGACTGTTGAAAATGCTCATTCAATTGATTGAAGTGTGCCTTTTGTCTGTAGTTATATCCTGGAAGATTATTTTGAACATTGCAGTTTCAGTGAGGTAAATAAAAAATATTTAGGAAATGGGATTGCTAACTTGCTTTTATTTACTTCTTAAATATTGGTTTTAACTTTGTAATGGACTTTGCTAAGATTTTTCATTTCTTACCTTGATAGGAACCTTTTTATATGAACAAAGTTATCCTGTATTAGCATTAGCAGAAGAAATAGCTGTCATTATCATCTGTGGAAAATCAATGTATATTTTATATATAGATTGATGACATTGTATCACCAGTATTGGATCCTAGGAATTCTAGAGGGGTCAAGAACAGGACAACTGAGCACTTGCATTATCAAAGAAGATGAGATGCATTTACTTGGGCAGATTTTCCTCTGGGCTTGCCTTTAGTCCCTGAATTGGGAAGAGTGAAATATTTACACAGCTTGGCTGTTGACAGTAAATAGTATTAATTAAATACAGGGCTTGAAAATGACACTGGTATTTCAGATGATGGCCAGTAGATTTTGCCTTGGCTTTCTCAAAATTGAATTCTGGTAGTCTGTTTATTTGACAGCATTATAGTACAATACTTTGAGGTTTGTGGATATTTCTGTGCATTAAAGTGGGTGAATTTTTCTAATACCACAGTGTGGGGATGTTAGGCTCAGAAGACTTATGTGCTATAATGGTAAGCAAATTTGTAGATGATTATAACATAAAGTGTCGTACAATGTGTTTCTCTGATTAATTTGCTTTTGTATTAACTGGACTGGCAAGAAATGACAGGTTTACTTGTTTTAAAACATACTTTGGGTGTTGAAAAATTCAGGTGAAAGGTCCTAGATAAGTCACAGAAGTTCAGTATTATGAAAATTATTTAGAAATATTAGTGAGTATTACAGTATCATTGTGCAGGGCTCTAACTATTCAAATATGTTACAGAAACCTCCTCTAGTCATCTCACCACAACCAAAAAAGGGTACTGACACTCCTATGTACACAGTATTTGCCAGTGTGTAAATGCATTGCTGAAACTCTATTTGCACCTGTGGCCATGATAAGTGAAGAATGTGCTCTGTTCTCCTATTCCAACATCTGTTTTTATGGTCCAGATTCTTGCCTTTTTTTCATCATCGGTACTTTCCTTCCTTCAGTAATCCCAAATCAATAAACTATAGCGTTCTCTATACACCAAACTCTGTATCTTTCAAAATGACAGCAATAGGCAAACTAGGAATATTTAAAATTAGAACTGAGAAAAGAATTAGTTTTATAGTAGGTATTGCAATTTTGTTTTTCCTTGAGGGAAGCTGTAGTAGAGTCAGGAGGAATTAAAATTATTCCATTCACATTCTTTTCAGCTTGTTTTTCTTAGCTCATATTTGAATATTCTCACTTAAACTTTAAAACATTATCCTTACAAGTAACACATAGAATTGAAGATCCCTTTTTACCTTGGATTCCTTTGTCCTTCAATATTTAGGTACCTATTTTACTGCTTTAAGAGAGTGAGATATCCCCTACATTTCTTTTTTCAGGTTGTGAGCTTGAAACTACTGTGTGGTGACACAATTTAATAGTATTTTAAAACAGGATAAAGCCATCAACATTTCTCTAAAAGTAGGTGGCCAACATATATGAAATTTCACTTGGGTTAATTTTTATGGCCTTTCAGTTTTCAGTTGTGGTTTTTTGCTTGGCTTCTCTTCACAGATCCTGGTTAACTGTGTTTTTATTGCTTGGTCCTGCTGAACAGACTCATGTAAAACTTTTTCTGTCTGGAGTTACCGTATGTAACTTCCAGAATGTATCCTGTGGTGGAATAGAGTTTATCTGCAGATGATGCTATGTGAAGCTTGATGCATGACTACTAATGTTTAAAATATTCCTTGTCCCTGACTGATTTTAGTCCTTCCTTCCTCATGAGCTTACTCTTTTGTCACTATCTAAGTTCTAGGCTCTTGGTCAGCTGTATTGGGTTTGCATGGCCAAGCTTTGGTAATTGGTGGATTCTTTGAGAAGCTGCCAGAAGCTTCCTCCATGTCCAGCAGAGCCAATCCCTGTCAACTTGAAAGACAGATGTGCTACAGGTCAAGGCTGGGCCAATTAGGAATGGTGGTAACACCTCTGAGATAACATTTAAGAAGAAGGAAAAAAAAGTTCTTGCACAGTTGTAATTGTGGGCAGAGATGAGTGGGATGGGAATATGTGAGAGTAGCACAGGCGTGCAGACACCAAGGTCAGTGCAGAAGGAAGGGGAGGAGGTGCTCCAGGCACCAGAGCTGGGATTCCTCTGCAGCCCATGGTGATGGCCATGGTGAAGCAGCTGTGCCCCTGCAGCCCACAGAGATCCATGGGGATGCAGAGATCCACCTGCAGCCTGTGGAGGAGCCCCACACTGGAGCAGGTGGATGCCTGAGAGGAGACTGTGACTCCATGGGAGGCCCATGCTGGAGCAGGGTCCGGCCAGGGACCTGCAGACCTCTGAAGTGAGGAGTCCTTGCTGGAGCACGTTTCCTGGTAGTACTTGTGACCCTGTGCAGGACCCACAGGGGAACAGCCTGTCCTGGAAGGACTGTACCCCATGGAAGAGTGACCCTCACTGCAGCAGTTTTGGGAAGACTGTTGCCTGTGGGATGGACTCAGATTGCAGCAGTTTGTAGAGAACTGTTGCTCCTGAGATGGACAACTGTCTCCCATGGGAGGAACCCTGTGCTGGAGCGGGGAAAGGTCTCCTCTCCCTAAGTAGTGGCAGAGACAATGAGTGATGAACTGACCATAACCCCCATTTCCTCTCTTCCTGCACTGATAGGGGAGAAGGCAGAGCTGGGAAGGAAGGAGGGGTGAGGGGAAGGCGTTTTTAAGGTTTTATTTTACTTCTCATTATCCTTCTCTGATTTTGGTATCAATAAATTCAATTAATGTCTCTAATTCTAACCTGTTTTGCCTGTGATGGTGTTTGGTGAGTGATCCTTCCCAGTCCTTATCTCAGCTCATGAACCTGTTGTTATACTTTCTTTCCCCTGTCCGTCTTTAGAGAGGAGTAAGAGAACTGTTTGGTGGGTGCCTAACATCTGACCACCGTCAACCTACTACATCAACATTGAAATATTTGAGGAATCAATACTAGAGAGTCAAATTGTATAATGCTATTGTTGCCACACTTAAAACATACTCAGTAGAAATCTACAGAAAGCAAAAAAAACCCAAACCCAAACTGCCCCAAACCAGGCTGTCTCATATGAGATATCATCTGCTATTCTGCTATATCCCAACTGCAGTACCACCACTACTGTAGACCACAGGCTATGTGCTGCAACCAAAATGGTTAAATAGATTTGTTCTATTAATTTTCAGCCTTAGTTGGTTAGTGCCAAATATGCTTTGTATATAGCACATATGTTTCATAGTAGTATGTATTTATTTTTGAATATAGGCATGGAGCCATGCATGTGGTGCTCTGGTCCTGTTTTAGGTACCGTGGGCACTTAAAGGGGGAAAAAAAACCCTATCGGCCTGCTGCTGCTGAACTTGATTCCAGTAACAGTAGTTATCAAAGTTGCCTCCTACTTAGTTGGCCTCTTATTTACTTCATCACTTGGTTTCTGAGCTATTTCCTTCCGCCCCCAGCTTCCAGGAAAATTGTTTTGTGGTCTTCTGATACAATCTCGTAAAGCTTTGGGATAGTCCCATGTTTTGGGTCAAGACAACTTGATCCATGGTTGTGAGACTCTTACTATAGAGTTAGACTTACTTGTGTGTGTGTATTTTGAGGGAGAATTGCTTACTGAAAATTTATTTTTGGTTAGCTTAAGGCCGTTAATGAGTTGGCTTGAATTTCATAAGTAGCTTCATTGACGAAGAGGGGAAAAGTCCCCCTAATCAGAAATGCTATAATGGCTCACTTAGGAAATTCTGAAGTGAAAAGTTCTGGATTTCAAGGCTAGAGTCACAGCAAGACTCAACAGTCAGTAAGCCACAGGAAAGCCACCCGCGTGGCTCTGGGTACAGCTCTGAGTGGGTGCTGCTGCAGGGTGCAAGGAGAGGGCTCTCTCAGGGCCACCATCTCAGTGGCATGGCCTGTGCCCGGGGTAGAGGGACAGCTGGTGATGGGTCAGATGGCCTCTGGTCTGACTCCCTGGCTGCTCCTGGGCCCAGGGTGGCCCTGCTTCTCCCCGTTGTGCCAGACTGGGGACGGACAGGTTGCCAGTGTTTTACAGCTGTGGCTGAGAGCGTCACCCACTTCACCTGGAAGGAGCTGTGCCTGCAAATGCACCAGCAGGCCTGGACATTGGGGATACGCCCATCTTTGCTGAAGCAGGGAGAGGCTGGAGAGCAGATAGCAGCGTCTCTCCGCCTTCTGAGCACTGGGCTGTGGGTGCACAACAACATGGAGGAGGGGATCGTACTGCTCCTGATTCAGAGCAGAGGTTTGCTTTTGGGTCTCCTGCCTCTTCGGGGATGGCTGCTCAGTGATTCTGAGCAGAGCTTTGCTGCCTCTGGGATAGCTCTGCTTTTTTATTGGTGTGTAAATACTTTGTCAGAGAACTGATTTTCCTACATTGGAGGTGAGCATCCTATCTGTGTCGTGTGTCCTACAGTAAAGGACAGTAGTTTCTTCTCTTGCCTACTTTTATAGCTGTAATTTATTTATCTGCTACCCATAAGGTTTTCTTCTCAGACAAGGTACTGCAAAGGAAGCTAAGGTATACATTCACAGATATATTTAGCAATTACATCCCCTTGTGGATGCTCTTAATGCTTTGAATAGCTTACCCTACTTCGACATGAAGTAAAGCTATCTGAAACAAGGGCATTTTTTACTGGTGAATTGACTTTTTGCACAACTTGTAACAGTTTTAAAATACGTGTTTTTCCTGTTCACTGACTGAAATGAAACATTCATTATAGGCACAGCTCTGCTCCTTGTATCAGATGTATCATTGTCCATAATTAAATGGATGCATTTGACTACAAAAATATAATGCAATTAAAGTTTCACGTGGTTGCCACTGCATATGCCATCTTTTCTTTCCAAATCTGTTTCTGAGGTCAGTGTGAGGTACTTTCTCATGTAAAACTGATGAATTTTTGAAAACCTGAAAAGATCAAAGTGGGACCTATTTAGATATCTCAGAGCAGTTGAGAAGTAAAAATGTGAACTGTATCTGAAGTGGCCAGCAATGGTAGAATTGAACTCTTAAAAATTTAAACCCACTAGGCAGTACTTTGTATTATGGTGGAAAGGGCCATATGCTGTAACTTTTCTTGCTGTTGATATGATTTGGAGGCTCTTCCTACTGTTCTGATTTTGTGGAAATACTGCTGTATAAGCATAGTGGTAACTTCTTCATAAATGAGCTGTACTCTGTTCTGTTATGCTTGTGTAAATAATTTTTATTCAAGTTGTATTGCGGAAGCTGAGAAAGGACGACTGTGAACCTGCCTTTAGAATTTCCTCGGGGGAGTAGGGACTTTTTTTAAGAGACAAGATTCTGAGAAGGGAAATAAGGTTTCTTGCAGAAAGTTTGAGCTAACTGGCAGTACAGGAAAGATGAAAATGTAAAATCCAATATTGGGTCAAATGTGCTTCTGCTAATATTTCACTTGCATTAACTGAATGTAAAGACAACATTGTGTTTTATTGGTTTTTAACTGATTTTGCTTACCACTGGCAGGGAAGGAAGTTAGTAAAAGGGAACTGGTGTTTTCTTACACAGACTATGTCTTGAGGAAGAGAATAAATTAATATAACATGGTTTTCTGTGAGGGTGCATATCTGCAACGACATGAGAATTTTTCTTTCATATTTTAATAATTAAAAATGTGTGGGGGTTTTGTGTGAGTTTTTCTATGTTGTAATTTGCACTGGTCGCAGTATCAGTTTTTAGTTCTGTCTTGTTGATTTGTGTAGGATACTAGGTGATATCAACTACTCATGCCATGCTGGTGATGGGTTCTGTGGCTCTTGCTGTGCTACGCTTCTGCTGTTGTGTTGAACAGGCAGCTAAAATGATTTATTTAGGCTGGCTTAGGATCAGCTAAAAAATTGGACATATTGCCTTAGAGAACTTTTTTATTTTTTTTAGTCAACAAATAGTTTATATAAGGTAGCAGGAAAGTTTTTTAGAATTTGAGAACTTGGAATATTTGTCCCTGCATGTGATTGAAATTTCCCTGTAGTTATACCCATGGGAATGAACTTGCATAGGTAACAACAGGGAGGAGCTTGACCTTGTGCTAGAGAGCCAGATTTGCCAAAAGTGTGCTAAACAAATCACTTGAGCTTAAGTTCCTAATTTTCTTAGCTGTAAAATGGTGTCAATCCTCATTATTTTCTCCTTATGCAAAATTCAGATTCATTGGCATTTGTGGTTTGTGTTGAGAAAATAAAGAATATATTTATGTATTTAATGTCATAAAATGTAAATAAAATGCCTGTTTCTCTCTACCAATGTGAATTAATACTGAAATTGTAAAAAATGCTAGAGAGAACTTGCCTATTAAAACATTGGAGCATTGGCCTTTTGCTATTTTATTAAACAAGAATCAACCTAGATTGTTTTGAGTTAGCAGTATTTTTGTCTGCTTTTATTATGAGATAAAACACCAAGTATTGACTTAACTTCACATTTCACAGGAGAAGAATTAAAAATTATCCCTGTGAAGGGTGACTATGGAGTTACTCTTTGAAATTCTAGTTTAACACTTTAGTAATGGTTCAAGCCTGCTCTGAATCCTCTGTGGGATTATTTGATTTGCTGTCTGGTTAACCTCAAGGAAAATGGGATGTCTTTAAATTACTAGACGTGCTAGCTATCACCTTATAGTGGAACCAAAAGGGAAAATTTGTTGTTTTAAATTAGGATTGTGACATGATGACTAAGGCCTTGTATGAATAGGGCTTATTTTTAAGATCTAACTTAAGTTGAAATTGCAGGGTGATGATTTGGTGGTTTTTTTGTTGGTTTTTTCTTGTTGTTTTTTGGGTTTGGGTTTTGGTGGGTTATTTTTTGTTTGATTGTTTGGGTGTTTTTGTTGTTTTGTTTTTATTTTTTTTTTTTAACTTACAATCAGCTTTCTAATTGGAGATTAATACAATTGAGGGATAAGGGGCAAATGTCTTCTTTAACTGAGGGGGGAGTTGGGGTTAGGGTTTTACTATTTGTTTTGCCTTCAACGTTATTTATACATGGAGAAGTTTTTATTTTGTGTTTCTGCTATTAGCATAAATGCTTTGTGCCCCAACAGGAAGAATCTGTATTTTTTTCATAATAAAATTGATTATGAAATTAAATTCATGTGACTGGAACTGAAGGGAATTCTGCTTTTTATAAGTAGATAAAGAACCAGCTTGTATATTTTGCAAGTTCATGCATGTAAAGTATATCCTGCCAAAACATTTAAAATTAATTTGCAAATTACTGAAATACAAGTACTCAACTGTTTTATGCTGTGTCATATATGAAGGGAGTGTTTGGCAATTTTTTAGTAACTTGACTTTGGGGAAGTAAGAGCCAGGGGGATTTAAGTTAAAAATGAATTCACTCTAGTATTTTACTTTGCACTATTTTATATTGGAAATTTGGTGCATATGGCTGTTACATTGTTTTCAGCCACACATACTTCACCTTTAAAAGTCATGTAACAAAACCAGTCATATCTCAACAGATTACTTATTTCTCTGTCTTACAAGTTAAGTTGAACTTTTAAAAAACATCTATAGTATGTGATGTCATAGGATATAAATTAAGACGATGAAAAGCTTAGCATAATGCATCATTTTTAATGATGAGGAATACTGAATGGAGACAAGCTGTGCAGCATGCATTGCATATACTGAGAAAATTCACAAGACTTTTTGACATCAGTTTTGACATGACTAATGGGCTCAGCTCCAGCACTGTTCTGAGTGTAGCCTGTCCTACAGAACTTTCCATTGCCAATCTGCCACACACCACGTGCCTGTATTTCACTTACAATTTCTGATTTGAGTAACTGGGTCTGTACATAGTTTGAATTGCATATTTAACAGAATTTACTTGCTGTTGCTTCTGAGAATTTTTGTTCCTTTTTTTTTAATTAATGCAGCTATATTTATTATGGTGTAGTTTGATATATATCAATTTAAAATCAATTTTAAATTGTATTTCAGCGTCTTGTATCATGTTTCTGAAGTTGGTAATTGACAAGGAAATTAAAATCTTGACCAAGTCTGAGGATTTGCAGTTTTGGGAGGAAATACTAGGTAAAACAGCATAGTCATCAGTTTTGTACACATTTAGAGAAAGGAAATTTTTTAGGATATGCAAGGTTTTTTGAGCTAAGAGCTGACATATATGTAGCTAACATAGCACAATAAGTTTTATAAAGAGAGAAAGGACACACTTTTATTTTACAGTATTTCGAGCAAAGGCTTATTTACCAAAGGAAAAAAAATACCTGTCTACTGCATTAAAATGGGTGTAATGAAGTGCTAGTTGTAGCAGAAGCAGGCAGGGCTGGGCTTGCAAGCCTCTATCTGAAGAATTGCTAGCATGCATGAGCTGGGCTGCTTGTCCACTTCCAGCTGGATAGCTTTCGGTGATAGGAGAGGTCCTACAGCCACCCATTTGCTGGTTGCTAAAAATAGTGGTGCTGGAGTAAGGAGAGTGCAGCAGCACAACACCAAAAAGCCTGCAACCTCCAGACACTAAGATTTAACAAGTAAATGGTTAAAACAAAACACACCCTCTCTCTGTGGTAGGCAGAGTTGCAGGCCAGCACATCCCCTGAGCCTGGCTTGGGCAGCATTCCCTGGAGGTCACTCATTCAAGCTGTTGGGGAAGAGGGTGACTTCGAGAAGCAGAGGCAAACAAGATTTTGTTAGGGAGTGTTTGATTTGCTTCTCTTGTTTTTTTTCTAGGGGGGAAATACTAACTGAAGTGTCTTAGGGGAGTATGGGGAGTCACTCAATGGCCAGACAGAAACTTCAAAGTATTACTGTGAAATAAAAATCTTCAGGTGGGGACTGCTGTGAAGAGTGAAGAAGAGTGATTTTATTATTGACAGATGAAGTCCATCTTGATTTGTCTTTCCCTTAACTGTGAAGTGACCCTTCAGAAGGTGAAAGGTGGCTCAAACTCTGATTAGGTGAGATTTGGAGATTTCCTGAATATAAGGTTACATGTTTTGCCAAATGATGTGGCCACAAATCCTCAGGCTTTCTCCAACTTGGCTCAAAGAAGAAAAAAAAATACCATGTAATAACATAATTTACACAGACTGTTTCATGTGACGTTTTGTTTTTGCTAGCTACTGTTTTCTCTCCATTTTATTTTTTAACAGTAGATCTTGTAGTTTAGACGTGCCTCTTCTTCAGTATTTATGTACAAAACACCACTAAGAATCAAAGAAGAAATGCAGATTTTTCTTTTTGTTTTCAAAGATTGCTTACAGCATGCACAGAGAAGTGATAAATATGTTCAAAATCCAAATGGAAAACTTTTTCAGTATTGTAGGTATCATTTGTCATGAAAGAACTAGTCACTCAGTAAACCATTTGTGTGGGTAATTCATAAGACATTTTCTCTTTGTAATCACAGCATTTCCCCCAATGGCAACAACTGCTTTCATGTGAAACCAGTAGTAAGAACATGTATTGATGTATTTTTAATTTCATTTAATGTAATTGAACACCTGGAAAACGACGAGACCATAATCATGTGAGCAGCCAGGTTTCCACTGAACCTCAATTTGCAAATGGCTACTACAGTTATTTAATGTCTAATCTCTGTTCATGATCCTCAATTTAGTGGCCTGTGCACATTGTTAGGGTTGGTTTGACATCTGGCCAATATTCCTGACTGTTTACTATTAAGTAGTTAACATGCTTGTTGCTCTGTGTGAAATTAATATATATTAAGATTCACAATGGTCTTGTGAGGTAGGGGTTGTACAGGAAAGTCAACGGCAGAAATTAGGGTAAGAGACTAAACTGTGGTCTTCTAGATATTAATGAGAAAATCAGTAGGGTGATGACTAGCAGCAAATAACATAGTTTAATTTGTAAGCATTGATAATAGCTCAGTCAACTGGGTTTCATTTGTAGAAGCACACTGTCACAGAGTGAGAAGTTGGTAGCTCAGTAGTATCTGTGCAAACAAGCTCCATCTGAGTGAAGTTTTTGCCTTCCAGATCTGTACTGTGTTTGTGTTAGCTGGGTCTTTAAAGACAGAATAAATGAACAAGAAAAATAACTCTCTGGCAAAAACTAAGATGAACACTTCATACGATGTTTTAAGAAAAACAATCTTGATTTCCCTCTCTCCCCCCTGCCTTCTCTGCCTTCACAGTCTCTGCTTTCTGCTCATGTCCAGCTAAGATAATATAGTAAATGTCTGAGCTCTCACAAGTAAGGCTGTCACATTGATGTTTAACTGACTTTGAAACACTGCAGCTGTAAAGGGGAAATGAATTCTGTTCTCTGTCAAAGCCTGTAAAAGAGTGTTTGTTTTAGTAGCTACTGAAGATGGAAGTGTTTATTCCATGACTGCATAAGTTGTCAAAGCTGGACATATTTTCTTGTATTAATAATATTTGGAATTTTTCATTAGTTATCATTTCCTGTTGGTTCTTGAAAGGAGTATTGAGATGCTGATCACTGTCCCAATCTTTTCAGCTCTTCTGAATCTTTTCAGCATTTGAATGGAAATCATGGAATTCCTTTAGGATGGGGGTATATGTGTGCACAGGCATGTGTGATTATATATTATATAAAACTTGTAAAGCATTTGCAAATGTCTGATACTTTTTCATCCCAAAAGGCAATAGCTTTTTGTGCAAGAGGCAGCGGGGCAGCTCTTCCAGTTTGTCAGGTGATGGAAGACTACCTAATATGCATGAAACGCAACTTATTACTCATCTTGTTGATTTTTCAGATGACTTCTGTCACAGACTTTTGCTCCTGATGCATAATGTTCTCTTGATATGAAAACACTGACCAGAATCGGGATGCTTACTGTTACTGAAACATATGTTATGCTGTGTAATTTATTTCAAAAGTAGCTTACAGCATGCACTTACCAAATTCTAGCCATTCAACACAAGCTAAATCCTTCTAAGGTGTTTCTGATGCATTGTTGCTATAGCAAGGGGGGGAAAAGGTGAGGTAATGGAGTATTTTTGGTTTGTTTGGCTATTTAAGATAGATCATCTAGAGCTGAAACTTAATTAAGTATAAGGGTTTGAAACTGGAAACAATAACCATGTTAAGTAAGCCTGTCACGATCTTGGTATCATTAGAATAGAGAGCAAGCAGTGAGGGAAGCTGGGTTTGTGCTGGTGTTGCTTCCCGTGGTATGTAACTTACTAATTACCTTTGCTGTGAAATGGTTGGTAAAAAGCCAAAATACTACTTCCCTAGTTCCCTAGGATCCTTGTTTTGAAAGGATTATACTTCCTAGTGTTTTTGTAAGAATTACATGGATGCCAGAATGTTTCCCAAGCTGCTGTTTGATGATCGGTGCAACGTAACAGGGAAGGCTTACCAAAAATTACTGAGGAAGTGAGTAGGAGAGAGATAAAAAGGTGTGAGAATAAATGAATCTGATAGTTGTGTATTTATGCATCTTCCCTACCTTTGTCATTTTTAGTCTGGTTTCTGAAGGAAGTGAAACCCTTGTGATCATGACTGAGATAAAACATGTTTATGTGCGTTTGTGGGATAATGTGTGTGTGTTTGCCCTTTTAGTCCACTGCCCCAAAGGAACTACAGGGTGTAAGAAATTACGTCATCAGGTATATGATGGTCATCCTGTTAGTGAAAGAAGGACCTTACCTGTTGACAGTCCTTGTGTGACATCAGAAAATCATTATGGGAGAGCAGAATTATGGATGGCTGAGGGCACAAAGTCGGTCAAGTCCATGTTTGTCAAACTAAATTTCCATGCTCCTTACTCTCTGCTTGTCAGCTGGGGATTGAAACACCTTTTCATGCAGCAGAAGGATTATGAGGTTTAAGACTTTTTATATTAAAAATCAGAAGATAAGTTATATGAAGACACTGTCTTACTTGCTTCAAAATCTGTTGAAAAAAACATGTACAATATTAATATAATCTTCTGAAATGTATATGAATATTTAAAATTTACAACTCCTTTTCTTTATAGAAAAGTGTGAAAAACTCCATACACTGAGAAATTCAGGTTAAATATGCAAATTATAGATCCTTTCACTGTACAAAATTAAAATTATTACTGATAGTTGTAGTCTTGTTTTTCATATATGAATTAGCCATAATGTCTTGTCTTAATATCCTTTTTCTTTTTCCTAAGTCTCTTGATTTTCAAGGTAGAGGCAGAAAGAAAATGTACAGGGTTCTCTGGCAGCGGATCAGTACAGGCCTTCATTTGTCCTTCCCCACATCTAACATAATGATTTTGATTGTCAGTGCTGCAAGTTGTTTGTTTCAGCCTCAGATAATCAATCTTGATTAAATATTTTGGTGGTATTTGATATTATACAGAAAGCATTAGAAGTGGCAGTAATATTTCACTGAGCTACTGCTCATGTGGGAAGCTTCGTTTTAATAGTCTTGGTGATAACAAAAACTTACTGAAAAGGGTGAGGTGTATGTATGTATATATCTTTTGGCACAAGTGATTGTAGACTTACATCCCTATGAGAACTTCTCTTAAGTGCTTAGTTGCTATTTGGATGAGTGAAAGCAGTGAGATTTATGCAGTTAGTCTATACTAAGTGTTAGTCAGTAAAATGATTGAGGGAAAAAGTTCTTTGAATGGTAACATGGTAGAGGCAAGTGTCACAAACTCAAGCTGTTACTGGCCAGTTTTGTGTTCGTCACATTTCTGTGTGGTAGAAGATGCCCTTGGTCAGGTCTGATACTCCTGGTGAGGCCAGCTGTACTTCAGCCAGTTTTAGCCTAGGCTTCATTATTTCTGAATTTCAGTGGTTGGAAGACTTTGCTTCAACGTACCTTATAAAATGACACCAAATAAAATTTTCCTAATGCGTTTTCCCCAGAAAAGCCCATCACTTGGCACCTTCCACTGAGACTCACCAAGTCCAGTGCCTGCTGCAATGTCTTTGAAAGCCAGGAGTCATAGTTTTATCCCTTAAGTCTCACCTGTCTTCCTTTCTGACTTGAAAGTCAGTTTCAGAAAGACTAAACCTTTTCTACTTCATAACATCAAGGCAGAAATTAACTTACAAATTAAAAGGATCCCAACAACCAAACTAAACAAAGTTAGCATCTAGTGAAAACTTCTTTCATTCACCTTCCTCAGCATTTAAATGACATGTCACAGTGTGCCTGGTATGTGAATAAATGCAGACCTGATTTAGCTTCCTGACTACAGCGGAAAAAAATTCAGGCATACTTTTTAAGGAATGGTTATTTAAAAGTAATGTGTTGTTGTTGCAACATGATTATATATTTAACAGGAAGCTAGGTTGGAGTCTTTATGACTAACTCATTACTGCTGCTCCTTTGGTTTCCAGATGATGACTACCATGCTATATAAAATCTTCAGATAGGTAGCATAATCTTGGATAACATTCTTTTTGTGTCCCATGGTACAAATGATTGCTCTCAATAATTATTTTATAGAGAAACAAATTAAGCTCAAAACCTATATCAATGTAATATTTTCATTTTCCTTCCAACTTCTTGTTAGTCTGTATGGACTACAAGAAGATGGTAATGGGATCACATCCTGAGGTTTTAGTGCTTCATGTGCTCAAGTACAAAGTGTAACTGGAACTTGTGTTTGATGTAGAGGAAAAACACTGTTTTTTTTAAACGAGCAAGATATTCCAAAATAATTAACTCTTTGAGATGAAATCAAACGGGGAATTATTGGGAGGAATTTTTTTTCCCTCTTGCATATGTTTTTAAAATACTTTTTGTCTTGACAAAGGTAAGTATGTAATGAATAATAAGCATTCCTTGACCCCGTGTCATTTGCTGCTTAGGAACAGTATTTACCTACAGTAACTGCGAAGGCTTGAATGAGTAATAACTCATGCAGTAACTCCAGGTAACTCTTTCAGAAAGCCATGTGTGGAAAAGAAATAATTTGGGACAGAATTTCATTTGAAATTCAGAAGCATTAAGCATAAATATTTTTCTGTGGACCACCAGCCCTGTTCAATTACTTCGGTAGCAATGCAGATGCATGTATTTTATGATTGTTCTTTAAAATATCAGGAATGTTGCTGTCAGTGTGCCTTTTACCATTGCATATTACCGTGATTTGACAGCTGACAAAACAAGCATGTGAAGGCTGACGTTTGTGCCAGATGTCTTTCATTATATATTTTTCCAGGCTTAATTTTTCATGTGTGCACTTCATATTGGCAGCTTTAATATATTTTGCAGATGAAGCTTCATTGTTTTGTGCACATTTATATTTTAGTAGATTAAAATTTTACCACAAAATGTACTTGTAATTTAAATTGCTGTGTGGAAAGTAAAAGTTTACCGAAAACGTGACCTAAAAAGGTTCAACCATTCTTTAGACTTTAGAAAAAAAAATAGAAAGTACCTCCTTCTGCTAGAGAAGCTTCTGACCACCTGAAGAGCTTAACACACGGCTTTTCTTTTTATTGCCTTTTGGTGGACCTTGAGAAACTCATGTGATACTGCTTTAAGGAGCAGAGTCTTGTTATCCATAATGAAGTGTGTAATTTAAATTTTTTCACTGACATAGCTAGATTCTCTTAATATATGTTATTTTATGGCAGTTCATGAATCCTTGACAAACAGGTGAAGTACCTTCTGACACCTCATTTCCTAATGGGTCTGGGAGATGCCTCCTGAGAAGCAACTAAATGGAATGGAGTCCTTTGGTGGTCCCATAGCTCATGCTTAACATTCATACCAGCTCTCAGCCCCTTTTGACATGAATATCTTAGGAAATGGTAGTGGATGGTAAGAAAGATGATTTAACAAGAGTCAGAAGTTAAGTAGGGTAGAATTAAGTCAGATTTTTATTTTCCTTTTCTCAAAAATAGTGAGACATCTGATAAATGTTTGTTACATATGAGGATGAGATTATGGTGTTGGACATTTTTTTATAGGCTGTGGTGATGAAAGGGAGATTCTGAAATAAGGAGTAGTCACTACTGTGGCATTTTCCTGTGGTGACAGGAACTCAAAATTGTAAAATTGCCAACTTGCCCAAACCAGATTATGGTTTTAAAGTACCTGTAGTAAGCACCAGGACTGTTCAGTGGGTTGTTTGGAGGTGATCCTTAGTCTCACTCAAGGGTTCATCCTGAATCTTATTCTAGCAGGACTCTCTTGAGAATGTGCTTGCAAAGGAAATGGTTTTGGTAAGTTAGTTTTTTGATGACCTCTGCCTGTTAGAAAATGAATGGTGCTAGCTTGAAGTTGAGCTGTCTGTAGTTGCAGCAGTGACCTCTTTTCCTTCCTCCCTTGTGGTGGTAAGATAAGCAGAAAGGAACAGAAACTGGATGCCATTGCTTTTGCCCTGATACATTTATGATCCTCTTCCAAATGAGATTTGATTCTGGAGAAAATAACATGGTGGGAAAAAGACATATGGTTACAGCAATAAGATGGTAAGGTTCTCCACTGAAGTCTGTTGAAAATGATGGAATAAAATTTCATGGGTATTTTTAAAACAATAAATGTAATTGTTGACTTGTTTATTTATTTCCTTTTACATAATGTCCCACCCACATACACATATTTGTTTGGCTCCTCTGTACTTCACAAGACTCTATGTTTGCATCTAATGTTGTTGCTGTAATTCTGTCCTTGCTTCTCTCAACTTTTCCCTTAAGAGCTTTCAAATAATTGTTTGAAATGTTAACACTTCTCCTTTTGAAAAATATTTTTTCTCAGCTTTCCAAATGAGCACCACTTTGAATTGGACTTATGATACTTTTAATTTTTCTGCATTTAAGAAACCAAAATGGAGTGTTCTCATCCTTTGTTTCCCTTTGGTAACAGAAACCATAAAAATGCATAGGACCTAATTTGTGCCAGCAAAACTGGTAAAGTTATCTGCATACATTTGAACACCATTCAGAATTCTAGTCTTATAAAAATCTTCTCTCATCTCCCTTTCCTAAATGCAGGATTTTTGTGCATTTTAATATAACACAGTCATGGAGATAAATTAGAATTTTGAACTGCAGAAAAGCTTTAAAAACTTAAGATACTTGTTTATTCTACCCAAGCGAGAAATGTTTTTGGCAAAGAGACTGTTATGGCATGTTAGTTCCGTTGTAAATATATTAATTTGTGTATTTGACTACAGATACCGTGATGGATATTTTTATATCCATACTTTAAGGACATGTTTTATTCTAAGATATTACAATCTCAAAGTACATAAATCTGTTGCACTGTTTATGTCAGTAATAACCAGGAAAATCTAAATTAAGACTGACACTTACTTTTCATGTGCAAGTGTATTCTAAGGTTTCTGTTTCCAGATCTCCTAAACTGAGAGCTGAAGCAGTGATTTCAGTACTCACGAATTTCTGTGTTTGTTTTAGTATGGCATTGTTTCTACATATTTATGTGAATTAAGTGTTTATATCCTTTCCATATATCTCAGGATTTGGTCAATAGAAGAAGCTAAAAGTCCAGCCTCTTGTGATTCCAATAACCAAGTAAATAAATGGTCATAAATTCTGGCAGAAATGAAGAGATTGGGCTATTGCATCTAGTGCTGTTCTACAAATTAAATGAGTGTTTAGTGCTCTCCCAAGTGTAATACACAAATGGATGTTACTGAAATATGCACTGTTATTATCAGGCAAAAGATTTAAGAGAAAAAACCCTTAGAGTAACAATTCTACTTTTCACATGTGTTTTATTCCTCTCCTCTACATGCTGTTTTCCTGTCCTTTTTCTATCTACTGGTGTTACATCACTTGCACACTTGCTTTTTAAAGGCTCTTGTGAAAGTATCACTCTATTACTTCCAGCTGAGTAAGTACTCAGTTGAACCTCATAAGCTTTCCAAGTCACGTCTTACAACAGTGACAACCCCGTTAGGAAAACAACTGAGTTTTTAAAGCCCCGTTCTTGTTCTCGCGCACCATGCTAGTGATGCTCGGAGCTGATTGCGGGCCTGTCGATGAATGATGGTGCAGTAATTTCAATTATTCTCTCCAGCGGTGATGTAGATGTTGATCGGTTTTCAGATACTAATCCTGTTCCTTAATATAGCACTTGGCCACATGTGCGAGCTCGTCCTGTTAAGGAATGGCCTTCGGGGAAAATGAGTCCTGAAACATTTGGCCACAGAGTTTATGCATTTCCTAGGAACTGTAAAGTTTAAGAAGCAATGGCGGACAATTTCAAAGGCAATGACAAAGTACCACTGGCCTATGTCATTGAAAAGCAAACAAAACAAAGTCTTTGTAAGACAGAGTATAAGGCTTATTTCCTCGATTGCATTTGGTAAGATCTATCTTAAACTTTTAAACAAAATTCTTGGGCTATTCAAGTGCTGTCAGTAGTGAAAAAACAGTTGAAAGTGATATGCAAGGCGGTTTTTCTTCTAGCGCAAATTCGACTATTCAGCCTTAACGTCAACAAATTTTGTCACCAGGAATGTAATATAACCAATAGCAGAGTAAAATCTCAGCCTAGCTGCTTAGGGATAATTCCTTTCCTGTTGTAAATTAGTGGAAATTCTTGTGAAAGAGGCTTTCCACATCAGGAGTGCTTTGGAGAGTATCAGCGCCGGTGTCAGCTGCCTTTCATTTGCCTGTCTTAACTGCACGTTATGTCCATCTTTGCTCTGTAAAGTTGTGTGTAAATAATTACCTGTCATCCCACAGATAGGCCAATAGAGTTGTGATAGGAAAGCCATCTTTGAATGGCCTATACACAAAAGGACAAGTAGTTTTTCTGTGCATTTGGTTGTATTTGAAATTACTTTTTGCTGGAGTTTTTCTTTGGGCTATTGTTCTTCAGCTCTGTAATTTCAGAAGACTGCCATACATTAAGTTCAAATCCTCATGGTAAACTATTAGTACTCTTAAGTCCATTTTTTAACATTTTGATGTTTTCTGCTGAGTTATTGGTGCTTGGTTTACTTACTTGTCTTTAGCCAAACATTTTTGTCTGATAGGGCCCATTTCACGATCTATGGGGAAAGTATGTTTAATTTAAGATCCAAGGACGTTTGTGAAGGACGTGTGTGTGTGTGTGTGTTCAAATATAACAATAAGAATAAATCATCTGGTCTTTTTTCTTTTTCACCTTTTTAAACTACAAAAATGCATTCGGTTGGTTTCCTCAATACTGTAATGTGTGGAAGCTTTGTACTTTTTTTATTCTACCTTGTTCTTAGCTTGCTTTTCATTGCATCTTTCATTTACTTTGGCTCCTGTGAAATATGAGAGTCAGATTTCTAATGTACAGCGTGTTGGAACAGGTTTTACTGCATCTCCTCTCCATTTGTGTGTTTGGGTACACACAGGTTTGAGAGTTATCTACCTTTGCCTGCTGATCAGAACATTTAATTTCTTCTTTGCAAGGTTGAAAAGAAGATTTACTTCTGTAGATCAATACAAATTTACCTGTTTTGAGCTTAACTTGTAGTTGTTACATGCTTTTGTACTTTCGATAGATATGACTAGCTTAACTCTTGGTCAGAAATCAACAATGTTGAGAGGGAAAGGCTTCAGGCAAACCAGGTATATATTCCAACTCTTGGGGTGGCTAACATTTTCTGCTTACTGTAAGAAGAACTTCAGAACTATATTACTTTGTTTTCACATTAAAACTGGATTCAAGTATTGCTCTTGCTTAAAATTCCTTTCCTCCCTGCCCCCTTGCCCCTCCCCTCCCCCCTTTTTTAAAATCACTATTATTTTTGTATGTGCTTGTAGAAAACCTTAATGAGACTTCTAGAGGGGTCAGGGTACTATTCAACTTGGCTGTAGAGCTGTGGATTTCAAGTTTTATGTGATAGGAAGAGTTTTCTTTAAATATATTGTTGATACGGTGGTGTTTGTTCCTGATGGCATTTTGAACACATCTGCTATTATGAGGATATGCTTGAGCCTTTTTTGAAGCAGTACTGAAAGAATTAATTCTGATGGCACCGCTAATATATATGCAAGGCCTTTGTAGGCCCAATTATAGTCATTTGTGATTTTTGTGTTCTGAGGGCCTGCAAGGAGAAAGGTTCTTAGAGTTTGTATAGCTGTTCCCTCATGATATTTGTACATGGTGTTTCATAAAACCTCTCATTAGCTGCTTTAAGATAAGCCAAAAGAAAAAAAATCTGATAATAGTTTGTATTTAAAGTTTGCTTTGTGTAGTTAGATGTTTAGAGGACTCTTACAGGTTTTATATTGTTTTACAGAAGCAAACCAAAATCATGCCATCTTTTTAATAAGAATCCTACTTTTGACAGTTGGAGCAGTTGCTGAGGTTGTTGAGGTTTCTAATACCTTTGTCATGATATCTGGCTTTATGTGAGCACTTTAGTTATTTTGGCTTAGTCATCTACGCCTTTTTATTTTTTTTTACTGCCAAGATTCCTAAAAATGGAGGCAGTAATAGTTTGTTCCTTGACACACTTTCGTGCTTTACTGGGACATAGAGAACTCTTTAGGGAATTTTACAAAACTTCTGTAGTTATAACCGTGGATCAATTTGTTCATTTAAGAAATCAGGAAGATACGTTTGTTTCTGCAGCAGCATAAACTGAAGGGTTGCAGCAGCCCATGCTTAGTTCTCCAGGTTGTGCTGCTTGTGCAAAGGTATTGATCTTTAGCATGTTTAGCAATCTTTGCTGGTTGCCCCTTTGTACATTTCAGGATTTGCCAGAGGGATATGTTGCCCTGGAAGAGGGCTCATTTGACAGGAGGTTTCATGTTCTCCCTTTTGGGGCTTTTCCAAATATTATGAAGCACAATTTAAGTTTTGCAGGAATGTTCAGGCAGTAATCTCAGTCTTAATTTTTAACATACGTTGTTTAACACGTAAGAGGAACCTGAATGTTTCGAGGTCTTAATTTGAAATCCTAGTTCACAAGGACACGTGTCTCAAGAACTGAAATTTGTGCATTTATGTGACAAGGAATAGAAATTAACATGCTACCACATAGACTTGTTTACTAATACTATAAATTAATGGAAGCACAGTGTTTATTTAGAAGAATACTGCTTGGAATAATGCTTAGGGGGGAAAAAAGTCTATATCCTTTTTTACAAAATGTTATGAATTTGAAAACTGAGGGAGTGCTGACAGCCCTTTTCACTGTACCATGAGTAGGGAAATCTTGTTCTGTTTTTTTATTAAATTCTGTACAAATCCTGTGATTACTTGACTTGCTGGATTATCTTTTAAACCTTTTTGACTGCACAGAAGGGATGCACTGACGTGGCACTTGCTGTGATGTTAGGAAACCCAGAACGTGGTGCTTTGAGTGGTCAAGTGAAACCTGCTGTGTGTTCTGTAGATAACAAAATTTAAAAGCACAGACCTTTAACTCCCCACTTATACCTGGTGTTTGCACGGTGCGTGTGTTACCTAGGGAAGTTGAGCTGGCAGAGGCAGAGTACACAGAGCAGCATTCCACAGAACTTGTGACTTTGTACCCAGAAAGTGTTTAGCAACCTGTAGAGGTTGTAACAGCAAACATTTTAACCAGCTTTGAAAAAGTTGCTATTACAGGAAAAAAATAATAATTTAACCTTAAATAAACACTTTCTGAAACTTAAGGGAAAAAAATGTTTTATTCTTACTTTGTGGTTTTGTTTCTGGTTGGACTGTGAACATATGCAAAGGTTTTGCCTTTTCTTTAGTGTAAGAGTTCATCGTAATGGATGATTGGTAGGATGATTTTATACATTATAAACAGCAAAAAAATGGTAGCTTAATATGTAGCTGAGTTAGGAAGAAATATCAGATTTTGACAGTAAGTAAGTCTGGCTAATCAGTAAAAAATACAGTCTGAAACACATACTGTCTGTCTAAGGTGTGTGTCTTGGCAAAGTGCATTGGCTTTTTATCAGGTGGACAAACTAAAAGGTAAATGCAGTAGGTATCAGGAGGACTAAAAGCTCCGTTCTGGAGCAATATATTACTGCCAGGATGTAGTAGTTATGAGGCCACAGGAAGTTTAGTAGCAATAATGATAGTGAAATTGTTAGCAATTTGAAATACCTAAAGTCTATCTGGAGGTGGTGAGACTTTTGGAGCACTTTCCTTTTCTCCCCTTATGGCTCTGTGAGTATCTCTAGAATCAAGTTGTCTTTAACCATTGATAGGTTTTAAATGTTGAACACTAGTGGAATGTGTTTTATTTTGGGTATTTTTGTTGTACTGTTTCTGAAGATGAACAGACCCTTTAACATGGGTTTATTTGTCAGCCATGCATAAAATTATGGTCCACTACATACTCTGGAGTATGCATAGATCCATGCCACATTGAAATGACATTGTGTCTACCTGAAAGGCCGGTGTGCCAGCTTAGCACAAAGGTATATATTACCATACTGATTTAGGTGGGCAGAAATTGCTCTCAAGCTAAGGGCTGGTTCAAACTGAGGAATAACTTCCTTCCTGCTTCCTGTGCTTGTGTGTCATGTAAAGGTAAATGAAAGATAGTCCAGTTCTGACAAATCTGTTACTCTTTGGTGTGGAGTTTTAGGGCTGTTTAAGGAATACAGTAATGCTTCTGATTTATTTGCCAAGGATAGAGAATTCTGCTGTAGAATTTCAGTGAGTCGTTTAAACTATGAATTTAAATATTGAATAGAATGGTGTTTCCTAAGCAGTTACTTAAACAAAACATTGTCTGAGTGATGTTCAAAAAACCTCTTTTAATTGGCTTAGAAAGCTAATTAATGAGAGGGCCTTCAGGTCTTGACAAACTCGTGAGAGTTTTTTTTTGCTTTTCTGATTTAAAAGGGGTTATATAATTGATTAGGATGAGCAGCCTCTGCCTTTCAGACTGTAAAAAAGGAACACAACCCCAAAGACACCAATTTGCCAAAATAGGTTGGATATATTTAAAAACATTGTTAAATAACAACTAGTTTTTTCTTAGCTACTGTTTCTATAGAACCTCTAATAGTTATTGAATATGTATGAAAGAAAAGGTTAACTATTTGACTTGTTAAACATAATTTTTTTTTTTTAAACTCAAATTGAGCCAGGGTATTCCAGAATTTTTTAGCGATGGAACAGCTCTCCTCCTTCAGTATATTCAAGACCACTGAGCATTTCCAATTGAGACTTACAGGGTAAATGCCCTAAATAGAACCATGTGCCAACCCTGGCCTTTTGTACCACTGTTTGGAAACTGCTGCTTTTTAATATTTACTTCTAAACCTATTGTAAGCCTTCTTTTGGCCACTGCATGAACATGCATTTTAGTAGTGTTAGTACTGTAAAAATCATAACACTGACTGCCATGATTTTCTTCTTAGATAAATCTCCTAATATTACAACATTTTTCCAACTTTTTAGTGTTTGGTCTGCTGTATTGGAAGATGTGTAAGTTTTTACACTTGAATAACTGTACATGTGGAATCACTTAAAAATGAGAATAAATACATTTCCACATATGGACTTTTCATGAGCCCTGATTTTCAAAGCAGCAATTAAATACATTTGGTTTTTTTTAAAGAAAACATTTACGTAACATACAAGAGAGTAACATGTACCTTATTAAATAGGGCTATCTCCTGATCTGGAAATGAGGTGTGCTAATTTTTTTCCTTGCTTCAGCACTTAAGACGTGTGAGCAAGCCCAGCTTTTCTAACTGATTACTATGGACATATCAGCTTGAAGATTCTCAAAGTGCAATTGCAGAACTGCAGACAGTAACAGAAAAAGGTTAATATGGTTAAATTTATTCTTGTGTTCAGGCTGAAAAGGTGTAGAATGAAGTTGGAGTTGCCTGTATATTGAAAGCTTTCACGTTTTGGTTCATAGTTTCTTACATGTAATTCATTGAGAAAATTAGAAATACTTGAAAATAGCAGCATTTTTTCAGTCTAACTGTAGTGCTATTTCTGTGATGTTAGCAGACCTCTTGAATCTAGTGGCTTTTGGCTTTGATTTTTGAAGGCAATTTCTTGTTATGTAATTATTTCATTGTGTTCATGTTTGAGTTGAAACCTGGTATGCTGGGTGTATGCCCAGATTGCCCGGGGTAGCTGTTCATGCAGGCTATCAGATGTGCACAGCTGCCCAGGGCTGGTGCGTGTGCTTTGCCCTCCAACAAAGGTACAGCAGCATCAGCTGTGCCCTTGTCACATAGAGCTGTCCTCTCCTCTTTACCTGAAGGGAGTTAGAAATCGCTTTTAGTGGGAAGTTCTAGTTAAGCTCTTTGTATTTTTACCATGATGTAAGTCTTGAATTGTTTGCTTTGTTTCTTGGTACCAAGGTCTGTGGAAGATAGCAGTCATAGGTGCTTAGCCCAAGAATGTCCATATGTAAATTTTGCCCTACAGACTCCTCTTTTGTAGGCACCCATCTTGTGATCTGCCTCGGCTGTATGTCTTTCCTGCGCCAAGTGACTGCTAGGCTGCTGTAGTGCTTGTGCTTGATGTTGAATGTGTGCCGGAGGGTCCTCTCTATCACTGCACCTGAATTTTATATTTCATTATCAGGAGAGCAGGCAGGTCCTGTCTTGTTGGTGGCCTAGGGGCAGCCCTAAAGAAGGAGAGTAGTTAAAACCAAAGTATTTGGTCTTTGAAATGCCTCTTGGATGACAAAGGGCCTGTTTTCTAGCATTCCACCCCTCCTCATTTCTAAACTCTCAGTGGAGACTTTGTGGGAAGTCTGTGAGGCCTTCTGAGAAGTCCTCAATACCTGTCTAAAATGATTCTTAGTGGAAAAGTTAATGAAGTGCTGGTGTGACTCTGAGATGCTGTCTCAGTACCCGAGTTGTGCTTTAAAGTTGCCTCTGTCACGTGGTGTGGCTGCAGGAGCCAGCTCCAGGAGACAGGTGATCTGTTGTTTGAAAGAGACTTCATGCCATGAAGAACTTCTCTGACCCACTTCATCTGTCTGGGCTAGTGGTTACAACTCCTCTGAAGCAGGAAAGATCAAAGATGCCCAGGTGTGGCTCATCATTTCTTGCTGTCACAGAGCTGGCTAAACAAGGGGATAAGAGAATTCATGAGAGTTTCTCTAAGTAGGCACACCTCCTATGTCAAAATTACATCAGTTCTGTGAGGTTGGTAAGGATTACATACCTGGAGGATTACATACCTTGGAGTCAGGTCTTCATCCTTCATCTTTGAGTGAATCAAAGTACGACTGTTTCTGTGATGTTGATGTTGATATGCTGGTACTTCTTGGTAAAGATGTTTTCTTCTTCTAACACTACTTGGTGTCTGATACAAGTCTGAAATCTTCCACCAGTGTA
The DNA here is from genome assembly GCA_013390045.1 of Picathartes gymnocephalus. Taxonomy (NCBI): domain Eukaryota; kingdom Metazoa; phylum Chordata; class Aves; order Passeriformes; family Picathartidae; genus Picathartes; species Picathartes gymnocephalus. The sequence continues at coordinate 50,961 of WEKY01059717.1, read as the reverse complement.
GTTTTACCCTCCATGTCTGTCTAGTCTCTGTATTAAAAAAGTGCTACTTTTTCCCCTTAGTGGATTTATTTCTTTACTTTGGTATCTCTTCAAGAAATTTCCTTGTTAAAGATTATTTACTCTGGGAAATCTTTCTTTAAAAACTGTAAATGTTTCTTTAAACACTTTAATCACACCATACAGAACCTCTGAGCTCTAGCTTGTAGATTATGTGAATGTAGAGTTGGGAAGTTTTTCTTGGACAGTCCGGTGACTGTGCTCAGCAAAGCCTGTTTCTTTCAGGTGTCTTTGAGGCATATACAATCCCAAAGTTGGATGAATCTTTCATAGTTCAAACTGTAACAGGGCGTGAATGTCCAAAGAGTGTTTGATGGGCTCATCATAAATGAAAAACTTACTTAGACTTTGGTTGTTGCATTTAGAAGTTGTGGAGTCTCAATCCTTGGAGAAACTCAAGGCTCATTTGAACCATGTCCTGTGCAACCTGCTGTAGCTGGCCCTGCTTTGAGCACTGGGTTGGACTAGATGATCTCCAAAGTCCCTTCTAACCTCAGCCATTATGTGTTTCCAGTGTCACTGCATCTCCAGTGCAGTTTCCCCAATTTGGGGAGGAGGGTGGGATGGCAGGGATAGCTCCATGCAACTTGAAGTAATGAGAAGAACATTCCAGACAGTATTGGCCTCTCTTAGAGATTATCTCTCTGATTGTGTAACACCTGCAGCTCTGAACCTTCCTGAAATAGCATCAATTGAAACCTGCAGCTGTGGATGAGGGCTGTGACTGATTCCCATAGTATACCCCTATTACTTCACTCAGTGTGAGCAGCTCTGTGTCTGTCCTGTAACCAGAAAAGACAGGACAGAAGTTGATGGACATGGGGAAATTAAAAGTTCAACAGTTGTCAATTGATTTGATTTTTATCCCCCTAGTCCCAGAACTAGAGGCACTAAATAAAATTAGCAATGGTCCTTAAAGTGTGCTAAAGCTATGTATGTGCTTCCGTTTGACGTGGAGGCATGCAGTGTGCATTCTGCTTTGGTGGCACCATCATTTGTGAACTCTCTTGCAGCATAAACCTTTGTTCTGTGCTTCTCTGTTCTGAAGCAGGAAGGGAGGGGGAGAAAAAAAGGAAATTCAGAGTTCAAGGTTCCCTAGACCAAAGCTTTAATGGTGAAAAAAAGTACTTGGCATCTTGAGGAAGAAAAACATTTTGCCAGAAGAAATTTCCCTATGGCAGTGAATTCAGAATATGTGAATGAGAGTAACTTCATCATCTGGAAGTTGCTATTCAGTGGGAGGGAGGGTCCTGCCCCGCTTATATTTGGTTGCTGTAGTCATTTGCCTTTCTCAGCATGTTGTTTTTTCTTAATAATAAAGAAGATAAAGTTAATGAAGGAATGATATTACATAGGTAAAAAGCTTAATCATAATGCATTTGCATGACACAGTAGAATATCCAAAGCAGCACTGATGACTGTCAAACTACCATTTCCCATGTTTCAAAGTCTTGAGTGTGTAACCTAATTTACATTCTCTAATAATATATGCAGGAACGTTCTGGGATTTAATAAGTGGGAAGCAGCAAGGTTTTAATTTTGAATTGGAGCACTGATGCCTTCAAGTTTTCAACTGAACTACAAAATTGTCTGCCATCAGTCTTTGATGTGCTGTATGGTTCACTTTGGGTTTTAAGTGTTTGGATGGGCAAGAAAAATCCTCGGACTGATTTTGCAGTATTTTCCCTCATCCAAGACTGAAGGAAATTATTCTCTTTGTTACCACCTTGTGGCGTATGAGCTGCTTTAGCTGTGTGCTATTTCTGTTTTTTTAGAACCACTATGTCATGGTTGGAAGTAAGGGATCTTCTGACCCTCATGGTGTCTTTTGGAAGGTAAATTGAGAGGACGCAGGAGGAATGAGTTTTCTGCTGATCATTTAAAATTATTCTGACATTTCCATTGCTGCTTTGGCGGTGAAATGAACCCAGCTTTGTAACCGCTGGTTATGACTATGGTATGCTGCCAAAAATTTGCAGGAATGCAAAAGAGGAGAAAAATTTGGACTATAACAGCATATACATCATCCAAACGTGAATAGAATTTCATGGGACAAAATGGAAACAGTTGTGTAGCCCATGGGGATTTCCTCTACTGAATATCAAAGGTATACAGTAAACCACTGAGGTGTAGGCACTTCTGCTTGAAAAGCTTTCAAGATCCTTTATGATTAAAGTAGTTAGGCAGTTGAACTGTAAGGGTTGCTAACAAGTCTCATTAGAAAGTACATGACAGTGTTATTTGAAATGTCCCATTGACCTCAATAGGTCTTTGTTTTATTTCTTTTTTTCATTGTTGCTGTTTGACATTGAGACTGTGTTGAAAAGACACTGTGATTTGATGTTCTTGGGTATGCTTGGCATTTTCATCTCAGTGGCCTGGCTCACACTGGGCCAAATTCAACTTCAACAACAAATGTCCTAAAATTACTAGAAACTTCATTCTTTTAAAAGCAAGTATTGAAATTACAGGTTTTTGCCTATCATGATTTCTGAAGCTTTTAGGAATAATACATTTTTTAGTTGTTAGATGTTTTCATTCTAGTATGTGTGTAATATGTACTTAACTGTTGGACAAAGAATTATTATGATCTGTACTAGAAGATTATAGTTTTTTCCAAATCTACACCAATCACTACCATGCAGACAGCAGTCTTGAGAATAATAGGAAACCCCTGTAGAATGTCAACATGTCTAGTAAACCTTGTAAGACAGAGGCTTTAATTTTGAATAGGGTCTTTGAGAATGACCAAAAAACTTGCTCAAAAAGAATAAAGAGGGAGTTTAAGGATGTCTGAGTTACCTGCTCCTGATTTTCATTAAACTTCTCAGCTATCTGGAATGTTCCTCTCTCTTTTTCAATTTTAGTTCGCACTGGCCAGATGGTCCAAATACTGCAACTGGCAGGCATGTTGCAATTTAAAATGTCTTGCTTCCCTCGGTATCCATGCTGAAAACCAAAAGTTTTATTCAAATTGTAAAAGGCAAACATATTTGATAACTTTCATTACAAAGTTAATTTGCTTGGTGCATGTAAATTTAATCAGGATGCAACTGGAACTCTCTTAATCTCATTTAGTAAGCACCTTCAGTGACTAATTGTAGCTTAACTTCCAGAGTGGCTGTTTAGAAATCTAAGAATCAAACAGTTAATGAAAAGCAAGCTGATGAGAAGAAGAGTGCTGCTGAAGTCTGAGGAGTTCTACAGTTTTCATTTGGAAATATATTAAAAAACTTAAAATTATTCAGGATTTCAAAAATTGTACTCCAGTTGTCCTTCAGATAGTTTTTCCTTTATATTTCTCTGATGTTAAATAAGCAGATACACAAATGATTGAAATTAACTTAGCAACTAAAGAAAAAGCTTTTCAGAACTTAAGGTACCTGAAGGTTGCAGATTTTACTGATACAACTGTTCATGTAACACCACTGGTAAACAAAATTCAGAAGGAAGTGCAGGTTAAGGAAAATAGAGTTCTGTGCCAGGAATACCACCTCCATTGCACTTTTTTAGCTGAACTGCACACAGGGCTCTGCAGTCACACTGTAGAACAGCAAGTGGTTTTATTCCACCAACCTGGCCAATATAATCAACATTTATGTGAACAAATTACAGATAACTGCAACAGGATTATCTCTACTACTTAACCTGTGATCTCTAAAAGCTCAGTGCATACATGTAGTCAAGAAATCAATGGCAGTACTACAGCCAGCCTGGGTACGTAAGGAGAGGTGTTTGTTGTCTGAACGGAGTTGGAAACACAGGTTTTTTCCAGGCAAGATGATTTGTGGGTCTGCTGGAATGAGTATCCCATCTTATGTGCTCTGGTCAGGTGAAGCAGGAATGATACTATATTCTTCAGCAGCTATATGTTGGTTCTCATGCCCCCTCCACCCCCCTTCACTTTTTTTCAAAAATACTGTCCAGTTTTTCTGTGTTTTACATGAGAAGCCTAAGGGACTTCTTTTTGTTTGTACTGATATGTTCCTCATTGATATGTGCACATTGTTCTCATTATGTACTCTATGAAAAAGGCAATTATAGGGATAAGCTAAAGTGAAAATATAGGCAGTAGTATTGTTTTAGTAAAACATACTAAGATGGCAAAAAATGTAACAATAAGAGGCATAGTCACAGGGTCAGAATAGAGAGGTCTTGGGTCCCATTGCAGCAAGACTGGCTGTGGCATAGCAAAATTACGTACAAGAATGTAAGGAATTAAAAGTCATAAGATTACTAGGAATTATAAGACTCAGCTGTGTCTGAGTATAGAAGAATATTTTAGTGCTTTATTAAAATCAACAGTTAAGCACAACTTGCAGAAAAGATAAGACCCAGAAAAGTCGTAACTCCAACCTAATAGTACAGATTTTTTTTGAGGAGCAGCATATTAGTAAAATAACTCTTGAATCTCTGCTCTTAATAGAATCCAGTGCTGGAGTTGTGTAGCAAAGAGAACCTCCTTAGAGACTTTTATTTAGCAGCTAAACCTTATGAAATTATGCATTACTTGATAGATGAATCAAATGAAAACAAAAGGAAGTAGAGAATTAGAGTAATCAGACTAAACTGAGGTAATGAATTGGAGTAAGCAGACTGAACTGAACATTTAATACTTGTATTAACTTGAGCTGAGCACAGGTTCTGTATGTGTAGCACTGTGTGCTTACTAGTTGAGCTGTCTTGTTTGAAGCTGAGGTTAATAGCTTAAAAGTTGATTAACTTGTCATACCAGTCTCACTATACCTGTGTTTTTCCCAAACTAGATGAAAGGTTTCTTTAAGTATGGTTGCTGCAGTACTGCATTCCTGATGATGCTGGTAGCTAATGACACTCTTTGTTGTAGAAATCAGGAAATGTGGGTTGAGTCTCTGGGACTTGTGTGGCTGGAGTATGAAAATATTCTGTTCTAAATGGCAAGGTATTGCTGGAACAACTTCGTATGTATTGTTGCTAATATAGACTATGTATCTGTAGGTTTTGCTTTTTAGATTAATTCGCTTGCTTGCCGTAATGCTAATTCTCTTCCCCCCATGCCAAGATACTGCTAAAACTGTCTTTTTGCAGTAAGACATCGCCGTATTTCTTTGTGTGCTTGGTATGGGCATCTTGCTTCTCTCACCAATACCGTCATATGGCGCTTTTTTTTCTTTTTTTCCCAAAACCCAAACGTAGGCTCTGGTTGTTTAAATGGGCTGATATTTAACAAAAGTTAATTTCTTTGCACTAATTAAAACAACCCTTGTGTCTTACAGCCTTGTATTTCCATTTGAATTTTTAATTTAAATATAAAGAAATTATTCATAAATGTTTACATAACAGAATGTTTGCATAAAGTGCATTTGATATATACCAAGCTCAGATGTGTGAGACTTTCTTGCCTGTTTGGCTTGTTTATCTAAGTTCTCCATGGAGTATGGGTGGGGCAGAATTGGCATTGGAGACTAGAAAAAGATTTATGAATTTGCAATTAATGTAACTGAAATATTAGAATCCTTGTGAGAAATTTCATTTTGACTGTGTTCATTGAAAAACAAGATAACTTTACTGAAGTCATGTTGACACAACATCCTAAATCAAATACATCTGTAGTATGCTGGATGTTAATGAAAGGTACTAAGGTTACTTGTTTCCTGTCTGAAGGAAACATTTTCTGTGGAAATACAGCCCCTAGTATCTCTTGAAGTTACTGCTTGGGTTGAGAGCCTCATTTAGTCTCCCTCTGAACCTCTAGTCTCTTTGCTAAGTATTTCAACCCTTGAAATCTTTATTGTGTACTGACATGTTGTATCTAGCTACATTAAGGACCAGCTCCTCAAATGTGATCATGAGGGGGATCGTTCATTTCTGTGGAAACAAGTTTAGTCTGATCTAGAACATGATAATTGTTTGCATGAGAGATGTTGCAGTTTGATTCCTGGCTCCCCATGTTCACTCTTAAGTAATTGTTGTACACTTCAATCTTCTTAGCCATGTCCTTTGGTGCAAAAATGTAAATAGAAAGATCAAACTGTATCAGTTTTCAAGATTTCTTGAAGAGATTGTTCTCATTAAGATGTGTGAACAGACTGTTCTGAGGTACAACTCTTATGTGTTCCTCATTTCCTCACAAGAAAGTCGTCTAGTTTTAGCATGATGAACTTATTGAGAAAGCACAGTGATTTTAGTTTCCATGAAGACTGAAATATAAAGAGAATGTGCCAAGGAGTTAGCAGTGACATTCCTTTATAATGTGCTTATTCTTTCAGGCTTTCTTGGATGGAGATAGGGAATTGTCCTACAAAGAAGTGAGAAGAGGCCAGAAATGTGTATTTGTTGTCCGCTTTTGGGGTAGATGGCAAAACTTTGTTTTCTGCAGGTTTACTAGGCAACAGTGAGGTTTGAGGAATTATACAGTGGTTCCAAAATGACTTTTCAAATAAACTTTTAATACGAAAAAGATCTGGAATTTTTTTAGTATTGCCTATACGTACTGCCTTTCCCACCCCCTGCCCCAATTCTTCAGAATGATGAAAAAGCCCCCTAGGTTTTATAGTTTTACCAGTTGCATTCTCTGCAGAGGAAGTGAAACTCCCAGTATCCTCACTCAAATTTTTTTCTTCTATGAAATACAGAATATTTTGCACGTGATAGTAGTATATTAAAGAGTTAAGTACAGTTATTATTTGGCAAGAAGACTAGAAATGTTGAAAGAGAGAATTCATCGCAGATAAGAACTTAAAAAAGAGGGTGAGTTAGAATATGAGTTGGATTTTTCGAAGTAGATTGGAAAATTAATATTCCAATAATTTTCCTGTAAGATGGCAAGATACCTTTACTTCTAGCCTGTATTTGTTTATTCAGGTTTTGAGTCTTTTAGTTATATTTCATAGGATCCTTAGGAGAGTGCTCTCTAACATAACTGAGATTCAGTAGAGTAATGCTTTCTTCATTTCACTGCCTTAAAAACAATTTTTTGCCTCTATTTTTAGTACTGTTTCGATTTCCCATCTGCTTGAAACAGTTGACTTGCAAAGGCTGCAAGCAAAGATTGGCCACAAAGATACAGCAAAATTAAAAATACAGCAGAATGCTTCTCTTGTTTTTACTTGACTTAAAGCATTTTTTAGCTACAGCTACAGTTACTGTATGTTGAAGAGCAGGAGGCTGTGAGGATGGACTATTTCAGCTGTAATCAGGGATGGAAAATAACTACTGTTTCAGGATCTTGACCTTTTTTTGGACACTGGTGGTGGTGTATTTGTTTGTTTTTTACTTTGTAGACCAATATATTAAAAACCAAACCAAAATACCAGTGCCCCCTTTGTCCCAACCCCAAAACTCTGCTAGGCTTCAGATTATAACTTAGAGTTAGAAATAAGTGCCTTCTGCCAGATGAATGAGAGATGCACATCTAACATCTCTTAAGTTTTCTAGAATGATATTAAATCAGTGAAGGAATTGTGAGTATATTGCCTTTTAAAGGTTTTGTTTTCCACTTTATTGCATTACTTTTAAATTTTGTTTTATTGCTTTGCTTCATGAATAAGAATGATGATGCTATAGCCAATATTAGGAAATATGTCTGTTTTCAAGTACTATCAAATTTGCTCATTCATCAGGTTGGAGCCAAGGTTTCATGACTTGACAAGGCAAGAAAAATTCAGTAGTAAGAAAAACTGAGTACATTGTCTTTGGGAAAGCATTCAGGTCTCTGATAAGACTGGAATTCTGCTGTTGGTTACATCATTCACGGGAAGCCACATGCATACAATTGGTATCTGGCCTTAACTTGCATAAGAGAAGGCCAGTCTGTAGAAATACTTTTTTGTTTTGTTAGGGTACTGCTCTCTCTTTTCTGTTTATTTTTTGTGCCATATTGAAATAAATTTGCAGGAGATTTTTTATATATACTGATTTTTCTAAAATGCAATTGAGAACTATCAGGACATTGTTTTCTATAGCCCGTTGAAATTTCTCCTCCTATAAAATCTGTCGTCTATTTGAACTACTTGTTGGATGATGAAAAAAATAGAGAACTATTAAAGTATGCATTTGTTAAACTTTGTGTAGTGTGGTCATTGCATTTAGTTCTGGATTTAAACTCTGAAAGGCAGTAGTGTGGGTTGAGGGAGACTGAAATCTACATTAGTTTGCAGAAGTTAAGGGAAAATAATTGAATAATTGTTCGGTAATTTAATTAGGATTTTAGCATGACATTTGAAATATATAATCAGTGCTTTGGATTGTTTCACACTTGGAAAACTTTGCCCTTATAAAGGAGATGGATGGAAGACGAGCCTAAAATAGGCATCTTGGCACATGGTTAACATCTTCAGAGGGGTTTGAATGTAGGAATTGTTTCCAATAAGATAGCTCTAGAAAAACCACAGCATTTTAATCTGTTCAAAGTTTCAGGCAGCAAGATTTCCCAGTTGTGTGATAACTTCAAATAAAGCTGCACAACTCCAGAAAGCTGGAGAACTTACACAGAAAATAATCTGGAATTATTCTATATAGCTTTTTTTAAAAATAGAAATACTAAATGAATAAATCCTCCTTGTATTCATCTCTGAAGTAGTCTGTACACTATGAGTGCTCTTATATCCTGTGGTTCTATGAGTTTTGCATCTGAAATTGTAGTAAGAAGGGAATACAGGTTTCTGCTTGCATGGTACCCACTGTACGCCTGTCCGTAACCTGTCCATTCACCCACATGTTGCTGAAACGTCCCAGGAATAATGAGCTGCCCTTTCTTCTCAGTTAGAATTAAAGTCTTGCTTAGTGTGGAGAAGGGGAACTCACACTGGTGCAGTTGGTGCAAGTTGTTGTTTGTCACTTAAACCTGTTTTCTGTGCATAGTCTTACCCTTTTTCATGGATTGCCTTTTACCATGATGTGTGGTAGCTGCACAGCATAGATGATCCCTCAGTAAAAAGTCAGGCCATCTTACAGTGTATGCAGGGTGCTGTGGGTGCAGTACCGTTCTCCAGCACTGCATTCATGGAGGCTCCAGGGACCTTAGCCCCATTACAGAATTGTCATCATCAGTTCAGAACCAAAGCCAGTTACAGATGATAACTTGCTGAAGCTTTCATCATAGAGATAACACCATAATATCATAGAGATATTAAAACTAGACTTCATCGTTTAAGTGGTGCTGGAAGATGGTAGCCTGTGTCCAATTAAAGGCAAGCCTTATATTGGGTTTAACTGGCGTATATTCACTTAGCCCAATGTGTCACCACTTTTTGTTACAATAAACCTTTAATCTGTTTATATTATTGCACCTTATAGGCATTAATGCTTACAAGCCTAGTGGGATATTTGCTAGGTGGTTATGCTAATAAATTTATTGACTCAATTTATATTAGTGTTCAGTCTTGTCTAGTCCAGGCTTTAAAGGTGTGTTCCTGATGGATTTACCTAGCTCAGTCTAATTAACACTGTTGGTTGATGGAGTTAAAGCCTAGGGGGAAGCTTAAGCATTAACTTGTGAGGTTTAGCACTTTTTGTTTTAAAGTTTTAGCAAGTGGCTAGTTAGGTCAAAACCAGTAGGAGATTCAATATCACTCTTAATTTCCAGGCAGAGTAGTGCCTTAGGTGTGTGCTTCCAGAATTTCGGGCTCTCTGTGATTCAGTGCAGCTTCTGTGTGTAGTACAACACAAGTGAGAGAAAAGGTGCTGTTCTTTCCCTATGTATCAGAAGTTGGAAAAGACCTCTGAGATCAGAGTCCAACCCTTCCTTGACTGACTACCACCTTGTCACTGAGTGCTGCGCTAAGTTGTTTCTTGAGCACCTCCAGTGATGGTGACCCCACCACCAATGTTTAACAACCCTTTCCATGAAGAAACTCTTCTTGATGTCCAACCTACCAAGATACCCTTCTCATTGAAAGGATTTAGTGATCATTGAAACCTTAGAAGTTTAATGTTTATACTTGTTTTTGCATTAAAAGCAATTATTATGATAATGTCTGCCTGACTCAGGGTTTCATTGCTTGTTAGTTTTTAATTATTATCACTTTTCAGTAAATATTGACAAATATCTCAAAGGGAGGAGCAATAAATATCTTAAAAAGATATTTATAACAACAGAAAGGTTAAGTCAAGAGGAGAGACATTGTTAGTGACTGAACTGAGGAAAAAAACGTGTGAGACCCAAAGGAGTTGGCATAGGTTAGGGTGATTTCATGCATGTCTCAAGCATGAGAAGAGCTTTACAAAGTCAACCAACCACATGGCACACATCTGTAGGAAAGTAAGCTTTGTTAGTCATAGTGCTTGTTGAATGACTCTTAAGCAAGTATGTATTATTTTACCAATAGCTTTACCTTAAGTAATCTGTGTTAAACAAGGTGGCCATGGAAGTCAGCAATTCATTGTGTGCATGTTAAATTAACCAATAATTTTACTTTAGATTTCAAAGGTGCATTCAAGATACACTACGTTGCCATAAGTAAAGTCAAAGCTTAATCTTGAGATGATGGACTAGAACTCATTAAGAAGAAAAGTTAATTCAGAACAAGCTGGCAAATTTGTTTATTTGTTAGTGTTATTTTGTGGATTCCTTAAAAGCCATTCTGTAGGGTGGTTGAAACATCTCTTATGTGGGTGCAGTCCTTCATATAAGTAGTTTAAATTTTTTGATGATAAAACTTTTCAAGTAACCTGTGCCAAGGTGTCAGATCAGAGAGGTTTTCTTTCTGTATACAATAGTGGAAAAAAATTTTAGATGCAGTTGTAGAGAAAAGAATTGCTCTCTGGGAAACATCTGTCTGGCATCACAGTTACAGATGGTATATGAAGCTAAATCTTTCATACCTCCATTGTTTTGCAAAGAGACTTGATGTCATTATTATCTCTTTTTGGGAACACATGGAAGAGTTCTCTTTGAGTCTTTATACCAGTTAGGTAATTGATTATATCTTACCACACTTTATTGTACATCAGCTTGTATATTTGCATAAGGGTTGCATCATGGCATCAGCAGGCTTGTCACTTTCCTGATGTATGTAAAAGTGCTTAGCAAAGGGCATTTTTTAATGAGGAGATTGTTTGCTTTTTCCCATAAGACTTCTGCTTCATATTTGTAATGTTATCTGTTTGTTTAGATAATTGTGAAGAAGTGGAATTTTCTTTGCCTGCAAATGTGTTGTTTTTCCTGTTAAATCAGAAACTCGTTTATTGTGTGGTGGAATGAAACCTTTTTGGCAAATCTCAGAACTATCTGATATCTGTTGCTGACATTGTCTCTACCTTGGAAAGGTTTTAATTTAAACCATATCTTATGTCAATCAGAAATGCAAAAGTGATAAACCAATGTTTCTTGCTCTTAGTTACAATTTTTTGGGGGTCACAACAACCCGATGCAGGACCACAGGCTTGGGGCAGAGTGGCTGGAAAGCTGCCTGATGGAAAAGGACCTGGAAGTGCCGTTTGACAGCCGGCTGAACATGAGCCAGTGTGTGCCGAGGTGGCCAAGAAGGCCAATGGCATCCTGGCCTGTGTCAGCAATAGTGTGGCCAGCAGGACCAGGGCAGTGATTGTCCCCCTGTACTCGGCACGGGTGAGGCCTCACCTCCAATCCTGTGTTCCGTTCTGGGCCCCTCAGTACCCTCAGGAGAGACTTTGAGATGCTGGAGAGAGTCCAGAAAAGGAGCAGTGGAGCTGGTCAAGGGTCTGGAGCACAAATGTTGCTAGGAGCAGCTGAGGGAGCTGGAGTTGTTCAGCCTGGACAAAAGGAGACTCGAGGGAGCTTCCCACATGCTCTACAACTACTGGAGAGTGTAGTGAGATGGGGGTAGGTTTTTTTTTCCCAGGTAACAAGGGACAGGACAAGCGGAAGTGGCCTCAAGTTGTGTCAGGGGAGGATTAGACTGGATATTAGGAAAAATTGCTTCACTGGATGGGTGGTCAGGCATTTGAACAGGCTGCCCGCGGAAGAAACTGGTGGAATCATCATCCTTGGAAGTGTTCAAAAAACATGTGGTGCTTGGGGACATAGTTTAGTGGTGAATATAGCAGTGTTAGATTAACAGCTGGACTGGATGATCTTCAAGGTCTTTTCCAACTGCAGTGATTCTATGATTCTGTGATTTTATGCTTTTGTTAAAGTTCTAATAAAATTTAAAATGTATAAAACATCTTAGAACTACTATAATAAAATATCATCTTCAAATTGGTCTTTTACTACCTTGAGATCATAGCTTCATTTTTTGTTATTTCTTGTCTCTGCTTAACTAGTGAAAGGGATCCGTGTGGCTCCTGTTGTTTATATATCTGTGGACTGAGATTATTGCATTGTCTTGCCTTGCTGCTTTATTCTCTTCATTAATAAGGAAAAGAAAGTTGATCTTCTGATTTTTTTTTTTTTAAAGTTATGTGGGTCAGAGACAGATTATGATACTAATTTAATAATGCCCTTTTAATGAATGGCAGATCTTTGTGTGCATGAGAAATAATGATGGAAAAGACTTAGGTGGGTAAGATAAACTGGAGTCAGAAAGCAGAGATGCAGGGTAGCAGCCATTCTAATACAAAGCACCTTCCTTCCTAGGTGATGTCATCGGCAAACTAAGCCAGCCACTTTTTAAATGGAATTGTGATCATGTTCTGTAATGAGTGTTGACATAATTTAGGGATTTAACGTGCCTTTGAAAACAAAATAATTTAGGAGGACTTCAGAGATGTTGGACTTTAATTTGAGCTAAGTGATGAAGTTGTCATGTCATGCATGCTGGTATGCAGATGGTAATTCTGTAGCTGTGCTAATTTGAGTACAGCTTTGATTAACTTTTGCTGCAAAACCCTTGTAGTCCACAGCTTCTGCCACTTTCTGCTTCTCATTTGAAGTAGATTACTTTTTCTCTGTGGTTGGAGTCTTCCTGTTTCCAAGCAGTCCACTTTCCTTTCCAGTGAAATGGAGATGGTAGTGAAGGAATTGAACTTACTTCCCCAAAAGGCAGCTAGATGAAAATGAGCCGAGAATCAAGTTAAGGAGTCTCTTGGGAAATCATTGCGGACTTTTTAGACTGCTGTTTCCAGCATATTGACATCTGATCAAGGTTACATATATATATATATATGTATATATCAAAGAAAAAAAATTATGTATACCCTGATTAGGTTTTTTAGAAAAGTGTTCGCTTTGTTAGGAAAGTGAGCGATATGTATTTTCCACTTCACATGCAGATTCATGATAGGAAAACTGAAACAGACCTAAGCCTGTTGAGGGCATCTGACTTTGTTAGAAATGGTGTCATTAATTAGCTGTGATTTTTTCAGACAGCTCTGTGGGAAATAATTCTAAATGTTTATAACAGAGTGTAAGATGAAGGTCTGCTAAAGCCACACTGTAGATGAGAGTGGTTGACCCTCCCAAGAGATGAAGAAGGGGAGAAAAGGAGGATACCATGGGAGATTACAAACTAAGGCATACATACTAAGTTTCCCTCTGGTAGTATCATTACTTTGGGCACTCTAAATATGGAGATGGCAGTGTCCTTATGGAAGATGTTGTGCACCATACTTTGAAAAAAAAGTCATTGCATCCTGTTGTTTGAAATAAAAAGAATGATTGAACACACAACCAAAAAAAATATGCTGCAAGTTTCAAGGCATTATCAAGTGTCGACTAGTTAGGGGTGGACAAAAAGTACCTCTCTAAAGCTAGGTGCACATAAATTTGTATGTATTTGTGTATTTTGCTCTACAAAAAGCATGAAATACACAAATGGTAAGTCACATGATGTGAAAAAGAATTGTTTTAAAAAACTCTCAATGAGAAACTGACACTGTAGATTAAAACTGATTGAAAATGACAAATATTATGAGGAGAATTAAGGCACTCAGAAATGATGTGAAACAAATGAAAGCAAGGCAGGGCTGGGGGAGAAGCCAGATCTAAATCGGGAGCTTGTGAAAGTAGAAAATAACAAAAGAAAAAGCAAAGCAACCCAAGGACAAAACTGTAGCTTTGCAATTAACGACACAGAAAATGAAAAGTGTATTTCTCTTGTTTTTGTTTTTTTTTTTAAAAAATTAATACTATGTTTTGAGCTCTTGAGCTGATGATGAAACACTTGCCTTTCCTGTTCTGGCTCAGCAGGATATGAAACAACAAAGTAGTTGAACATACTGGGTTAATTTGTCATCTTCTGTCCATAACTTCATGGGTTTATCTGCAGAGTTATCTATACTGATAATGTAGATTTTTCTTTTTTTATTGAGCAGCCCCACACACCTAAACTTATCATGTGTGGAAAACTTAGATATACTCAGAAGAAGGTTAATATTGTCTTGGGCAGGATATGGCTTGTTCTAGTCTTAACAGACTAACTCCAGTCTTAGATACAATCTTGTAAAGGCTCACCAAGGTCTTGATTAACCAGGAATTAAAACACAGCAATATAATTAAAACTAACCAATACGGTTTATTTGAAAAGATCATATCTGATTTTTTGGGGGAGGAACGATTAGTAGTTTTCATGTTTTATGCTAAGATACAGTATGTTTCAGAAAGAGAGCTCAGGTATACTTTAGGTGATGAAGAGCGAGGGTTGCTGTCCAGTCTCTCCTTGTTGGGTGGAGGGGCCGGGAGGAGATGGAAGATGACACAAGTCTCGTGGTGTAAGCAGCAGAAGAAGGCGTAAGAGAGTCTTTATTGAGACTGTGAGCTTCCTTTTAAAGGGGTGTTTTGAAGCTCCCACCTTGTTTCCTGATTGGCTTAGGTTATCACCTGGGTATTACCTAGATCAATGACGCATCATGTATTCTATTGGTAGAGATATTTGACAGAGAGCTTTGCCTGGTACCAAGGCCAGCTGGTATGCTGCAACATCTCCTCCCCAGCAGTAGCTGTGCAAGGGCAGTACCATGTTCCCTTATGAATTTTAAAAAATATTCTTTGTTTTTTATTTTGATCCAGAGCCACTGAAAAAAACCCCAGAAAACCAAAATAGAAACAGACCTGGGACCAAGGAGTAGGAATCAGGACTTTCTTCTCCTCAAACAAGCTCCATAACTCTGGTTTTAAAAAAAATAAATTTGCTATCACTTTTCCCCCATGTTTCTTCCAGTCATTCTGCTCAGTAAAATACATACATAGGGAGAGCAGTAGATCACAACAGATCTTCTGGTTTGCTAATCTGTTCTCTGTAATGGGATCAGGTGTTTGCTTACTACACACATAAATAGTGTGGGTATCCTTTGAAGGGAACCCAAAAGGAAAGGTGTAAAATGTTATGTGAAACCCTGAGTTCCCCTGCATTATAAACGCTTGGCTTTTTAAATTAGTTTATTTTTTTTTAGTTCACAGACGTCTTGAATTGGGGCTGTGTAATTTAAGCATTGCGTTTGTATTCAAGCTCATGAATAGCAGTTCATGAATGAGCAGTTCAGCAACAAATATGATATCAAAAGAGCAGAGTTGCATTAGCAGTATGTTTTTAATATATTTCACATTTAGTTGAGAAATTTTTCATCAAATGACCTTTTTTCCTCTAAAATGAGTACTTCATTCTTTCACACTTAATTTGCTTAAATTATAGAATTGGCTTCCCTATCCCCCATCCCAAAGTCTGATTGATTAATATTTCAATAACATTTTGGCTGCAGTCTTTTATAGATATATAAAAGATAGAAACCTATTTTTATATAAGGTACGTAAATATGTAGAAAGATGCATATATATAAAATAAAATTTAATGTATAAAAATTGTGGCCTGTATAGCTGACAATCTACATTAAAAGGGCAAAAAGTTGGAGAACGTAATATTTAAAGCCAAACTGTTAGTATAATATATGCTGACAGATCTCAATATGAATATGAAATCTGATTTTCAGTTGCTTCTATCTTCACCAAGTTTTTGTAGTAGGTGCCTGCCTAAAGCTGAATTGGGCAAGGATTGCAGTCAAAAAATAGTCTCCTGACCGAGGCAGCTGTAAAGAGCAGGATTCTTCGCTGGGCTCTGCCACCAGCTTCCCATGTGATGCTCGCATGTTGTTCAGCTTTTTTTGGAGGTCGGCACCAAGTATCCATCTTGATTGCATGTGCACAGCCTTGGTCTGATTTGCAAAAATGCTGAGTGCTCAGTCTTCTCAAGGAGAAACTGTACTTTGAGTCAGGAGATTACGTGGTTTGAATATTTAAATAAATGTATTTCCTAAGTACTGTGGAAAATAAAGGCCCAAGTTTCCATAATAATCACCTCTGTTTAGATACTGCCTGTTGCTCATGTTGAAAGCCTAATGCTGATCCTAAACACAAATAATACTGTAAGTGAAGCAGATCAGCTTACTTGTGAACTTCATAGAAAGTTCCTTTATGAAAATAATACTCGACACTGAACATTTCTGAATCCTGCACCAGGTGGTGTGTGCAGTCATGCAATGGGCAATGGAAGTAAGACAAAACATTGAATACGGTGAATATTGTGGTGAAGTGCAGAGGGCAGCACAGTTGGAATTTGTGTGGTTACATGCATTATAATTCATCCATGTGAGGAAACTGATTTCCTCAGGCAAGCTCAGTTGGGTCCTAACTCAAGAGCCTGATTCCTTATTCTTGTGCTGTAGTTCTTTGGGGGTTTTTGGGGTACACTAACATGGAAACAAAGTGAGCGAGATCAGAGCCCTTATTGTCACATGAAACCTGGTTTTGATGGGGTGAAGTGATTTAGTGGGTGATTTTTGTGCTTTTTCCTCTTTCAGCTTTATAACTTAAATCTGTTGAACACTGAAAAGGTTTATATGGATGGAAAGGCAGCAGTGCCTCTTCAAGATACAAAGGTAATAGCAGAAAGACGTAGCCCAAGGATCACTTACTTCCACTTGGTGTCTGCAGATGGTTTTAATGGCTTTAGTCTCCTGCAGATACTCAGCTGCACTCATGCCAAATTAACTATTATCTTGTGACTGGTTATAAATACCAAGGAATAATATCTGAAGAAAGCTAATTTATGGTTGGACCTCCAAATCTTCCCTTGTAAATATTACATGTCTCGTTTCATTCCCCTTTCAGTTCATTGCCTTCAACTTTTCATCAACTCTTTGAGGTGAGGGAACCCAAAATGCATCGCCTTAGATCATAGGAGTCATTTAGGTTGGGAAAGACCTCCAAGAGGATTGAGTCCAACCATTAACCTAAACAGTGGTTAGAATGAAAGGTTCTGGGATGTGATCAGGACCTGTAGGGATATTGCAAATACCAGTAAGTGCACAACTTGCTGATACTCAAATCTGTATGTAATAGAGAGGTTTATTCTGTCTCTGTGGATGATTAGCGCTACATGTGGTATGAGTGTTCATGCTCTTTCTGGGGTTTTGTTTTTCTTTTTTTTTAAATAATTTTTTTAAAGTTGTGTAGTTTGAGAGAAATCCTAGAAACTCATAAAAGAAGTTCCTGTTTTGTAATGAAATGAACATTTGAAAATGGCCACTGTAGGAAAGATTCATACAGTATCACAGCGTTTTTGGTTTAAAGCTGATGTAGCTCTTTCTTCTATCTCTAATAAACAACCACAAACTTCATTAACTGCAGTAATTGTGCAAAACCAGAAGTAAGTTATCAGATCATCTTAAGTATATGGGGTGTATGTAGCAGAAAGGAAACTAGTCTGCAGCAGATAATGCAGAATTTTTTTAGTGGTTTGCCATGTGAAGAGAAGCTTTGTTGTTCCAAAAATGCAGATGTATACATAGTAAATGAAAATGTATTGAATATCCAAATATTAAAATGAGTAAACCTGTAAGTATTAACCAGTATTACTTGGGGTTGGGTCTTTCTGGTATTTTTCTTCTGTTGGTGGGTTCAGGGGAAGAGGAAGTTGGCTTGAGGGGTTTTTTGGGGGGGAGTTTATTATTTGAGAAAAGGCTTAGCTGTGTGCGTTTTCCACTCTGCGATGTGGTGTGAGTGTACTTTCCTTGAAATAAAAATATCAGTTTCTTCTAATGACATGAAAGTCCAAACTTTTAAAACTAAGGGATTATGAGGGAGTAAGCAATAAAGTAACCTTGAAAGGTAATGTGCATGTCAGAAAAAGGTCCCATTCTTTCAATGGCTATTAATTACTGTCATAAATGGAGATAAGGTAATGTAATTTTACTGTTCCATTGTCAAATTCTACTATTTCATTGTCATAGTATTTTGGTTGACAAATAATTTTGCTGAGGACTTCAGCAATGAATAGTTAACCACGGCTGTGGCAGAACTATGCAAATTTTTGCATGCATTGTTGCTAGTGACAGATAAAAGTATCTCAAGTAAACAGAAGGGGACAGTCAATTTGAGGTTGATTAATAAACAGATACTTCTCTCTCTGTACTGAAAGCGTTTTCAAGAAGTTGTTTTCATTGCAATTGTAGGTATTGGTATGGAATTTGATTCTAAATATATTAGTAAGTGCTGCTGGAAAAATACAGTTGTTAGATTTCTAGCAGTGAAACAGTATCAGTATTTCCAAAATAGGCCTTTAGATGTAATTGTTTTCTTTTTGGGTCTCAGCCTTTTCTCTTGATAATGCCTTATGGCTTGTGACCATGAGCATCCCACTCCATCTTTGGAGATGATTTACATAGATCCAGATGTGTTTATGTCCATATTTTAAAACAGAAGTAAAGACATTAAAGTGTCTTTTTGGCATTAGTGCAGATGCTTCTTGGGAAAACTCTGTGTCAAACCTCCTGACCTAACGTGTTGATATGGGTGTTGTTAACTCAGCTCTGTACAGCCACATTCTCCTGTCGTGCATTTCTGTTGCCTTTTCTTCTTCAGCTCTTCTAGCTTTGAGTGATTTTAGCACATCTCTGAGTAAGAGCTCAAACCCAAATTGCCAATTTTCTAAGTGAGAGATTCTGAGCAAGTTTGGGGTTTTTTTCCCCTCTTATATGTTTTAAAGACTGGTTTTAGAAAATCCACGCTGCTTCATCTCAGTCAGAATATAACCTTTTTTTGGTCCAGGTCCATTGCCAACTTTAAAATTAAAATGAAAGCGAACATTTCTAGTAAGTTTAAATATTTTGTGGTTTTTTAAATGTTATATTTAAATATGTAATGACTGTTTAGTTTTGCCTCCCCTTTTTTCCTATTCCAAGGAAGCTCGTATGGTCAGGTATTTAAAAATAACTCTCTGAAAAAAACTAGAGTCATGTTTACTCACATAAAGCCCCAGCTGAGATGGGCCTAATGTTAAGCCATGGAAAGTGTTTGGTTGTGCTGCTTCTGCCTCTCCAGGGCCAGGCCTGCAGGGCTGTGTTGGTTGTGCTCCATGCTCATGCCCGTCCTCTGGCTCATCACAAGTTTTCCTGTCACAGACGCAATTACTTGACTTTCTTATTTTGTTTGTGACACTGTAGCGTTGAAATAACTTGTCTTTCCAGCTAGTCGAGAGTTCAGCAGCAGCTGCCTTCCCTGTACCATCACCCATAGCCTTTCCTGCCAGATCCCTGACTGCTCCTTTCCTGAAAAAAAGAATTTTCTTAAGACTTCTAACACACATGGACTATATTGCTGACACATTTGATACTTAGAATACTTAATTCAGGGCTTTAATGATGATATTAGTATACTTTCCCATCTTCAGGGCAGTGGCTACTACAGTTGCTGCTAATTGCTGTGAAGCTGGGGTCAGTGGAAGCCCTTGTAGGGACCCTTGTAGGACAATATTTGGAGGTACTTAAGCAGTATTCTCTTTTGGGTTTAGTTATGTGGTGGGCTTGTGTTTTCATACAGATTTCCTTTGTTTTCCATGAATCTGTTCTGACTAATCCTTTGGCCTGTATTTCATTAAAAGTGTTGACTGCAGAATGATGGTTTTGGTAACAGATGAAACAAAACTTTTCCTTTTTTTCTTTGCATGTGCATGTACAAAATAAAAAGTACAGGATGACCTTTTTTATTTGGTAATTGAGAAAGTGCATGACTTTGTTAGGAAAGCCATAGTATTAAGGATACCAGTCACTAGAGTTTTTAAAATTACTGCCAGTATGGTGTATCAGTTCTTGCTTCCACTTATCCTCTTATTCACTCCCCTTCCCATCCCCCACTGCTCCCTCCCTATTTTTAGAGGCAACACAAAGCTGTTTTGCTTCAAGTGAGGAAGAAAGATTAGGACAGTTTTAATGTTTTGCAGCAGATTTCTAAAATGTTAAATGAGCCATGTTGGAGCATCATACTCCTAAAACAGTTCTAAATTGTTTCTATGTTGTATTCATGAATGCTGCATTTGTTCACTTCTAAAATTTTTACTCCTTACCGTAAAACCACCAGCAAATTATGGCTGAAGTTTGAATTGTGGCAAACCTGTGTGTGAGGAGGACAGATTCCCTTCTCTGTATGAGAAATGGTGCTGTGTAACATTCCCTGTGCTCTTGTGAAAATGAAACTTAAGTTCAGAGTCTCTGTGCTCCTGTGATCTGCAGACTGCATACTGAAGAGAGGAGTATTAAAGAAGGCTGTTTATGTGGTGGTGATAAAAATCACACGTACTTTCTGGTGACCTAAAGACCCTGCAGATTTTATTAAACTTTGAAGAAAATCATGTGCACGTGTGCATGTTTATCTGCCTTGATAAATACATGTAGCTCGCATGGGAAGGTGTTGTTAAGATTACTAATGTTTACATATGTGTCAGATGCAAGATTACAAACTGAGTATGGAATGAGGACACTATAGACTTGTAGCATATGTGAAGCATATTGTGTGTTTCACAAGAATTCCTTGGTTTAATGGTAAGATGATTATTTACAGTACTTGTGTGGGAAACATTTCTGAGTTAGTTTGCAATTCTTTTTACCTTCAAGAATGCAATAGGTAAAAATGCATTGCTAAAAAAATGGGACAATTCAAGCAAATGCTGTCAGGATAGACAGATACAGAGGAATCTTAGCACAGCCAAGAATATTTCACTTGAATAAAATGATTAATTAGTTACTTCAGTTCCACAGTCTGAGATTAAAAAGTGTTATGAGTGCTGTTATTCATAAACTTCTGCTATAAAAAATGTAAGGATATGGTGCTGGGTGTATTTATAGAAAATTGAAGTTTAATATTTTTCCCTGGATATAATATAGGGTGCACCTGATTTGATGTGAGAAGTAGTTTTTAACAGGGCAGCACATTCTATTCAGTTCATCAAAGCTACCTAGCCATTCTTGTAGTTAAAAGCAAGTCAGTCATTCCACCCTTCTAGTTTTCTTCTATCTTGAAAGCCCCATCCTCCTAAAAAAAAGTTTGTTTTACTATCTCAGCTTGCCATCAGACCTTTCAGCTTAAGGCCTTGCCGTGTCTGTCCCCATGACAAATTCTGGATCATCTGCAATCACTAGTGAGGTGATGAAACTGTCACTTAACCATAGGTGCATGCAGTGGGGCATGGAGCAGTGAGCTATAAAAATTTACATATTTATACAGTTTGCTTATCCACCATTGTAGGAGACCTCATTCTATATCTTTATGCAAAACTTATCTGGAAAAAAAAGAGAAAAAAAAAATCTAAAAAGAATTTAATTGGGCACTGCCATTAGGTTTTGGTTTTTTTTCCTTTCTCTGTTGAACTGTCAGTTCAGGTTTTTGCTTCCTTTTATAAAGGGTTGCACTAACACTCGCTGGAAGACACCAAAGTTTCATCTTTTGTGAAGCTGATACTGAGAACAGGTCATAAAGAATTATGGAATCTACACATGGCTGAATGGATCTGGGCTTTTACAAAGCAGGTTTGACACCCAGCCAGTTTTAGTCTCTGCAGACCTAATAAATGAAAGAGATTTTTCCACTGCCCTGTCACAGAAAACAAAAACGCAGCTTATTGAATTGGCTGTTCACTGCCAGTTTAGGAAAAAAATTGTCATTTTCTTGCCCTGTATAATAAAAGCAGTACTAATTAGTAGAAAGCACCTAACCAATCTTACATACTTTTCATCTAGTATTTGAAGCTTTTAAAAATTCTCTTTTTTATACGTATGGTTGTGATAAGAACTTCTGAGAATTTCAAATGTTGTTAAACTTCAGCAATCAAATTGCATATTTTCAGACACCTTTTAAGCAGGCAGGAGTTGTTACAAGAGTCTCTTTCAGAGTTGCACTTTTGGTTTGCAAACTCTTTCTGACATCTATAAAGGCAAAACAGTCCTTTTCTTCTTTTTAAATTCAAAATAAACCTCTAATTGGTTTATAGGGCCTTGGACTCAAGTTGATGGCACTTCTCGCTGTCTGGGATGCAGAAGGAAGACATGAGGGAAAGAGGGAGCCCCTTGCATCTGGTTAGCAGGCCCAGCTCTGTAATTGCCTGAAGATGAAAGAACCATTTGATGGTGGCCATTAACACCTTCCAGCATAATATCCCCAACTCCCTCTCTGCTCATCCTCCTAGTGCAGCTCAGAAAGTTGGCACTGTGATACACCTCTCTCATGAGCCAGAGGAAGATAGATGGGAATGAGGATTTGGGGTGAATGGGAAGTGGGGTGAAAGAGGAAGTAGAAGAAATGTGGGGCAGGAAGCCCTGGTGTTACCAAAGGACAGTTTACAAAACCTTTTGTAGTTTGTTGATAGAAATGGGAATCTTGACTGTCCTGCAAGAGGAGAAACAGAGTTAGGCGTGCCAACTGGTCGCTTTTTAAAGAAAAAAAGTAATTTGCATCTAAAGGTGGTTAGTTTGCATGCTCAGCTGCCCTGTGCATGTGCAGTGCTGCCAGCCACCAGTGTGATGCAAGAGCTGGGAGTCTGCAGGGCCGTGGACAGGCGTGTGCACCAGTGTTTCCACATGCCCCATGCTGGAGTGGCTACTCAGAAAACTGGAAAAGGCAGTTGTCTCGTTCGCAGTCATTAAGATAGCAGTAAAACTGGCCTGCCTGGTTAGAAACCAGTCAGGTAGCACTCATATTAATGGCCCTTAGCTTCCCAAAGAGGGGCTGAAGGGACGAGTAGTGCTCATGTGACTCAAGGAGTGGATGAGGTGGGTCAATAGTCTGTGAAATAGAGGAGGACGGAAACCTGGCGTGGGGGTGTTCAGGGTGCTCTGAAGAGATGCAGGGAGCGCGTCTGGTTGTTGTAGCAAAGTGTGAAGCTTTCTTTACCTCTTTTAATTTATGTGTAGTCAGAATTTCTTTGCACCCTACCTTGCATGAGAACATTACTTGGTGAAAGCTGGGACTGCAGTTGCGTGGAGCTGTAGGTATAGAAATTTTTCTGCTTGATCCCACTTGCACTTAATGAACACTAGAAACAATTAAAATATTCTCTCTTTCGAGTGATGCAACTTAACTCCATTTATGTTCAGCAGAAACCAAAGCAGTTTCCTTATTTCTGGGGATATCTGCGGAAATATCCTGGAACCAAAGAAGAAAATGAGTCACCAAATTTAGTCATAACACTGGAACTGATTTGATTTTTAGAAGAACTGTGTAGCATTTTTGGGGCAGTTTTTTTAAAAATTAGAAATTATATATGTGTTATGTATGTTTCATATTTTATATATTTTGTATATCTATATAAATGCATATGCATAATATTATTCTTAGTAAATTCAGTAGATTTCTCTCATTTGAAACTTGTATTTAAGTGCTGTACATTCTCTTGTGACTCAGGAATTTGTAGGATTATTATATAATAATTCTCTGTTTCTATGTTGTAACTGTCACTGGAGGTAAGTATTAAAATCATTTCACATTTGGGGAGACTGTGATAGAGAAGCTGTCCTTTCCATGGGTTTCATAGTGAGTTGTTGCTGACTTGACTTAAAAGGGGAAAAAAACCACATTTGGCAAGAAATAAAAAAAATAAATAAATAAAATCAGGCAGCACAATTTGAACCAAAATGCTGAAGTTAGTGTTTATTTTTCTTCCCTCCTTGCTGAAAAACTTATAAAAACTTGTAACTGCTGCACTGTCCAGTTTGAAGGGTGTTAAGTGTGAGGTGTTCCTGCTATCCAGCCACACTGGCTGAAGGTGAGAGAAGTGCCACTGAAACCATGGATTACAGTGGGGCAGATTAATGTCCTGGGAGCTTTCTTCAGTTCTTGTACAAGGACCCAGGACAGGCAAGCTTTATTGCTAAGTATTTCCCTAAGTTTTGGAGGATGTTTTTCCTTTACTAAATTTTCTCAGTGGCTACTGCTATCACTCTATGAAATTTCGGCATTTGTAATGCTGGTGTATGATATAATTTTGCTGGATTAACTATAGAGCAGTTGTTGGGGCTACCAGCCATGCATTACAGCTTGGAAACTGCTGTTTGGAGTATTCAGAGATTCTTCAACCTCCGTTGGAAAGAGACAGGAGATGGCAATAGTCATCAGGTTTCAGAGGGCTGGTCTAGCTTAGTGAAATGTACTCACCTGGCAGTGCACGTGCCTGATTCCTAGTCTTTGGGCTAGCAAGAGTTAATCTATTTATGCAAAGGCAAGAAGAATCAACAAGTGACTGAGAAGGTTTGGCATGGCAGAGTAAATTGAGCAGCATAGCCTGAATGCAAGGAAAGGGACAGGAGCAAGGAACTTTTTAATAGTTACCTATTAGGTTGGCTCAGTACTCTGGTGTGACAGCACACTTTGAGCATTTCTTTCCAGAATAATGTGATGGTGTTTGGGGTGTTTTCCATGAGAGGAATGATCTGTGGGTTCAAATAAGAGATATCAAAAAGGCGATTATTAAGTTTTACAAATGTGGCCCAGGCAGTAGAGGAGAAATCAGTGTATTAAATCAGAGCTGGCAAGCACTGAGGCACCAAATGCACATTTCCTCACACGGTATCTGTTAGAAAATATTCTCATCATGTTTTTGAGGCTCAAAACCTACAATTTCTGGAACTAAGCACACTGTTGGAATACCAAAGTATTGTAAAAAATGACATTTTATTCAAAGAATTTCACAAATTAGGCACAAACAGTATAATAGAGTTTAATAGAATTTAATGTTCATTATTTTAAGGAATCTATGCATAACATGTTTTTATTTATTTAGGAACAATAATATTTCTCAGTTCTCCTATATTTTTTTTCTCTGCTCTGGAGAGAACTTTCTTGTGTCTCTGGAAAATGTATGAATTATATAATGTAGTTTTGAACTTCTGAAAATTACCTTGGTGAAAACTAAAGCATAGTTTTGTAATAGTCATAAAGCCCTGTAGCAAAAATGGGGTTTTGCTCACAAAAACAAATGGTCACAGTGTATTTCTGCTCCAAGCCACAGCAATAAAAGGGAGATAACTTTACAAGGTTTGCTTTGTTACAGTACCAAAGCCAAATGTGTGCCAGGAGTCATGGTCACTTTGAGATATAGCCTAAGAGCCACCTCAGTGGCCAGAGAATACTACAGATATGTATGCAATTATTCTAAGGACTTTTTGTTAGCTTTCTATGTATGATACCCTTGTATCTGTGCTTGTTACTCAGTTTTGCTTTTATAACTCTGATTTACTTTAAAATAAGTTAAATCACACGTAAGTATATGACTTCTGATATTCACAAATCTGAGACTCAGGTGTATTGTTTTGAAAACAACAGACTATAAGTAGATTTATTTTAGTAGACAGCATATGGATTACATACTGCTATATACCTCTTTACTGTTTGCTCTGTAGCTATTTTGGCACTGTTGTTCATAAACTAAGGAAAACATATTCTTTTGTAGTGAATATGAAGTGAGGTGAGCTTAAATGTTGGTCTCAAAGAAGTGCTCATGACATAACCAAGCTTTAGTCAGTCAGAACAGTGCTTGGGCTGCTGGAAATTGCTGTGGATCCCAAGGAAAAGTCTGTGGAGGACATGAGCTGATGTCCACAAAGCTATGACATGTTGAGTCTTTGCATCTGGTGTTTCCCTCAATACTTGCTAAAGAATGGAGTCATTTGACTTTAAGAATATTTGACTGAAACTGAATTACCTTGAACTCGCAATGATGCTAGGGCTGGGGTTAACAGTAGAGGATTGGTGTTGTGGGTGCTCATTGTGCTTGACTTAGTTTCCAAGTGTGCTAGTTTAAAACCAGTAGGAAAATTAAAGCCACTCAAGCTCCCCCCTTTCTCCTACTCCCTTCTGGTAGTGGAGGAAACACTAGGAGAGATTATGAGATGGAATTGCAATTTACTGAAAAATTGCAATAGCCACAGCAAGGTTAATTAAACAGTGTAAAAGAGTGTTTTATCCACAAAAGGGTATTTACCACTGGACAAACCAAAACACTTCCTGAAGACAATACCCGGTGTGGTTTCCCAGACAAAGGCGCAATGGCGACTGGCCCCACACTGAGCCATGTGGTGTATGGGAAAACAAAGGCAGTGTGTCGGGGATGCTCCCGGCCTAACTTCCCCCCACAGCTGGAAAACAGTGGAAAAACAAGACAAAACCTGGTGGGATGTGACAGGGCCTTGAGACAGTTTAGGGGACCCTTCTTCTTGGCCTGACTGTGGGAGTGAGGCTGGAGTGCTCGGTGGTTCTGGCCGCATCTTGGGCTCCAGCTGCAGCTCCAGCAGCTGCTTCTGGTCACCATGGCTGTGGCTTGGGGTCCATATGGCTCCAGTGGGCTCCATTTCCTTTTTTCTTGGAGCGGGGTCTCTGGCTCGCTGGCGCTGTCTTTCAGCACCAAGCCAGAGATGCTGCAGTTCGGTGGAACGGGGAAGGGACCACCGGTGGCAGAGAGGGACAAGGTCTGCCGAGCTGGCCCTGAAAGCTGCACACACCCTCCCTGGCTTCTGCTCCCGGCCTCAGCTTCCTCCCGCTGGAACCATGTCCCTGCCATGACGTGGGTGGTGTGGAATTAAACAGTGCTAGAAACTCCATCCCTTTTTTCTCTAACCATTGGCACCAAGGCAAGGGCTTTGTTTCATACAACAGTGAGACACAAAACTTAAGGGATGCAGTGCCACAGCAGCTGGAAGCTGTAGGTGCTGTTGTCACTATTGGTAACTCACTTTTTTTCTTTTTTTTTAAATAATATGCCCCAAGTCAATAAAATCAATGGAATACAGGTAGAAGTTTATTATTCCATTTTAATCTACTTTTCAGTATGAAGACAGGCTGTGAGCAGCTGTGTGCAATGTATTGTGGAGCAGTAACCTTAATGTTGGGAGTCTGTTAATTTGCATAAGAACCATAATGTTTTATACTGAACCCATTGTGTCATGTTATTTGAACAGATTGAAATGAAAGAGTAAACTACACTATACGTATTGATCAATGCATAAAGTAGTTTTTGTGTTGGTGCTAGTATGTAGGATTTTATAGTTATATAGGATTATAGAATTCTTTGAGATATTTCTTGAAATTAAAAGGGAATCATGATTTGGGGATTTTTGATGATTGAAAGTTCTGGTATTGTGGGAAATTATGTTCTTTATGATGATTTAAAGAACAGTTTCCCTAGCAGACTTAATAACAGAATTTGTTTTATTCATATAGAGAAGAATCCCTCACCAAATGATACCAGTGTTAATCATAGCAAGCACACTATTTGCATTGTAGTGTGGCTTCTGTGATAATTGTATTAGCAATAAAAAGCTGTTGAAGGTTTTCGGGGAATAATTTGTATTTCCAAAATGCTGGAAACTACTTAAAAAATGCAATAAATAGAAACAATGAATTTATGGTCTTGGATCAGTCTTTGCTGTTAGGAAAGATATTTGATACACTTCAGCCAGCTGTCTTAAGTCCTTGTAGGAATACGCTGTTCTAAAGAAGCTTAGTCTTTAGATGTTTAGTTCACTGCACTGAGCCTCACCTTTTTCTTGACGTATATAACCTAGTGTTTATATATTCACAAATCTTACATAAATACATGCAATCCTAGAGCCTTTTCAAGCATATCCATTATCAGTGTTTTATGATTTGTTTTACATTAAAGCTTTCCTACTTGAAGTAGTGTTTTAGCCCATAAATATACATTTTGATGACAAAATAATTAGGTTAGCTTATGTTAAACAAACACATAGCTTTTTTGGACGTCTGCTGGATTTCAGATGAGTTTTGAGGAACACAGTATAGTGGTCTGTAGGACCAAAATCCATTGCAGTTGTTTACAGTTGTAAGACAGCTAGCAGTGGCTGATACTTCTAATCACTTGGGCAATGCTGTATGAATTCAGATACTTTCTTTTTTCTTCACTGAAAAAAGTCCTTTGCTGACAGCAAATACGTTATACTCTGCCAAATGAAATAGTGCATGAAATTCTGCTCTCATTTTTAAGCAAGAAGTTTTGTGTAGTTTCCATGATTGTACATTGAAGTACTGAAGTTTCATTCAACCTAATTATATTTTTCATCTGAACTGTAACTAGTGATCAGATAATTATTCTGGCTTTTAAAAAACTACATATAGCTAATATGGATGCTTGATAGCCAGTTTCATTGCTAAATTGAGTTCAAAATAAGATAAAATTATTTATTAGTAATTTTGGAAAATGGAATTGAGCTTTTAATGCTCATTTTGTTTGACACAGTGAAGTTGTAGCATCTCAGTTTATTTTCATAAGAATTAACACGATTGCTCTAGGAGTGTGCATGTGGGTCCCATACTTCTTTTGCTGTAGTTGTTAAGAATTAGGTCCATCAAATGTCTCTAGACTAAATATGATCTCACAGGAATGGCTAGTCATTCCTCAGAAATAATTATTTCTTATTGAAAAATAAATGCCATAATGCACTTAATCCATGTCATAATTAGCATCTGTCTGTGTGCATGTGAATGTTTTTATCTTTGCCTGGTCTCCTCTTCTGGACCTTATTTGTACAGAGTATTTACAAGAGCCATCGGGAAGTTGTTGCCCTGTTGGCTCTTAAGAGCTCAGTATAAAAATCTGTACATTGGACTTTGCTCTATAAGAATGTTATCTGTTTTGACAGGTTTTCCTTTTTCTTTTATATGTATATGCTTTCCTTTGTATATTACTTGACAACATGCTGCATTTGTTTTTCATGCTGAGATAAATAACTAAATAGCAAAATCTAGAGAAAAGGAAGGAAGAATTTCCCCCAGTATTTCATTTAGGAAGGCTATTTCCACTCCAGACAAGGGCAGGTGATCACAAGCAATAGTACTGTGTGAAGTTTTCCTTCCTCTTTGTAACTGATGCAGGGCTGCTCCTAATTTACTGCAAATGTAAAATAAAATGGATTTGCTTAAATTATCTCTATTAGCTGTGTGTGACCTTCCTCACGAATGAAGGTAACCCATTTTACTTCAGGTTTTCCTGGCCTAAAAGTATTTTTTGAGCAGCTGTAGCTTTTCAGGCAGTCATTGGTACATCTAGGATGAAAACATCCGAAGAAATGCCAGCTGCACTGTGTGCTGTCTGAAGATGCTGTTTGTATGTTGCTTGTAGACATGCAACAAAACTGGTGGTGAAGGCAAAGGCAGCTTGCATGGCATGGGGTTCACTCCAGCACTGTCCGTCCACAGCTGCTACTGCTCAGTTTGACCACTCAGGTGATAAGATTTGCACAGTTCTTGTTTCAGTGAGCTGAACGAGTTAAGCTGTTAAGGGCTGAAAGGAGAGAGCCAGAAGCTGCAGTAGGGAAAGCTGCCTGGTACTTCCCAGGATATGATGCTCCTTGGAGTTTTTTATAACTTTACAAAATGTTAGCCTTTGGGGCTAGGCAGTTGCCGCCAGCTTAATTTTTTTTTTTTACTGCCAAAATAATTTAGCTGTCTCTGAGCATGTGTGGAAAAAGTTGTTTCTCATTGTAGATTTTTTTAAAAACTCACAAATAAACGAAACAAAACAAACAAAAACTAATCTTTTTTTGGAAATGCTCCATGTCCTTCCCTTTGAAACAGAGACTAGGAGAGGAATTAGGGTGTGGGAAGTGCTAGTGGTGGGCACTGGGGAAGAAGAGCAGATTACAAGTCAGGGCTTTGCCTTTGTCAGCACTGCAAAATTCTCAGATTGAAACAAACTATAACTTTTTAAAGAAATGACGGATCTCACATGGTGTCTTGGGCATGCGAGAGCTGTGTGGCCTGGAAGAGGAAGGGGAGGCTGGGTTTGTACCTGAGAGCCAGAAGCAAACCCATGGGACAATGACATGCGTGGGATCCTGGTGTGGTCCTGGCCCCAAAATTCCCTAGACTGTGAACAGGGGAGGCAGATGCAGTGGGAAAGTGAGAGTTAATATTGGGGAATGAAGGAAGAAGGGGGAGTCAAGGGCAGAGTGTGGCACTGCTAGCCAAACCTGGAAGTGACTGAGCTGGGAGAGATGAAAATCCTTAGGGAGCAGGGTAAGGAGGGACTTGGCAGGGGTGCTGAAGGTAGGAATGAAGGAGGACCAGGGCTTGAATCAACATGGGCCAGAGGATATGGCTGGAGGAAAACAGACAGAGAAGTTTGTTCTGGAAGGTCCAGAGATCTTGAATGTTAAGTAAACACTCTTTGATTTCAGTAGAAGCTCCTTGAGAATGTTTTCAGTCATCACCTATGGCTAATTTCCATGCAGAGAATAATTTCACATTTGCAGCCAATTTAATATTACTTTCCCACAAGCTGCACGGTACATCTAAAGATTTCAACCCAACTGCTGTTTTTTGTAGGTGTCAGTGTGACAATGTCTGATGTCTCAGTTTCTTATTTCTGGAAGTGGTGAATACAAACATTTTTCCAGTGTGGCAGTGTCCAAGTCAAGGATTGTCAAAGCTGAGCCTATCTCTGCAAATCTCTTTTGTTTGGTCCCTTGTGAGGAAGCCCCTCAATTTAATGGTATTAAATCACATGCTGATGTGCTGGCTTTTTTTCCCTGCAGGACCTCCGCTCCGTTCTGCGCACAGGATGGACTTGCTCTGGGAATGAATCTGGTTGATGCATTGGAGAAGGCTGTTTTCTGGAGTACCCCTGCCTCACTTCCAGCAGAAGTCGGGACGTGTGTGGTGGACGAGGCGGGGGATTGCGGAAGGCAGGAGCCATTCTGGTGCTCTGTGCAGCTGCATGCTGCCCTGGCGAGCAGGGCTCCCTTCCTGGCTGTGCTGCAGACTTCCTAGGTGATGCTAGGTAAGTTGCTCAATCCTAGCTTTTCTTATGTCTTTGCTAACTGTGTCTTGCTTTCTGGTGGATGACTTGAGATCTTTGGGTCTTCTTGGAAAAGTACTGACCACTGTTAACTGGGGGTGAGGCAGTGGGGGCTGAGGTTTGAAAGTGCTATATAAAGCACAACGTAATGCTAGGTGCTGTGAAAAAATTAGGTCTGAGTTATGCCAAACTGAAGACAAAGTTGTCTTCAGAACTGCAGGATGATTTTGACCTTAAAGCTGTCACCGCTTTAGTTAGAAGCTGGGAATAACACAGTTATTCTAAGTTAGGAGTAACAGAGTAAGGGTAGGACTAACCATTATGTTGATGGAGCACTCAGCTGCACCATTGAATTCACAAAGAAATCACTTGTTCCATCTTCCAAAAAAAGTTTGAGTAGTGTGCAGTAAATCAGGTATAGAACCATACTCCAAATACCAAGAGTTAAACAGATTATTGTTTTGATTAGTGGTAATTTTGTAATTTTTTTGAACGGTGCAGAGGTGCTGTGGAAATGGCATGACATAACTGCGACGTGTACCATACCACAAAAGCAAACAAAAGCAAAGTTTAGGTTTTCTGAGACTTAGCTTCTGATACTTCCTCCTGTGAGTGCTTGCATCAAGATTAGTTTTAGTATAGACGTTTGTATAATGCAAGAAGCACAGCATTTTTTCATGCTGTCAGCTCAGATAATATATGTACATAAAATCAAAATGACATGTAAATTCATCATTCATTGCAGTCATATGACTCTTGTTGCTGGTTATTGTATCAGATGCAAAGTTGAGAGTGTTTGTAGTGCCCACTATCAGAATGGCTTGGAGTCAGAATTTCATCTGCATTTCCTTAGGCATGGGGTTTGTATTTTCACAGTGTGATGTCCACAGCTAGCTACAGTGCTAATCAGTAGATAGCAGAGAGTTTTTAGCCAAGGCATATTTAAGGTAAATATTGTTTCAACTTAGCTAACCTGAATGCAAAATATCTAACATTAAATCAGGTTTTATGAATTAACCAAGAGTGTGTCTTCAGTGCCTAGAAACATAGTAACTGTGTTTGCCAGATAAGCTGTTACTCCCTGTTGCAGGGAGGAGAGAGTGTAAAAAACTATGAAGGTTTTATAATGGCTGAATATTATATTAAATACACAGCATAAGAATGCACGTTCCCCTTCCAGCCTGTTCACAGGGGATCTACTACATACAACTCTGTGAAAGGCTGCACTAATGCTTTAGGTGTTGAGCAATATTTCTAAGTGCTGCTTTCTAAGAAAACACAAGGTATTTCTGTTTGACTGCTGCTGTGCAGTGTGCAATCTTTCTTTAAATCTTTGAAAATAAACAAAAAAAGGTGGTGGGGGCGGCGGGGGAACAATATGTATTATGAGCAGAAGTTAAAAATGAAATTATTTGCTTTATCTAGAGTATTGAGAATTATGTTGCAATTAGACTGATGCAATAGCACAGATTACGAAAGAATCGCACCGTTTGCAGAGCCCGCTGGAGGAGAGCACGGGACTGGAACAGCAGGGGTGTTGTGGGCCTGCGGGGCAGAGCACTGGCACAGCTACACGGGGAGATTATCAGCTAATGTGAGAGTGGAATGCCAAGGAAAATAAAAACTCTGCCGTTCCTGCGTATCCCGTAAAACGGGGGGTGGGGGGAGAGGAGGAGGGTGACTTGTTTTTATCAATGTGCCTACTTTATTTCAGTGTCACGTCTAATCCGGCATGGAAAGTGTTTTCTGTTATGTCAAAGAAAGAATGAATGGAAATGGCAGCTAATTATGAGCTAATATACTTTGAATGCTGCTAATAAGAGTGGAATTTTACTCTGTTCACTCTATTTTTACAGTAGAAAAGTAAAATTTCTCTTGAGTCAACTGAAACATCTGTTGAACAAATTGGTTCAATTTGACGAGTCTGTTGCTAATTCTGAAAAGTAGATGGTGTTTTATAAGATCAGTACAGTCTGGGCGTTAGAGCCCATATTCTTTCCTTTTTTTATTATTATTAAAGTAGGTCATGTCAAAATGGTTTTTTGGGTTTTTTTAATTAATACAGTAGTACTGTGGTTAATGTTTCTAGTATTTCAAGCTTTATCTTTGGTTTAATCAGTTTTCTTCACTGTTTTTGATCAATATTACTAATAGTCTTTAAAGTTGTGGATTTCCAGCTTTGTATCAAGTTCTTGGTAGTGAAGTAGTTGAGCAATTTTTAAAAAAAATCTCTTCCAGTGCATTTCTATTTCTTTATTTCAGCATTTTTTTCTAGTCTGTTTTACTTATAAAGTTTAAATATTAATAGAGTTTTAGTTGCTCCTATTGTTGTTTTCTCATTTGGACTAATTCTTTGTAGCTTTGCAGTTGTGGGGAAAATATTGTAAAGTGACAAAGCACTTTATGGCTTCTACATGGTAGATGCCTAAGAATGTCATAGAGTCGACAAGCTGATGTCATGTGAATAATAAGACAAGAAAAATGGGAGAAGTTAAATACAGCTTTTCCAAGATTTCATTCCCATGTGTCAGAAATGTTTTAATTTAATCTCCTATGCATACATGCATCTTAAAGCAGTTTAAGTTCTCAGGTATCTCTCTTAACACTATCATCACTGAAAGGAAATCACAAATGTAATGCAGATCAAGTTCAGTTCTGTGTGCTTTACTATTACATATTATAAAAGCAATGCAAGTTCTTTCTATGTACAACTTATAACTGGCTATAATACTTTGACATATTTGAAGGGGAAAACTGGACATTGGATTTAGATGGTGAATATATACTTTGTGCTACATATATTACATGGAGAACACAAGACTGGCATTAAGCATGTGCATTCAGGGTGATTGTAAGCTATGACATTTTCAGCTTTGTGGTCAGGGTGTCTGTTTAGAGTAGCTTAGTGTATGAGAGATGTAATGGAAGCTGATAATACTTTCTAATGTTACTTACAAAGTAAAGGAAATTATCTGTTTATTACAGCTGGTTTGTAAGCTTTAAGATTTGTTAATTATGTAGTAGTTTGTTTGTCTTCTTTAACGTAGAAGATAATGGAGGTATAAATAGGAGGGACAGCAGTGTGGGATATCGTTCCTTTTGAGGGATTGCAGGGCTGAGGAGGAATGGAGATGCACAGTCAAGTTTTCCGAATGTGCACGTGAGTACTGCCAGTGCAAAAAGCTGCCCCACTGCTGATAAGATGTTGCAAACACCCCATATGTCGGTTTTGTCCTTGGTGCAGCTCACTGAAGCTGCAGATGACGTTCATGAAATGAAGTGAGGGGAGAGTTTTGTGGCTGAAATCCTGTGCCAAGTCTTTTTGAAGTTGTATGCAGCAGCTGTGCTGTAGCTAAAGAAAGGCTTTATTTGCCTACATCATAACATCTGCATGGTCTTTAACAGCAGAATTGTTCGACTATGATGTGTCATTTAGCTAATCTGGGTTGCCTTCATTAAGTCTTTTTTCCTTTTCCTTATTAGAAATGCTCACATTACTTTGGGAAATAAGTTTGTAAAGATCTGGACTTGAGCGCTTCTGTATAGAAACAGTGGGCTTCAGTCAGAAAAAAAGTCAGAAGATGAGTGGAGACTTTGTAGTTCAATAAGTCTCTTTAATCTGGGCAGCTCTAGATGGACATAATTAATTGGATTTTTATGTATCCTCTCTTGTTTGGAGGTTAGGGGCTGAACATACAGCCAGTTTTTGTGGAGATGCCACAAATGTGGCATCATGGCAGCTAGCATTGGTCTGACAGCTTCCAGAAGTGTGAGTTGCACCCTCTGTGCTGAGGTGTTACCCCCTCTCCCTTGTGCCAGTGCTGCTGCAGCCACAGCTCTGGGCTGAGCTGGCTCAGGGAGCCAAACCAGAGGTCAGCCCAATGCATTTCTTTTGAGTCACTTGGCTGGCACTTGACCTCTCTGAACTTCCTAACTGCAGAGTTGGGCAAATGTCTCTGTTGAAGATGGCCTGGAAGAGAGAAATGGCAGGACCAGCCTCTTGTAGTTGTAAATTGCTTTCAAAACCATGTCCTGGTTGAGAAGACAACCAAGGGAAGTATTTTTAAGAAATGCCTGAGCTTGACTGTATACTGTGTTTACTTTTAAAGCTGAGAGAAATCAATCAATCAATCAGTTGTAATTGAATTTGAAATTTTAGTTTTATGTTTCTTCTAGTTGAAGGTTTTTGCACAAGGATTTTTAAACTGAATTTTTATTTAATCTTCTTACAGCGTGAGACTAAGAGGTTTGTAATTGTTCACTCTGTTAGCATTGTGAAGCTGGTGAGTTCTTAAAGCCCAAGGGTGGGATCTAATGGTCTGAAATAAGAGATTGTGGTCTTGGAGAGCAAAACAAAGGTGGTAGAAATGCTGCCCCTTCTCTCTGTTAAGGATTTTGGCTATCTTGACTGTAAATATCTTGGATTTGTAGGGATACCTGATTCTCAAGCAGTATGTCCCAAACTAAACCTGGAGGAACACACTGTAAATTAAATGGAGTGTGTGTGGGTTTTTTGGTAAGAATTATCACATTTTATCATCAGGAATTACTAGATATCCGTTTGCTTTCTGGTTGATCAGTAGGATCAGTCTTCCTTCTGTAATCTCATAGGAAAATGACTGTACTGGAAAAGCAAGAGTGCTGATTTACGTAATTATACTCATTGCAGAAGTTTGGTTTGTGAGTTCCAGTTAGCATAAATAAGCAAAATGAGAGAAAAGGACAGGAAACATGCTCCTGCCCATTAGGATTGTTAAATAATATTTTCAAAATTATCTTCTAGTCAAATTGTGATTTTCTTGAATTTATGCCAGTAAGGCCGTGGTTACTCCCCACACTCACTGTCTATAAAATTAAACATGTATTTGCCACAATGAAGAGTGAACACTACACTGTGCAAAATAATAAAGTTTTTATTATTGCTGCTATTACAGATTGCTTGAAATACTGCATATTGAATGGAAAAAGTTAGGTCTGCCTGCATGTGTACTTCAGAGTGCAGCCTGCCTGCTGGGGGAATGTGACAGACCTGTCTCCTCGTCTGAGAGTGACCATGACCACATCATCAGGGACTGAGCGTGCCCTGGTGATAGCTGGGCATTTCAGTCTCACACAGAAAAACATGTGTTTCCTACTGCCTAAGGAGTACAGCTGGGTCTTAGGAATGGATATGCTTGGCAGCAGTAGTCCAAAATATACATGTTATCTACATATATAAAAATAATTAGCAAAATAAGATCATAAAGTCAGTAAAACTGAGCACATTTAATACATTCTGGTTCCAGTGACGTTACTGTGAGGTAAGGGCAAGCAGACCACGACTTGTTTCAAAAACAGGAAGCGCCTACATTTATATAAAATTGCATAGTCTCAGCTGTCATAAATGTGGTTTCAATGCAGTTACAGGAGTAAAGCCCAAAGTAGTTATAACCAGTTTACTTCCTCTTCCAGTCAAAGTGCAAATAGCCATATAATTAACAATCTGTGGCTCATTTCTGTAGCTGGGTTAAGTATTCCGTTTCGCCTGTTCAGTCACTGTATAAACACAGAGGGAACTTGACTTGGTTAAGAACATTTTGAAACACAAATATTCCCAGTCACAACCAGATCTGCAGATTCACAGAAGAGGGTCTTCAGCTGCCCCTCGAGCTTGGCAGCAGCAGTGAGACCTGTGAGTGTGGCTGGCACACTGCCAGGCTCCTTGGAGAAGAGCGACTCTTGCCAAGTTGGCGTCTTGCCATGGTAAATTGCATGGGGCAGCAAAACCTGCTGCAGAGCTGGTAGACAGTTCTTCTCTTCAGGGACTTCCCTTCTTACATTCCATTACAAATTGGCTTTATTCAAAGTCTTTTATCATTAATTTTTTGAGGACTGATTGCTCAGCTTTTTTGGACAGCTTTTTTCTGAGTTAATTCACCCGTCCTAGCTTTGACTCTACTCATGCACTTAGTGTGACAGAAAAGCATGAGTACAAAAGAATGAGTTCTCCTCTTCTGTTCCTGTACACTCTCGGGTTGGATTAAATATGCTTTAGGCTGCTTGGAGAGCCTCTGAGGAGAGCCCTAACTTTTCATCCAGACAAGGCCTGTCACACTCTCTGTCTCTGCTGATATAATGCACTTGAGCAGCATATACCTGCTGAATATTCCCCATGTACTCTGCTTGCTGGAAAGGGCCATTGAGGAGCCTTTCCAGGGAAAGTTTGCTCACCCAGGAGATTTTCTGCAGGGAAGCGCTGCAGAAAATGCAGCTGCAACACTGGTTGCATATGATGATTGAAAGCGTGCCTTTTCTTCATTTGATAGTTAGCACTGCATTTTGAAAACCCTGTGAGAAACCTTTAGGCAGAGCTCAGCGAAGATTCCTCTGTCCTAAACATAGTATAGAACATTCTCCTTTCCTGTCCTAGCATTCCTCTTCAACTATCAGATTAAATAGTGGAATATTATAAATTCATAGTGATCACTTTCTGTCTTTATGCCTTAAAAGGATTATTTCATTCTGTCCCAATGTTTCAGTTTCTTCAAGAAAAGCTGGCAAACCCATTTTTGCCGTCACTGGAACAACCAGAAAAACTACATTAATGACCAGTACCATGACTCATGTCTGAATGGAGTTTGGAAAAGCAGTCTTAGAAGCCGGTGCATAACAAAAGAAGTGTGCACCAGTGATTGCAAAGGGAACAGAAATCAGGACAGAGTTCTGCTTTGAGCTCCTTAGTGTTTTAGCTATGATGGATAGACCAGGGAAGACCAAAGGAAGTGAGAACTTCTTTGAATCTTGTAAAAAAATCCATGGTGGTTACATATATTGAAGTGTTTCTTTCATTCTAAATAGAATTTGGAAACTTTCAGGACACAACAGGTTTATAATATTTTTTATTGTATAAAGGATTTCTTTCTATTCTTATCTTCCAATGTTGTTAAGAGAGCATACAACTGCCATTCTGAAGAGTATGGTTGCACAGCTTCTGCTGGTGTGTCTGCTTACTCTGTGTCCGTAGGTAATAATTTATCATAACATCAATATAACATTACCTTTAGTCATTCAGAAAAGCCTTATCTTAGGTGCTTGCCAGAGTTACTCATGTGTTTCTTTGCTTAGCGTGACATGGCCATATTTTCCTTCGTGGCTTAGTTCCTACCCAGGCACAGGCGATGAAATGTGCTCACATTGCGCTGTGTTTTATCACTGACTGAAGGGATTGGACCGAGCTGTGTTGTAAAAGAGGACAGTAGGGCCAGTCAGTTTGTTGCAATGAATGGATTGCTCTTATTCGTGGAGGAGTATCGTCCAAACAGTGGTCTCTGGGCCAAGACCAGCCTACAGGAAATTTCCATCTGCTCTGCTTTTTGCCAAAGGAGATGGAGAGCAGCTTTGCTGCAGCAAATGCTGCCCAGCAACTGGACTGCATTGGAGGTTTGCCACAATCCAGTTCAGAGGGCTGACTCTGAGGGGCTGGAGGAGCCTCCCTTCTCCTGTGGTCTGGCTTTATTTCCATGATAATATCTGGATAATATTTCTAGGATGGCTACTTGTGGCATGTGCATGCTGGCTACGTTGGTGACTACCCCAAGGACTAGGAAGTGAAGTTTGTGAGAATTAGCTGGTGGGAGGTTCTGCAGCCAACCACTGAAATGCAATTGCCAACTCTGCAATAGGTGACCTCTTTTAATAGAAAACCACATCCTTTAAAACACTTCATTAAAAACGCCCTTATCAACTACAAGCTCCTATGCCATATAAAAAAGCACCTTATTTGCATATGAAGTAATTCAGATTCAAACTTCTAATTGCCATTTGGGAAGTCAAATACTAATTTTTGAGTGGATTTTGATATTATAGTTTTATATTGCCTTTTAGGAGAACTGCAAGATTAATTTGAAGCTGTAACTATTAAACCCAAAAAGAGTATGGGAAGATGGAAAGCTCTGTAGATATATAAAACAATAATAATATTAATAAAATGTATGAAATTGTATGTGTACTCTTCATTGTCATGCAGTTGCAGTCTATAAAATTTTTATTATCCTGAGATAATATGCATATCCATTACATGAGAGTACAGAATACCTTTTTAATCTTTGCACATCATCCAAAGCAAATGCTTCTAACAATTATCTCCACACTTGGTTGTGTGTTTTTATCATAAGGTTAAATACTAAATTAAGATTTAGATTTTTAAATGATTTATATTTTTTTTTACTTTTCTTTTTTTCAGATTCATTGTTGTTTTCACACCTAGGAAATCATTAGGCTCTTGTACTAATGAAAATGGTTCAGGTGAAAATTAAACAATAGAAAAATCATGTACAAATTGGGTGGTATCTTTAAGATCTCAATTTACTCTAATTCACTCAGCTGATGGTAGAAGAAACTTGTTACTTTTGTGTATGTATATTTATACAAATAACCTGGATCGCTTAATTCCAATACAGTCAAATGGAAATACATGCATAGTTGTAAGGAGTTACTGCAATTGGCCTGGTCTCTAATTGTATAGCAGAATTGTTGTTCTTAAATAAAACTGAAAGAAAAAATTCTGCCTCACAGATCACTCATGTCTTTGCTCTGTGGACCTACATAAAATCCTGGTACCTGTAAATTCACCTCAGCCTCATCAGGTTCCTGTAAAGTTTCTGGCTCTCGCATGGAAGATCTTTTTGCTGTGGACAGATTGTTTCTCCTTATCAGGAATGGGGCCCATATGAGTGAACTAACCACATTACCAAGATCAGTGTTGAACTCTCCAAATTGCCCCAGTAATATAAAGAGTAATAGAAATTCATACTCAGTTGCAAACTTTCTAAAGTCACTTTTTGCATTGTAGGAAAATGAGAAGAGATGCACAGGCTTACATAAAACACTGAGTTGCTTTATAGCATTTCAATGCTACTGGATCACCTTGGGGTTTGAATCAGGTTTCCTGAATTCTCAACTTCACTTCTTCAGTCTTACTATCTCCTGATGAGTTGTTGCTCCAGTTGTTTGAACTCTGCTCTAGATCAGACTGTTCTGCCAAGGTGAAAAATTTCCCTATGTTGAGACATGTTGTGGATACCTTTGGGTACCTTCAGCCTTCCCCTTTGTGTTCTTAAGAGTCAGTTCTGTTGCCTTGTTTTTGTTTCTTCTTTTATATTGGGCTTTTTCCGCTGTTCGTTTTGCTGTTGATAAGCTGAGTGGAGTGGATTTCCTGTAACAGCATCCATCTTGCTTTTCCCTGGGCGAAAGACTATTCACTTGTTCCTGGCCTGGATCATAGGGGATATCAGTGTCTGAATACTGTGTGTATATGTGCACGCAGTTTATTTCTTTTTTATATTTATGTATATAATATGTATAATAAACATCTGGTTGTATAGAATTTTGTGTAATACCTAATAGCTAATGTCTCTCTTATGCCACCATGTTTGCCAGTTAAACCGCTTTCATTGCTTTAAAATACTGACTTCTGTTTTACTTTGGTTTTTATTTATCTCTCTACTAAAAATGAAACATTGAGTAGCTTTTTCTGTTTTCCAAACATCTTGTTGACTTATACTGATCAGTTTATGGAAGTAATATGACTTCATGTATAGCATTCTAAAGAGATGTCCTTGCACATCTAAGGTCTTTATCTTTGCTGTAAGAGCTGCTAAGTCCTATGGTCTTTGCTGTACCAAAGAAGTGAGATGGTGGACTGGTGTTGCCTTAAGATCTACATCTTCATTTATTTATTTGGGGGAATTTTTATTCTGTCTCTTAGTAATTGATTCGTCTTCATAACTATTAGAATTTTGTATGTGAACATATTTTATTACCTGCTTGGAAGTGGCTTCATCCTGTTATTTGATTGATTATTCTCTGGTTTATATTACTTCACTGATCACAGTGGCAAGGGCTGGTTTATATTCTCTTGTTACATTTATGAAGGGTTTAGCAACTAAGAGTCAAACGTGAAATGCAGAGATGTAACTGTTCATGCAAGTGCTGACTTGTGTTTATATTCTTGAAGACTGAACACACTTGTATAAATGCTAGATTAAAAATAATTTAAAGCATCACAAATCTATCACAATTCATAGGTTACAGTAAAATACATATCTCTGGAAAACTATCTGGTTATATCTCCTATTACAAGTTAAATGGGGCCTGTGTGTCTGTTTCTCTTTAAAAATTGTCTAGCAAAATGTACACGATGGATTTAAATATTGTGGTATTACTTCTAGGTGATCTTTTAGTATAGCCAGCTGTTTAGTTGGATCCTTCTAAGTTAGCTTTCTGTAAAATAGTAAAAAGATCAAATATTCTCCTTTATTTTTAGCCTCTTTTCCTATAGAAACAAGGCTCATGAGGTCACACGGTGCACTTGTGTAGATGCACACACATCCCTTCAGCTCCCCTCATTATCTTTTGAACCTGTTGCTGATTTTGATCACATTTTTTGGCACAGTGGAGATCTCGAAATTCAGATCCCACAAGTTTTGTGAAAATAAGTAGCTGAGTATAGGTGGAACCACCTAAAGGTGCCCTGACAGAGGGAATTGCAGTATGAAATAATCTTATTAGTTGTCTGGGAATCGTAGTGATGGGAAAAGAGAGGCTTTAAACAAATGTCCCAGCTGTGGGAAAGGCTTCCTTCAAAGTTTTC
Organism: Picathartes gymnocephalus; assembly: GCA_013390045.1. NCBI lineage: Eukaryota > Metazoa > Chordata > Aves > Passeriformes > Picathartidae > Picathartes > Picathartes gymnocephalus. Next base: position 9,306 of record WEKY01059717.1, on the reverse strand, counting down.
ACCTTTCTAGACACCAAAGTCAACCAACCAGGAGGTATAAATCTGTGGGAGATGAGGGTTAATTAATTCTGTTGTTCATGAAACTGCTTGTTCCCTTGATATTTAATAATAATAATATCAGTAGCATAAATGTTTCCATGCAGTATATTTTTGCATATTTAGTTTTTAAAGTAAATATATAGGGAAATTCTTATGACTATCCTAATTTTCAGAAACATTTTTCATTTTCACTATGAACATTAATTTAAATGTTTACAGAGCATGTTCTTTCCCAATTAGTACAAATCAAGCAGTTCTTTTCCCTTACTTTTAAAATGACAGATACAGTGAATGCTTTCCAGCTCTGTTTTGCATGTGGTTCTGGATTGCAACTAGCCAGAAATGCTGGAGAATTCATGGGTCTATGACTGTGCTCCAAGGGAGTTAACTGGGAAGAACAAGGTCAGTACAGTACGCTTACTGAATATGGAAATAATAACAATTATAAAGCTAACCAACAAGAAGTGTATTCTTAATAAAATGTGTGGGTTTTTTCAGTGTAATCATATGACTATATAATACAAAAATTGCTTGGAGAGTAGGTCAAAGATTACGCATAGCAGAGACTTGTGTGATTGGTTATGAACAAGTGAAAATAGGGTAAACTTTTGACCCGGCAGCAGCAAATGGAACTGTGTAAAGCACCTACAGATGGCAGGATTTAACGTATAGTCAGTCTCTCGCCCTTTCACAGCAATTACGATCATATTACAGCAGGCACTGAGGGGAAGGCGCTCTGCAGCTCTAATACAGTGCGTCTTTGAAAGTTTTGAATATGCAGTTGCGTTTTGTTTTTGTAGGGCCATCAATTAGCTTAGCAAGAAGAATTCCACTTTTGTTGCTGGTGTTTGACTTGACGAGTTCCTGACCAACGTGCCAAGTCCATTTGGAACAAAAAAATCATTTGAACAGTCTGAATAATTTCGATAATTCAGACTGCAGGAGATTTATTGCTAAGCTTGAAAGACTCAGTGAGTTTTTGCACTGTTGTGCTGCTGATGTGGGATTGAAGGGATGAGGAGAATGTGGTTCCAGAGAGAGGTCTGGGAAACAACACTCCCAATCAGCTCCTTGGATTCTTGTGTAGATTCATACATCTTCCTGATTGAGTTTTAAGTTTGCAAAATCTAAACTTCAGAAAGACCAATCAATAAACTGCTTATTTGACATGACTATGGCGTTTAGATAATTCCGTGTCTTTTGGTTTTGTTGTGCCTATGAAATACGTGGCAAATTAGAAGAAGTGAAAGTGTTGTGAATTAGAAACCAATGATTGCTCATTTCCTGTAAATTTTGTCAGTTACAAAATCAGAAGCCCAGTTGCAGTTTTGCCACAGACTGATAGTTCTGAAGTCATCTGAGCATATTTTGTGCAATTCACCGCCTGTCGGGTGTTTGTGTGTCTTGTGTATGTACATGTGCAGACTTCTCCCACAATTGTTTTTTTTTTATCGTGCTTTGATGTGTCGGCGTTTGGGAAAAGAGTGCGTTACAGAAGGCATGCTTCCCTCTAGTTGTGATCCAGCCACTATCTCCCTTTCTGTCTCTTTGCGTTGCCTTCTGGCCTGTAATCTGATGCGAGTGCCAGATGTGGGGAGGTGGAGCAGAAGCAATCCAAGCTTTTTAGACCATTTCATGGAGAGGGTTATTTTATTATATTTGTGGTTCACAAAAGTTTTCCTTTGGTTTTTCAGAATTACTTCTACAGAGAGTAGAAATTGCAAGCATATGGTAGTAAGCTAAATAAGATACTGGAAAATACTCTTTGGAGGAAGGGAGAATTTTCAAATACTGATAAAACGTGGTTGGTTGGGTTTGCTTTTTTTTTTTTTTCCCCTCTTAAATCATGCTGAAGCTTGCACTGTACATAGACTGCTGGGTGTAATTCCATTTCTTTTTGGAGATGAATTGTGTTCATTTTAGCCATGCCTGTACCTGCAGCAAAGAGCTGCTGCTGCAAGCTTTAAGGCACTTAAACGGCTCAGTGACTGCTGCTACATGAGTTTGATCTGGTCACACAAGATTTCGAAACTTCTGGTTGTTAAAATACAGTGAAATGAAAACTACTCTCCTCAAATGTCAAACAGCACACACTGTTGTAGATTAATTCCTTCTACAGTTTTATAAACCCCCTCACACACAAAAAAACCCCACCACTAAAACAAACTTCAAGTCAGTTAAAAATCCCACTGGTGCATTCCCCTGTTTTACAGATGAGCAGCTTTCCAGTGACCAGGTTTGAGTTGCACTCAAAATTTGCCTGGACCTGTTACGTCCCACCTCTTCAGAGGGGGCTCACGGCCACAGTGCTGCCCTGTACTCCCTGCAGAGGCTGGGCTGGGGCCATTACAGTGGCCTCTGCCAGAGATAGTGGGTTGGCAGGATTACCCGAAGACTTCATTAAAACCTAACTGAGTAACCCTAATCTAAAGGTAGTAGCATAATTTTTCAGTGTGAGGTGGTTGTCTGCTGTGTGACTTTAATGAATTGGTGCTTCTTTGCATGACAGCTATTTCACCTGAAAATAGGGGCAGTTATTGTCAGCTTTCTGCCTTATAAGTACCAACTTCATAGAGGTATTTTGAATTTGTTGTACTTGAGAAATGTAAAAACCAAAACAATTTTATAGAAAAATATTATTCTTAATTCATGAAGTAGAAAGGGAAATGAATTGGAGGTGGGTTTCATGCTTGGGAAAGAAAGTGATTTTCAGAACCAGAATATCCTGAGTTTTGTCTAGTTATATTCTTTTTCTTTTTGAAGTATAAAAAGGTATTGAAGCATTATTACTGAAGTGTTATTATTGAAACATTATGGGCTTATTCCCACAGTTTGTCTGATCAAAATAGAAATCTAATTGAAGGATGTGCACTTTTCACAGCTATTATGTAAATAACTAGTTTTGTGTTCTAGTACCTGAAATATCCTGAACAATTATAGTTACCTGATGAATACCCTGTATGCTGCTTTTAAATGTAAAACATATCAACACATCTACAAAACTGGGGGGTATGGTAAATCTGTAACAGTGACCTGTGCTTTATAATGCTTGCATATTCTTCTTTTAATTCTGACCATTATTTCTTGCCACAGTATAAGAGAGATGCTCATATTTTCTAATCATTGCTGGAAATAAAGTAGTTAAAATGACTCTTGTAGTATTGCTCAAAGCTGAGTATGAAGGTTTCCATTATGCGTGACACAAAAAGTTCTTATCTACCCTTTGGTAAGTAGGTGAAACGCTTGTGTGTAATAAGGGTAAGCTCAGTTTCCTTTTGGTGTTATCTAAATACCTAATTTAGTTTTTTCTTTGTATGTGCTCTGAAAGAGTAACTGACAAAAGCTGTTGTTTCTTTGGCCACACCTTGCATAAAGATTCAAGTAAAGTGGGGCTTTTTCTGCTTCCAGAAGACAACTTTCCAAACCTGGTGGAATCTTTCCATGTTGTCCTGTATCGAGGTATTGCTCACATGTGTCAGTACTTACCTGGTTTAACTTGGGCCTGAAATCAGTATGGCAGGAGAGTATCATCACCGCCATACCAGTAATATTTTTGGTTTCTGCAAGTGAACTGTTGTTACAAGAGTATTTTGGATATTGAGAAGTTTTTAAGTTGTCAATAAACCATTGTATAATCATTACAAATAAAGTAATACATAGAATACAGTTATAGTATGTAGTATAATACAGCTATTTTCGTGCTGCTCACCAAGCTAAGTGCTGGCTGCGTAATTGGAGAATAAAAGCAGTAATTTGCCCATACAGACCTAGCTAAAAGAACGTCTTTTCTTGATACATTTAAGTTGCTAGTGGAAACGTAGACAAGGTTCAGATTTAGAGCTACTTTTTTTCCCCACAAAAAGTATCAAAATCAAGGTGAAATATTTTTTACAAGAAAGCGTTTAATTTGATTCTCTTTATTTGTAAATGTGTGAGGAGCTCTGCAGATTTTCTGAGAGAGATTTGCTCTTCTCCTCACTAAGCTGTGAAGATGCACAATGTCTTTGACATAACAAATACCTTCAAAATCAAAGAAGTAACTGGACACATTCATTTTCCATAAGACATGGGAGTTAGGTCGATACATGCCTTCAGCAGAAGAGAGGGAGACAGGAACATGACATCTGCACTCCTCTTGGCTCAGGGAACGGTTTTGACCTCCTGACAGTCAATCCTGAGGAGCAGTGGCATCACTGGTAGGGTGCAGATTAGTGAAAGCTGATTGGCACCAAGCACCAACCCTTCCCCATGTTTGTAGACGTGACCACTTACACCTAATAAGCTTATAATAATTTCTGCTTAAGCACAGGTGGTGAAAGTAGCGGTGAAAAAAAGATAAGGAGCTTAAATATGGAGAGGGTATGGGGCAAGTTGTGACAAAACACATGCAGTGTGTGGTAATTGTCCCTCCCCTTTTGCACAGACGCTTGTGTTTATCCCAGTCCTCGTTGCTGATACTCCTGTTTACACACCAGCTGTGGGTTAGGGGGAATCAGAGACTTAGCTCCAACAAGAAGCATTGCTTATCTCTCCATTACATCAAATATTTTTGCTGTTGGGCATGAACATCAAGACTTTTGAGGGTTTCTTGTAAATTTTGTGCAGGAAATTATTCATGAGGGGCACATTCTGTTGTCTGTCTGAAGGACTCCACTTGCACAAAGGAATTGAGGAATGTATTTTGTTTGATCTTCCAAATGGTTTTGTATTATGAAGGCTTAAAAAATTCTCTTCTCTAAACCAGATTGCTTTTCTGATTTGAAAATAGCACATGCCTTCCTGCCTACTTTGCATTTGTTACCTAAATGGAGTAAATTCAGCTTGGAGAGGCTTGGGAAGAAGAGAAGGATTTAAAATTATTCCCCTTTAATTAATCCCAGGAAAATTCTGACAAATCTGTCTTTTCTTAGTGCATGCTGTATGTCTTTAAACTCCATTTGATTCTGATTGCATAGACAAGTCAGGATGCGTTTTTTTTCTCCCCACAATGATAGTTTGATTTGCCAATAACTAGGTTTTGGGTTTACCTTATTTTAGTACATACAGAATAAGGAATGTGTGTTTTTTGCGATTTCTTTTTTTTTTTTTTTAAACCTAATTTTCTGTAAAGGAAGCATTTTAGTGATGGTGTTAGTTAAATCTAGCTTTGAAGTACTGACCTTTTATGAAATAGTGTTTTGCTACCAGTTGTTATAAGGCAGTGGTGATAATTTTTTCCCCCTGTAAAATATAAATCTTTGGTTTGTTTAAACATCATGTTATTAGAACAGAGTAAGCTCTCTCTGTGGCAGATTATAGTACCTTCTTTCTTTGGGGAAAAAGAAACAAACAGAAGCAATACAAAGAAACAACCCAAGGCTTATGTCATTATCTTTCTTGGCTAACACATAAGGACCTTGGGTTCTACTACTGCTGCACTTCAGAGGGCAGCTGAGCAGATAATTTATGCATGTTATATGCTTCTAAGGTCTTAGCAGGCCGAGACAACATAAGGACTCCGTCCTGAAAAGTAAAAAACATTCCGAACTTACTTCAAGAAAGCATTTGCACATAATCTTTACAGTTAAGGCCATGAATGGAGCCCTGTACTTAATGTTAGGTAAGGCAGTTCAGAGAATTGCAAGACTTAAGTATTTAATCCAAAGCATTATTGCTGTGGTGTTAACTAACAAACTGTCCTCCCAGTGCTACATTCTCACAAATGTTCTCATATTTATGTATCAGTTTGGAGTTGTTTTCTATGCTAAGCTTTTTGAATTTTTATTTTTTATTTAAAATACTTCTCAGGACTTAAAGTTAACTGTTAACATCAGGGGAAATGCCATTTTTTAGCCAATGAAAATAAAGGAGAGTATTTACCAGAAGACTTAATGTGGTTAGTTCTGGTTTACATGCCTTAAGTCCTGGTAGTGTATCTTCTGGGAAGGTTGCTGGAAATAGAATCAGTCTTTCTAAAATGTATTATTTTCTGCTGTTTGCCTCTCTATACAATTTTTATTGTAGTATACTAGAACTGCTACTACTTTCGTCAGGTTCATTCTGATATCTGATATGGTCTCCAAGAAAATCTCATTGTGGAGGAAGACAGCTTTGTGTTCATCCCTCTTTAGCAAATCCTGACAGCTCTGCTTTTGAATCCAGTGTCCTTTCCAGAATGCTTGCATAAGATTATTCTGGAGAACTCCTGTGCTGTCCTGCTACCACATACCTAGAGTTAGTAACTTTTTCTCCTTTCTCACCCAGGAATATGTTTAGATTTTCTGTATTTTTCAGAGATAAAATCCATCGTACTTTCTTGCAGGTTTAATTGAAGTATAAGGCAGTATCTGGCTGTTCTCATAGTGTCCCTGTAAGTTGCAACCTGAACCAAAAGGCAGAATGCTTGATACAGTTAAATACACCTGGCTTACTAAATGACCTTGAATGGGTAATTTAATGTCTCTCTTCATCCTGAGATCTATACACTTCTGATAATAAAACATATATCCACCTTTGCAAATGCTTTTTGAAATCCATGAGTAAAAGGTATCCCATAAGGTCAAAATATGAATTATTTATTGCTACATGACATGCACAGCATGCAGACTGTAAGGTTATAGATATCTTGTCTGTTCCTTTTCCCCCCTGAGAGTAAAAGTCATTCCTTCAGAGCTCTACCTAAAAAAGTATTCCTTATATGAAATCTAATATAATTTTATGTGTATAAATGTGTGATAATATTGAAACTTGGGTTTCTCCAAGGAATTGGTTTCAAGTGTTAATACTCAGCTTCGTCTGAGAGGTGCAAATGTAGTTTTCAAAATAATAAACATTTTAAAAATAAAGAAGACCAAACAGAATAGTCATAGGTGGGCCAGATATTGGGTTTTGGAGTAAGCAAATTAGAGTTTCTTGGCATTAAAATCGTGGTAAAGTTACTACAGGGTGAGAGATTACTTGACTTTGAAGTGATTGGTAGTGCTTGTAGCCATTTGTTTTCTAATTGACTTGCCAGCAGTGTGTTTTAAAAGAAACTGATTTTTCTTTTAGTATGTTTTCTAGGATTTGTTGTAGGTCCTACTTGTCATCAAAAAAGTTGTGTTCTCTGCTTACTGTTTGCATTATTTATTAATTTAGTTGTGTTATATGTGTGTGTATGCATAGCTCATCTTGAATGTATATAGGTAGAGATATAAAGCATACACAAAGCAAGAATAAGCTTGTTGCAAGAACAGGACTTTACACTTCTGTGTGAACATTCACAACTGTACTTGGAGATCAGTAGGCAGCTAGCACAGGTTTTGTAGAACTGCTGTCCATGTTCTTGGTGACATATGCTACTTTAATAATTGGTTTCTCTAACAGTTTTGGCTTCTGAAAGGGTGTAAGGAATGGTCATCAGTGGAGCACACTTAAATTACCTAGAAACGAGTACTGAGACATTAGCATAAATCTCAAGTGCTTGGCCTTTAATTCAAGTCCAAATACTAGGTCACATTTGTATCTAGCTAAATCCAAAAGAATTTTTAACTATTTGGGACAGGCACAGACTTTCTAGTGCTGACAATAGAGGCAAGAGGGTTCTTGTACAGGTTTTAAAACTCCTCTTGGAGATAACAGACTCCTGGATATGTTTAGTTCTCTACTGCACTTTTGGATAAAGGGCAGTTTTACAGCTGAAGTCATGTCCAGTTGGAAAGATCGGGGAAATGTTACTAGAAATCAGACTGTGATGGTGAAGGGAAGCAGTGCTATTCCTAAGTAGGAACTTTTTCAGAAAATTGTTCAAAGAAAAATTGCTTCTACATATCAATACATTTCATTTAGAGGATTGTACTTTTAGACCATAGTAAAGTATCTGATTAAAAGGAGCTATCTGCTTGGAAGTATTTCCCTTTATGTTGCTTTCCATATTGATTCTTTTCCATTACACTTTAGGCATTGTTTTGCATGTTCTTTGTATTTGTTGGATACTTTCACCTAGCCTTCCTCACAGCTGTAGAATCTGATGTCTTGGCTAGTCTGATTTTTCTTATCTGCCCACCATTGTGACTCTTAAGAATGCTGTGGTACTGCAGGCTATATATTTATAAAATTAATTTATCTAATTTACATATAGCACAGATATTAAGTGAGTGTGATATATTAGAGGTTTCAGGGATACTGTGTCATGGAAGCTTCCTAAGAACCTAGACCCTAAATGGGTTCTTTGTCACTTCTTTCTCCTTATCCTTCTCGGTAGTCTCCATTGCTAATACAAATGTTAGTGTCAGTGTTATGTAGAGGATTCTCAGATCAATATTTCCTTTGCTGTTTTTCCCCCTTGTATTATGAAATATTGAAACTCATAAAATAACATTGAGACTGCAGGATTTTTTTTAAACTACACTTTTGTGGAGAAGAACCGCACTGCAGAGAGGAGCTGTAGTCTCGTATTACCTGGTTTTCTAAAGTTGAGGTATTTTAATTGTCCCTGTTACTTAATTTCCAACAGATGATTCATTGCTTCCACTGGGGGCTCTCCACTGTTGCTCCTCTCAAAGTGTTCCCACATGTGCCCCTCAGTGCCCACTGTATATGCATTTATGTAGTATTGTACAGTCAGTGTATTCAGAATTGGATTAAATCCAAAGTCTCCAGGCAGCAGGTAATTTAAGAAATTGCATCTCTCTTGGCTGATAATGACATAGATTTGCCTTTCTTTTTTGGTTTCTCAACACTGTTTGTAAAATTTATTTTACTGTAGATATCTTTTACTCTTGATCTGGAAAGGGTTACATTTCTGGATGGTCATCACTGTATGTTGCACCCTCTCGTAAAATTTAAAAAGTTGAAAATTTGGAATTTTTTTTCAAAAAGCCTCTCAGGGGAAAAAAAAAAACAAACCTTCAGCAGTCCCCTAATAACTAAAGTTTCTTTGAACAGTGACATCAGCAAGCAAATACAGTGTCAAACATGCTTATCAAGAGAATCACACCAGTTTGAGAACAAAGCTCCCTTTAGTGTTAATTCACAGCCTCAGTTCACTTAAATTACTTTGTATCCACTCCTGTCAGGCTCTTTTTTGGGAGTAAAGTGATTGTCCCTGAACCTTGGCTCTGCTAAGTTAGAAGCATTTTCAACAATATGTGTGGTTATCAGAGTGTCTGTGTAGCTATTCCAAAACAATAGTATCCAAACTCCACAACTCCCATAGCCTCATGGAGTCACAGAATAGTTTTGGTTGGAAGTGACCTTACAGATCATCCTATTCCAACTCCCCTGCATGGACAGGGCCACCTTCCACTG